>CM076581.1:1067271502-1067614536 GCA_034641835.2 Pinus albicaulis | reverse complement strand
GAACCCACAACTTTTCACGTACACCCTCAATGATTTGGCTTTACAATATTTGAATACGCCACCCAGACAAGCAAGTCCCAAATCACCCTTCAACACACCATCAAAATTTAATTTAACCAAAATAGCTAGAGGTGGAGAGAGTACTCATGGCACGCTACTGAGCATCTATATATTAGGAGACTTCCTAAATGTTCCCATTCCTTGTTCTAGGTCTAGCTTCCTCAAAATTAATACACACACTTCATTTTATTTCCAATATTGTTTAGACCAGGAGGTAGTGAGATTTATTTCTCTAATGATATACTTAATAATACTACAAATTTCCCTAAAATTTCTCTAACTATGCTTAAAAATCCTTGCATTTCTCTCTTTCTAGATATAGCATATCACAAAACCACCATCCAATTCCCACATTCTATTAACTATGGGTTTCACAAACTTCATCCTAATCCAATGCTTGGTAGGAAGCACCATGTGTTCCTTGTTTCATGTCATTTGACCAAATACTAATAATATCAACTTCCATACCTCCTCAGCAAAATAATAGACACTGAACAAATGCTCCATAACTTCCACTTGGGATTGACATAGAAAATAAAAGGAGGTTCCTAAGAATCCTTCCTCCTTATTCTCTCCAATGTTAAAACTTTCATGTGTAGTAGAATCCATTGGAAGAAACACACCTTTGGCCAAAGGTTAGAAGACCAGACCACCAACCAAATTAGGTCCTTCTCCAAATCCTTATGCCCTGTCAGCACCAAATACACCTCTTTTAACATAAACATTCATATAGTTTGTAACCCCACCTCAATTTATTTCAATCTTGGGATTTTCAAATTTTCCTTTCTAATAGGGATTTACTAAGCATTTCCCATGGCGCATTTGTTTGAGGACCTCCCTAATATTCCTTGGATTTATAAACTTTCCAAATCTAAGAGTGATGGGATTCCTTCAAAAAGTATGCCACCTTTATATCTACCCTTAGTCGGGAATAATTTTTTATCTTCTCCCAATTTGGATTGGCTTTTAGTCTAGAAATTTGTTCCACGAATGCTCCCAGAAAAAATCCATCTCACCTTTCCTCACTTCCAAAAAGGAATGATCCCTTATTAAGTTTCTATTTTCTATGCCCACATCATAATGGGAGATCCCTGATGGTAGTAGATATCTTGTATAAAGGAACCTTCAGAAGCAAAATACATGTATTTTCTATCCTATATATTTTTTCCATAACTCCTTTCCTCCCATTAGTCATCTCCACCAACGTTTGGCCCCTAATGCCTCACTCAAAGTTTCAGGATCTTACAACCCCAATCCTCCAACTCTTTTAGGTAAGCATAACTTCTCCTAGGCCATCAACACCCATTTGTTTGAATTGATTTTCCCTCGCCATAGAAATTCCTCCATCTATCTATGATTTCCTTAGAAACCCCTTTAAGAATTGGTGTTACTGCCATTTGATAGCATAGGATGTCCTATAACACAAATTTAGTAAGTATCGCTCTCCCAACCAGGTTAAGTGCTCTAAATTCCTAGTTATTTATCTTGTTTGCTAGTTTCCCCATGAGCTTGTGTTAGCATGATAATTTATTTAGGCTAAGAATTAGCTGAACTCCCATATACTTGGATCAAAGGGAGGCATTTTGGAGCTCCAAAGTCCTTTCTATATATCTTTCAACTAAAACTTTGGAAGTGAAAAATAAAATATTTGACTTCTCTTTATTTATCACTGTAGTTGAAGCCTCCATGAAAACCAACATAAAGAGTTGATCACTCTAGCCATTTCGAGAGTTGGAAGACCGAGACCTTTCCGATCTCTCAGGTTTGGACCTGTTTCGAGCACTTTCATTTTTGAGCATATGACTTGATCTCCTGATCATCCACGACTTCACATACCTTAACTCCTAAGAAACTCCAAAATGCTTTGATGAAATATGAGGTGAATCCATTCAGGCGAGGGAATTTTTTTCTTTGCATTATCACCACCACTTCTGCCTCATCCTCTAGAGTGACCTACCTCATTAAGGCTTCATTTTTCTCCTTAGTTACCATTCTTGGAATGCAAGCTATGATCTTATTTATGGCTTGTCTTCTATTCATAGGAGGCTCTTAAAAAATAGTGTCTTTATAATAATTCACTAGCTCCTTCTCTATCTCGTTGTGCACAAGTTTCCTCTGACCATCTCTACTTGGAAGAAAAATCACGTTATGTTGTTTGTGTTTCACCATGGAATTATGTAAGAACTTAGTGTTTTTCTCCCCTTCTTTCAACCATTTGACTCTCGGCTTTTGCCTACAAAGAAAATCCTCATATTTTCTTCTCTACTCAATATTGTTGACAGTGGAACCTTCTTCCTTTACCAAATATTCCACTCTCCATTCTAGGATCACTCTTTGTTGAATCTCTCATATTTTAATCTCTAGATTTTGTTTCTCCTCGAAAATACTTTCAAACTCCTTCTTGTTCAAATTAATAATTTTAGCTTTCAAATCCTTTAATTTTAAAGTGAAACATATGCATCTTATTCCTCCATTACACTCTTATTTCTTCCCTGCAGGACCTAACCTTCTCAATGAGATCTAGGTCTTGGAGCTAGAAACCTTTGAATATAAATGATCTACTTTTTAATTCTTATTATATATATATATATATATATATATATATATATATATATTCCTAGAAATATATGCTAGTGATAAGAGCCTAAGCAAGGATGGACACAGTGCTTTCCCCCTGTTCGATTATCCCATGTACAAATTCCATTATTCATCTCAACATACACTAATCTCAGACATTGAATGCACTCAACAAAGGATGTAGAATATGAGTCTAACCTTCTAATACCTCCCTTCTTCTTGTCTAACAATTTTACAATATTAAAATATCTCCCCAATATCCACAACTTATCATGAAAGAAACTCTTGTGCACCCTCATGAATTCTAATAAGGCCCCAATTTCACGAAGGATGTTGGGACCATAGATTACATAAAACCAAATAGTTTCTTTGGAGCCTATAAATATAAAACTACGAATGAAGATTCTATGACTCACTATCCAAAACTAAAATTATACCTTGTGAGGGTTCCATATGACCACCAAACCTCCTACAATCCCTTTCACATCTAAATCCATAAACTCACATCCCCTCCAACAACTTCCAGCTATTTTATTCAACCTTTCCATCTTCACCTTAGTTTCTTGGAATAAAACGACTACTAGATTCTCCTTATTGATTTTCTATTTTAGGTATCTCCAGTTACCCTTCTTGTTAACCCCTCTTATATTCCATGAAATAAAATTCGTTTTGAAATGGCTTCAGAAGAAGGAAAGAATTTCGAGACGTCATCACTTGACAAGAGTTTATAAATTGCTCACTCATAGACTAAATGTTTTTCTTTGTTGTCTTCTTGCCTCTATTTAACCTCCTTAACCATTTGTTCTTTTCCTTTTTCATTTCCCCCTTAAAATCTTGATATTCTCCACTTTTAGCTTCTCTCAAACATCCCTAACTCTTCCATCGCAAATATCCCTGAGTATAATCTCATTTTCATCTAGAGGGAGATCTGTTAAGTCTTGCTGAGCCCAAAATCTTACGAGAACCACCAAAAATATTTCATCCTCATTCAGGGACTCTAGGTTCTCCCCTAGCATTGGCTTGAATTCTCCAATACTAGGAATATTGAGAAAATATTATAACTCAAGCTTATATTCTATAAAATTTCTCTTTCCTACATGTTTATCACGTGTTTTCCCGAGGAAATTCCTTTGTGGCTATGTCCTCCATCAATGAGAAATATTCCTCCATATTCTCCAAAATTAAAAAAGAATGCTCGTTATACGTAGATTTTTCATTTTTCCTTACATTTAGTTGTGCTCTCAAATTTCTACACTTATTGACCAATTTTGTGAAACCGTCATCCACCCTTTGTTGACCTTCCTTCCTAATTTCTTACGTTCTCATAGGACTGTCCCAAAACATATGGTCATGCTCATGATACTGGCAACATCTAAATGGAACATGTTCATAGACTAATGGTTAATACCATATTTCATAGTTTTATTCCAGGTCAATAGACTTTGACAAAGGTTTATATATATTCACGTACACACAAATTTTTGCACAAGACATGTTTTTACCCCTTCTTGTCACTTCTGAAACTCTAACGAAGTTGCCTAGAAACTAGCCTAGATCCATCTTAACTCCGGATCTATCAAGAACTGAGAAATATTTTGTGGCTACGTCCTCCATCAATGAGAAATCTTTCTCCATATTCTCCAAAATCATAAAAGAATTCTCGTTATACATGTATTTTTGTTTTTCCTTACATTTAGTTGTGCTCTCAAATTTCTATGCTTATAAACCACTTTTGTGAAACCAGCATCCACCCTTTTTTGACCTTCCTTCCGAATTTCTTACATTCTTAGAGGATTGTCTGAAAATAAATGGTCATGCTCATGATAATATAAACATCTAAGGCCTTGATTGATCAGGAGCTCAAATCTGAGCTTGGGAAAAAGCTTAAAAATGAAAGTGCTTAAATTGATTTGAAACTTAAGCGAAGGGATAGGCCTCGGCGATACGATCCCAACGCCATGAACGGTTCGAAAAACGGACACCGTATGAAGAAGTTATTGCACTTTTAGTGGAGTGGGTCCCGTGAAGCACGGAGGGGCCAACCCTCCTCCCATGGAACCTCATCATATGACCAGTGTGGGAGCTTAATGATTAAGAGCGCTTAAGGAGCCTAACATCAAGTTTAATATTTAATTAAGCTTCAGTTTAGTGGAGTTTAATATGGCGGAGATTCTAGAGGCGCTCCCAAATTTAGGTGGACTTCCACTTTTAGTGGAGTTAACTGGCAGTTGCCCCACATTTAGTGGAGGAAATTGGGGCAAAGTTGTTTTGGTCATAACTTTCTCATTAGTCAACTTTTTGGAACGAATTTTTTTTTGATTTCGTATTTTCTCAACATTTTGGACTCAATGGCACATGTTTCAGAGCCATGGGAGCTCATTTTCAGCCTGTTTAGCATTGGAGAAGCTTTTTGAGCCACTAGGGCCATTTTGGGTTTTGAGTTTGGTTGAGCTGTGGTTAACCTTTTTTGGTGAACCAAAAGTCATTTTCAACTATTTCCTGCATTTTAGAGCCATTGGAACAGGTCTTAGCTCTGTTTGAAGACTTTTGAAGGCCAAAAACCTTTAGGATATTTTTCAGGACCACCATGGCCATTTTGGGGTTTGAGCTGTTTTGAGTTGTGGTTATCAGTTTGAGGTGAACCAAAGCTCTATTTCAGATCATTTCGCCTTTATGAAGCCATTGGAAGTGGTTTCAAAGGAATTTGAGGACTTATACAGCCCGAAAAGTTGCAGAGAAGTTCAAAGCACCAGCAGGACATTGATGAAGAAATCACTGTTTATGGTAATCTTTCACTGTTTAGTGAATTTGAAAAGGCATTATTAGCTTTTTCTTGCCTTCTGAATCAGTTTATATATTCATATTTGTCTATTGAGACACTTATAATCTTGTATTGCATTTGAGAGCTTTTAATACAAGAGGACAAGCCCATTTTGGGAGGCTTGATCCAGGAGATGTAGCCCAAGAGTTGGGGTGAACTCCTATATTATATTGTTGTTGTGTTTTGATATTATATTGCTGAATATTGTTGTTGATACCCATGTTAATTTTCAGCAAAAAAAATTACACTTAAGATACATAAACAGTGAAAAGACATACACCATTTGCAAGCTAAATTTCCGCATAACGTCAAGTTTAAAGCAAGATCATTTTAATTAAATCTGAGTGTTTACTTCTATTATTTATTTAGGCAGAGTCTGTAAGAGGGCTAGGTAGCCTCTGGATTCATCCTTTCTTTGAAAGGTGAAATATCCGGTAAATGCCCCTACAATCTATCTCTGTATTAGAAATATGAAGTTCTCACATTTTCAGATTTAAACTTAGAGTATTTTTGCACTCATTTACATAATTGAAAATGGATACCTTGCACCCTTTTCAAATACCTTCCATTTTCAGATCATTGATAGCTTCGAACTCTGGCTTATTCATGTTGCTCTTAAGAGCTTTAGCCCTTCTAAGAATAACTGTGCAATCTTGTCTAATAACATCTTTCACTATATTCAGTAAATCCCTAATACTAAATTCAACATCAAAAATAATGTTTTTGATTGGAATTTTTATTGAGACAACCACAAAATTTAACCCTTTTCCAAAAGAAGATATAGAGTCGGATAAAAGCTAAACTTGGAATGGTTAACAACCCTTTAAGGGATGTGGATAACTCCTTATTGTTCGGCAAAGGAATAGGGACATCATTTAGGGAACACGAATTAGAAGGGGGGCAATTGAGGAGGGGCCATTAACGGGGAGTTGTCTACCGATGCAATGCAGACGACAGTTTTTTGTCGAAAAAAAATTTCAAAAAATCAGATAGTTGGAGTGTGATTTCCATTTTTGATGGTTGAAATGGATTCAACACCATTAAAAAAACCCTTAAAACACCCAAAATACCGAAATTTAACAACTCTAAACAAGATTTTCAAAAACCTTTGTCTAAATTTTTCAAAAACTTATCGGAATTTCTTAATTATTGTGTGGGTTTTGTTAATACTACGGCCATTAACAGTGATGGAGGGGTAACAACGGTTAAGAGGCAGACCTTGGCCGCTCAAGAAACCTCGGGATTAGAGCAAGAGACGACGACTAGAGTGGGACAAGAAAAGGGAAGAGAAAACGAATGGGAGGAAACCTCGGGATTAGAGGAAGGCACCACGAAGGGTGGGACAAGAAAAGGGACGTGACAACGAATGAGAGGATGGTTGGTGGACGAAAGGGGAGGAGCTGTTAACCTGAGAGACGGAGTGGACCTATATATATTTTATATGCATAGTTTAATTTTTTTAAATTATTTTGTTTAATTGTACATTCGTAATTCACTCATTAGTTTAATATGTTAAAAGTATTCAACCAATAATTCGCACGTTCAATACTGACGGCCGCCGTTTTAAATTGACCCACGACAACAACTATAGCACCCGTACTTCTTAAGCCGCCGGTAGAGCGGACCACAATTTCGTTCGATAATTTTGACTTTATATTTTATTTGTTTTTGGTTTTTGAGTGACAGCATTGTTGGAAATGTATTTTTCTTAGTCTTCTTGCTAATTTAATCATATAATTGAGTATTTTTCTTTGTCCGAATCCAATGAATTTGATTTTGGTGATGATTCAATGAAATTTTTATTTATGGGTCATGCTGCTCTTCAAGAGCCGAAGATTTACGCAGTAACCTTTGGGGTCAGGGAAGAAAATTGTGTTTTCAATATAGAGTCAAAGGCCCAACAAAAGATAAGCGAGCAGGCGAGCGCCAAGAGAGCAGATCGTCAGGTGTGGAGTTGCAGGAGAGAAAATATTCAAGATGGGTAGAGCTCCTTGCTGCTCAAAAGAAGGGCTTAATCAGGGGCCCTGGAAGCCCGAGGAGGATATGATTCTGTGCGACTACATTCGAATTCATGGCGCTGGAAGATGGAGAGATCTCCCCAAAAATGCAGGTGCGTCTATTACAACAAATCTGTAATAGTAGTGTATTGATACATTCTTAAATAGGTATTGATGGGTTAAATAAACGGAGAGAATTTGTTTTGCAGGTCTTCAGCGCTGTGGAAAGAGTTGTAGATTACGTTGGATCAACTATCTTAGCCCTGACATTAAACGTGGTAATGTTTCCATCGATGAGGAGGACATTATTATTCGGATGCATCGCCTTCTTGGCAATAGGTATGTGGAGTCATTATCTGAGCTAGATCTATTCAATAAAAAAAATCATTGAATTTTATGTTAAATATAAGTGGATTGAATTAAAAAAATCATTCAATATTATGTTAAATATAAGTTTATGGTCGATTTGACAAGTTGATTGTCAATTCTACCAGATATATTTGGGAATTATATCTGAAATTGCAAAAGTTAATAAATATTTCACAAAATTCCAAAATATTTAAGGAATCAACAAAGATCAAGATCAAGAATTTTCCAAAAATAAAGAATTTTTGAATGCTGATTTGTGACACATAATTCCATGAAGGTGGTCGCTGATAGCAGGACGGTTACCTGGGAGGACAGACAACGAAATCAAGAACCACTGGCACTATCATCTGCAAAAGAAGGTGCCACCAATCCAGGGATCTCAAAGAAAGAAAACGTTAAAAATTGAGGCGATCAAACCCAGACCTGTAAGAATAAAAACTGCGGTGATGCACAACGAAATGGTGAATCCAAATTCTTGCCACAGTTCTGTCTGCAGTAATTGCACAAGTTCAGATCATTCCTTCAATTCTTTTACCAATCAAGAAATTGTCAATTCCTCCAAGTCATTTTGTAACCTCCTTGTGGAGTATCCAATCGCAGAAGATCATTCAGAGAACACAGCCCCTGTGAATATGGGAGATGTTAATCTGATTGAAACAGAAGTTACAAATTTTAATTCAGCGGACCACCAATCCCCGCATAGCGATCAGTTTGCACGCAATCCAGCCACAATAGCCGAAAGTTTACGTGATTTGAACGAGCCACCGTATGCCGACTGTAATGTGCTGGCTCCTGTGGACTCTTTCATGACAGATTTTGAACTGGAAGAGTTGAACATGGGAGTAGAAACGAAAAAGTATGAATGTATGGGTTCTGATCAAAACAATATGCACTACATTCACAGCTCTACAATGGCGGATGGTCAATGGATATTCGAGGTCCACGACTCCGTACATCATGTAGATTGGATTCGTGAATTGGGTTATTTATGAAAGGAAGTTGTCAATTAAAATAGCTTGAAAATTAGCTGGAATCCAGTCAATTAAAATTGGAGAAATTAGGTGCTTGGAGTGTTTAGAATCTATTTTTGATACTGGAAATGGATTTATCATTATCAAAAACCTTTAGAGCACTTAAAATATTAAAGTTTAACACCTATAAATATTCTGGACAAATTTTTGCCAGATTTTCTGAAAACCATAGCCGGATTCTGGATGAAAACGCAGCCTTTTTAGACTACGCGTTTATGAAAGTAACATTTTACAAACGTTGAAATTGAAGTCCCATATCTGATGTAGATGTTGCACGTGTCGTGTTCAGTGTGAGTTTCATCTTGCGTCCTTCTTTCTCCAATCTTTTAAAGATTTTTAGTAATGGAAATTTTAATGTCAAATAATAATCATATGTATATTAGTCACAATTGCACTTATTAATAATGGGGTGATATATTAATCACAGTGTCTTGATATATTAGATAAATATCATTTATCGTATTAATAATTATATATTAGATAAATATCATGTATCGTATTAATAATTATTAAGTATATTAGTTAATATTTCTAAGTATTTATAATTATATTAATAATTATTGAGTGGTTTTCTCTGAGTGAGTTAAGTAATTTATTCATTCATAACTATTTTTATGAGAAGTAATTGGACTAATTTTTCATGATTTTTGAATAGTTCATTTAGCATTCATTGCATCGGGTGATGCTCATACCGATGTATCGGTGAAGAAGTGAGATTGAAACTAGTGAAATGAATCACATAGCATCAATCATCACTTCTGAGGTGGCACCAGGTCACCAAGACTTCCTGGAAGGTCACACATCCCAGATCGCCTCTCGCTCAAGCATGCTTAACTATGGAGTTTTCCCCACAATCAAGCCCACTTAGCTTGCTACCCCAAGCTAAGCGAGCTTGATTCTAGTAGCAAGCTAAGTGGGCTTGATTGTAGGGAATAGCAAGCTAATTGGGCTTGATTGTGGGGAAAATTCCACATTTAAGTGCGCTTGAGCCACATTCGATCTGGGATGGGTGACCTCCCGGGAAGTCTCAGTGACCGGGTGCAAGCCCTGGAAGTGATGATTGATGCTATGTGATTCATTTCACTAGTTTAATTCCCACCTCTTCACCCTTGTGAGCATCACCTCGGAAGTGATGATTGATGCTATGTGATTCATTTCACTAGTTTGATTTCCACTTCTTCATGACTGTAAGCATCACCAGATGCAATAAGTACTAAGTGGACTATTCAAAAATCGATTTCCACTTCTTCATGACTGTAAGCATCACCAGATGCAATAAGTACTAAGTGGACTATTCAAAAATCATGAGAAATTTGTCACTTATGATTACCTCTCATGGAAATGCTCATAGATAATGCTAAGTGACTATTCAAAAATCTTGAGAAATTAGTTACTTATGACTACCTCTCATGGAAATGCTCATAAATAATGTTAAGTGGACTATTCAAAAATCTTGAGAATTTAGTCACTTAAGACTACCTCTCATAGAAATAGTCATAAATGAATGACTTACTTAAAGTAATTGAATCCAAAAATTAATATCTTATATAAATAATAATAACCATATTATTTTATATTTGTATAATTATACTTATTATATTAACATTAAAATATTGTTAATATAATATTAATTATCATATAAAATTTTGTTAATATATTAATTGTTATATTTAAAACTACAATACAATTCACATATAATATGTATTTATTGTCACCATTATATTATTATCAACAATTATTATATATTTATAATTACAATTATCAATATAATATATTAGTAATACTAATTATATACGCTAAATATATTAAACTAAAATTTATTATATTTTTAACTAAGTAACATTTTCAAAAAGTGAGTGAACGTTGAATATGTATATATAGAAAGGTTGAAATTGAAGTCACGTAGATGTTGCACCTATCATGTTCTTGTCACTTTTATTGCGTCCTACTTTCTCCGTCCATTAAGGAGTTGTCACTTTTATTGCGTCCTACTTTCTCCGTCCATTAAGGAGTTTTGGTAATGAAAATTTTCGTGTGAAATATATATATATATATATATATATATATATATATATTATTTTAAAAGTAAAAAAAGTTTTTATATTTTTTTTAATGAATAATTTAAAAAAATTTATCTTCAATTAATATGTATATTAAAGTTTATAATCTCTAAATTTATATAAAAGAAATTTAGGAAGGACATAAAAATAATAAACAATTAAAAATTAAAAAGAGAGCCAAAAATAATGATTAAACATGTGGGTTTTTTTTATTTTTTATTTAGAGGGTGTCTTAGATAGATCTAAAGGGCCAATTTTTTAGCACCAATATTTTAGTCTAATTAGACTCTTAAATATGAATAATATTATGGAAGAACAATTTTATAATTATGTAACATGAAATAATAATGCTACATATTTACATTATTATTTTTATAAATTAAAATATTCATATTACATTTAGAAATTAAAGATACATCATATACTAACTAATACTCAGAGAGAGGAAGCAAATTTGAACCTCTAATGCTATGTCATTCTGCTATAAATTAATGACACTTGAAACATAGACCATAACATCGATATTGACCAAGAAGCGATCAAAACTCAGGACCAAGGGACCAGAAGAGAGGTCGGAGCACAAGGTATATGCCCGACATTACCAACACATAAATAAACATAGAGTTGCAAGCCATACATTAAAAGAAATAGCCATCATTCAATAGGGAGAATTCAAAATTATCCAACGAGAGGAGCACTTTCTCGAACACCCCATACACACATCTTCTAGCCAAAAAACACTATGCCAACTCGAACATGTCTCAAGAAATCGAACACAGGATCCGAGACCTGGGATCACAGGAAAAATTTAGAAGCACACAATCGTGAACCATATATGTCGTCATTATCTGTCAAAAAGAAGAGCCAACACTTGGCCTTGGATAGGCCCAAAAAAACATTGTGCTAGGCCAAGAAGAAACCCACCCCCACAACCACATGCTATTCATTTCCCGAAGAGGAGATATTTATTGGGGCCCAAGCACTAAATTTAGGAGGGTCCAGTGGCTCTTCCCCATCAAAATCATAATCTATGTGGCACTTGACGCACATCAGTCATCCCTCAATCTTGCCCACACAAAACCTTAGGTTCCTCAACATTCTCTTCGCATCCTCAATACATGTGAAGAGATTGTATTTTTCCAGCAACTTGTCCCTCAACACGAGCCCTAGAATCATTTTCATTTGCTAGTGGAGCATGATTGAGTTTAAATACTTCTTTCGTCTTCCCATGGTGTTTCCAAGATCTAGAACCCAAAATGACATGTCTTTAAGTAGTTCTGAGTTTAATATGTAGTGCCTCTCTTTTCCGTCTTTTATATCCAATTCACGAATTTCCTCATGGGTCTTTGAAGGAACAAAATTAAAAAAATGTCACCAAAAAGTCATGGATAAAGAGCTTTACCCCTTATTTCCTTGGCTAATATCTTTCGCCTGCTTCCCTCATGCTTCCCCCCCCCCCTACCTTAGAGGCATTGTAGAGGAAAAAAGGGTAGATTGCATTCATGATAAGATGGTAAGGTTGACTCAATATGCCAAGTAGGAAACTAGATTTGTTGGCCACCATACCACATTATAATTCCTCCAAATGAAAAATAGTTTAATATTATATTTTAAAGCTATATATGATTGAGTATCATTATGTCTTCTAATATCTAAATATCTAAAACATCGTATCAAAGTCAAAATATTTTTCATTTTTACTTAAAATTTTTTTGAAAAACACACTAGACTTGATATACTACTAATCATAACAAGAGTCCATAGCAGCTAGATATTTCATGCTCAAACCAAGTAATTCCATTTAAGCGAGACACAAAATATTTTTTTTCTATACAGATGAGGTGAGAATTTTGTTGTTGAATCTGAAATTGGATAAGCTGGATTTCTTTATGAATTTCTGGAAGAACAGGGTCAGTATTGGTCAGAGTAGTTGCAATAGTGGACAAGGATCTTGCTGCAATGTTTTCATGAGCCAATACAAGTCGATGGTATTTCTATACTGAGAGGATCAAACTATATTATGGTTAGGGACTGGTACCAACACCAAACATTCCTCAACATCCCAATTTTCTTTTGTTGCCAGTCAATTTAGGTCTGCTTCCCACCCATATATAAGATATTGGATATGTGGTTGAGTTCCATTATGGTAGGTCTGATCCACTTCATTTATAAGCCTAAAAGTCATTCTACAGTCCCGTCCTCAAATAAGACGTGGTTGGAGTTGACTGCCACCATAATGAATCCCTGCACAATGACTCCGGCACCGAGCCTCTCCCATCATGGAACTTCTTCCAGAGGAAAGTTGCGCCAGACTATGGCTTCACTGGACACAAAAATGAAATGGTGCATTGAGATAACAACCCACAAATCCTATCAAATTACAAGTGGTGAGCTAAAAAACCTAGTACATGCACCTAGGATTGACACCTGAAGGTATATCACAGAAGAAAGCCACATAAATGTGAGTAGAAAACCAGTAAATCAAACATATTCCACCGAATACTATATGGCTATACTGCTAAAGGTCATCATGATCATCAATCCATGGATTCCCAAGCCTTCGAAGATCCAAAAACAGAGTCCATTCAAACAGATACTCTCTTAGATAATATCCTCACTTACTAACTAGCAAAAGTAACAAAAAATCATGAAATAAAATCCAATCCCCCATGCATGGAATATAAAATGAATTCCTTTGCACAAACTCCAAGGGAAAACCTATCCGAGAGAGTAAGATACTATAACTAACAAAGATAATTTGACCAAATTGACGCTTCTCATAAGAAAAACTAGCGCTTACCTTCCAAAAGTTCTAGAATGAAGTCATTCTAATTTGAAACGTTGTCTCAGAGACCCATAGCCCGCGAATTATCATAGAGAAATTAAGCAAAGCGGTCGGAAGATGAAAAATCATTGACAAAACATATTCACAGATGTTGGCCATTGTATAACGAAGGAGAGTTGTTATTCTCAGTTGATCGACTTTTGCAGGGTCCTTCGAGAGTGCACCTAAGAATTCCTCTGAACCTATAACCAAACTACTTACAATGCCTCCAGCTCGAAACAAACTTGCATCATAAAATTCCAGTGGAAGGTATCACACCAGTCGCTCAAATCATCATTAATGCCTTGGATTCATCTAACCACCTTGCAAAGGTTGGTGAGTGTGTGAGGGAAAAAAAAAATCCCTCACCGTCCTTTCTCTTCTAATGTTAACCATGACATGGATCTTGAGGATTCCATCTCGTCGCCATCACCCTGATCGGGGATCTTTAGTAGCTGAATTGGTCAGGGTCATTGTTGTTGTGAATATCATGATCCAGGATATGCTTCAGACTATCCATTTCTTCTCTAAGGTATCATGAAGGCCAAGGAGAATCCAATGTCCTCCCAATATTCAAACAACCCCAATTAGCTAAAAAAATTGTTGCTTTCTTTCCTTCTCTCCCAACATGTGAAGGAATGATATATTCAAACCAATGAAGGAGATCCCATATGTTTTGCACCAAGCAAGTATTCCTCCAACAATGATAGATATTCTCACTATTAGACCCATTATTCAATTTTTTAATGATTGCAATCACAAAGTTAGAATCCCCTTCTATAACCAATTTCATGAAACCTTCCCTTTTAGCTATTAGTAGGCCTTTTATAGTTTCACTTAATGTTGCATCATTATTTCTAGCATATCCACAATCTATTATATAGATTACTCAGGTGCAATGTTGGGAGTCTCTGGATAAGCCCCCAAACTTGCATCCCGAGGGTTCCCTTTGGAGGTGCCATCAAAATTTAGCTTGATAAATCATTCAGGTGTTACATGATAAAGGTTATGGGAGGGAATATGAGAAATCATGAACTACTATGACAAGGGGGAAATAATTTTCAGATATAAGTTTAGATGGTTGAAGATCTAAGCTTCATGAGGGGAGGCCTGCCAGTTATCCCGATACCATTGATCGACCAAAATTGTGTCCCGAATATTTTATATAATATTTTTCCATACTCCCTCATGAGGTATCCATTTATCTTTAAATATCCATCGGTTTCATTTTTCTAGATAGCTAGTAGGAGAAAACCAATTGACAGTCTCCAAGCGTGATTCAAAATTAGGCTTGAGAAAATTCTCTTTTCCTAGTTTCCAATGGATTCTGAGATGCTATTTATAACTTAGTCCTGATGGTCAAAGAGGCTACCTAGCTTGCTCCATAGTTTTTCAGCAAAGGCATAATTTCTCATAAGGTGTTCAAGATCTTCATTATAGAGACCACATAGAATACACAATCAAGGCCCTTAAAGTCCTCGCTTCTATAACTGATCCTAGGTGAAGATTCTTTTTTGAAAAACCTGCCATAAGAAATGAACAACCTTTGGCCATAGATGCTTTGTCCATCTCTTTCTCCATATAGGATTCATTTTATCTCTATTTTATTGTCATTATTAATCATTAATTTTTCATTTTATTTTATCTTTTATCTTTTTTAAATTGTATTCTTCTTCTTTTTTATGTAATTTCACCATTAGAGAAAAATGTCATGGGAAAAAACATGGGTTGTGAAAAATTTGTGCCCAAAATCCTCCATCGATAAATTTACTATTTTATCTCAATTTTATTTTAATTATTTATTATTATTTTTATTTATTATTAATTAATTTTATGTTAAACAAATTATGTAATTTGAGTATGAGCCTATATTTAAAAAATATTGACATCTTTAACCCCTATAGATCTAACATGTAATGTCTGCACATCTAACACCTACACATCTCCCGCATACTTGGTTGTAGAGAATCCTTGCGCACAATAATTAGAAAATTAAAAAGGGGGAATAAGAGAATTTTTAACCAGATAAAAAAAATAGAATTTTTCATGAGGGTAAAGGAAACAAAAATAAAAAAGAAAGGGAACAAATTAAAGCCACAAAGGGAGGGGAAAAAAATGACCAGAAGACACTTAAAAGGAAAGGGTCATGATCCTAAAACTGCTAATTTTCCATTCATCCTCTCTATTCGGAGTACTTGGCCTTCCCTCGATATCAGTGGCCCTAATGAACTTTCGGTAATGGAAATTATCAATCATGGAAATGACCTAGGATTGTTTTATACAAATTTGGTGCTTCGTCTTGCCAACATGTTTAGTTAAGGTTAAGGACCAAGTCCTACAATATTTGATGTCGATTGCATACTCCTGAATCCTTTGATTTTTGGAGTGACTAATTTCTCCAACGTAGGGGGTCCCACATGAACATGGTATTGCGTAAATAAATTTTATGTTCTTAGGGTCCATTAGGTCCTTGAAAAACCTTAGGGAGATACGAGTTGTATTCAAGGGCCTAAAGGTACAAGACACTTTTTGTTTTTTAAGGATTCAGGAAATTTTGGTTGGTGGTCTCTTGGATAAATGTGAGTTGAACATTGTTAACAAGATACTTGGATTCTTTCCTTATCCTGGGCCCATTGTCTAGTTTTAAGAAGGCCTTGATACTTTGGTGTTCATTATAGCCATTATTATCAAACACTTTAAGGATATGGGCCTTTCTCATTATCCAGGTGAATTTCGCCTGAAACCCTTGAAGCTTGAGTAGCCAATGTGTTGACAAGTCCCATTTTGTGAGCAGAGTAATGATGAGAGTTGGCATGAAGATTTACTTACTTTGATTCTTCTTCCTAAGGACTTGGTGAGAGAAAGAACCATCATCTTTTTTCAAAATAAGAACATCAAGGAAAACAAGGCTACCATTGACCTCAAACTCCATTATAAACTTGATGGAGTTTGATTGATTATTAAGGTGCTGAAAAAACAAAACTAACCTTTAACACCCATGAGGCCAGATGATGAAGGTATCATCTACAAACTTCTTCCGTAGTTTAGGCTGAATGGAGCTAAAGCCAATTCCTTGGACTCAAAGTCTTCCATAAACATGCTAGCCACCACTAGTGAAGGCAGACAGGTCATAGCAACTCTGCAAGTTTGTTGATAGAATTCATATTTGAAGCTAGAAGAGGTTGAGGTGAGGCAGATCTTAACCAATTTTGTAGTATTTGAATCAGTAATTCGATTGATAACTTCAACAACCTCATTAATAGGGATATTGGTGTAAAGGGAAACAATGTCAATACTTACAAGAATATAATCGAGATCAAGCTTAACATCCTTTAACTCATTTACAAAATAAGAAGTTTCTTTAACAAACGTTTTCGTAAAGCCAACAAGGGGTTTAAGTTTCCTAGCTAAATACTTCACAAAGAGTTAAGTATGCCCTCATATTTTCTTGACAATGGGTCTAAGACCACCCACCCACTCACCCACCCACCCACCCACCTTATGGACCTTGAGAAACCTATAGATCCTAGGAGTAATAGGGTTGCTCTCAATAAGTTGATGGCTTATAGGCTTAATAGCTAAAACAATAGCTTTGAAGACTTTTTTAAGGAGTCCTTAGTTATTTTCAACTACCACTGTTATAAAAGTGATCTAACATTTCTCTACGTTAGTCCTCCCTATCTAACTTTAAAAATAACATTGTGATCATTATTATTTAAGGCCTTAAGAGCTTCGAACTCTGGATTGTTGATATTGCTCTTAGGAAGTTTAGCCCTTCTAAAAATAATCGCACAATGTTGTCTAATAATATCTTTCACGTTATTCCGTAAAATCCCTAATACGAATTCAACATCACAAATAACGTTTCAACATCACAAATAACGTTTTTCATTGGATTTTTTCTTGGCACAACGGAAAAATTCAACCCTTTTACAAAAGAGGATTCAAACTTTTTTCCAAAAGACCATATACACGGAGATCAAAGTTAAATGGAATTGTTTCTCAATGGAACATAATAGTTTAGATGAAGGTTTTTTTGCTCTAATTTGATAATTTTTTTCAAAAAACTAGATAGTTGGAGTGTTTGAATTGTATTTTTGATGGTTTAAATCTAACGATAGACAGTGTATCTGCCACCGCATTAATGAGCGGATAGGAGCCGAAATAAGGCTTACCACCTGAGAGACTGAGTGGACCCATATATATTTTATATGCATAGTTTAATTTTTAAAATTATTTTGTTTAATTGTAAACATTTTACACATTCGTAATCCACTCATTAATTTAATATGTTAAAACCATTCAACGAATGTATATTAATGGAAAAGTCTTGACTTAAATTTTCAATCCTTTTGACTATAAATCCTGTAATGTCCATTGAAATTATATTTGAGTTATGTTCAAAAATTACAGGTGAATATCTTATAAAATTCGGTTAGACAGGAAAGCATAATTCGCACGTTCAAAAGTCCGATAGTCCACGACAACAACTATAGCTCCCCGTACTTCTTCAGGGCCGGCGGGAGAGCGGTCCACGATTTCATTCAATAATTTTGAGTTCATGTTTTTAATTGTTTTTTGGTTTTTTAGTGAGAGCATTGTTGGAAATCTATTCTTCTTCGTCTTCTTGATAATTTAATCATCTAATTGCGTATTGGGTGACGATTCAATGAAATTTATATTTATGGGTCACATGCTGCTCTTCAAGAGCCGAAGATTTACGCAGTAACCTTTGCGGTCAGGGAAGCAAATTGTGTTTTCAATATAGAGTCAAAGGCCCAACAAAAGATAAGCGAGAAGGCGCCAAGATAGCAGATCGTCAGGTGTGGAGTTGCAGAAGAGAAAATATCTAAGATGGGTAGAGCTCCTTGCTGCTCAAAACAAGCGCTTAATCAGGGGCCCTGGAAGCCCGAGGAGGATATGATTCTGTGCGACTACATTCGAATTCATGGCGCTGGAAGATCGAGAGATCTCCCCAAAAAAGCAGGCGAGTCTATACAATAAATCTGTACTAGTAGTGTATTAATACAATTTTAAATATGTATTGATACAATTTTAAATAAGTATTGATGGTTGAAAACAAATTCTTTCGAAATAATTACATATTAGTTATTTGGTGTTAATGTTTCAAATCCACAACTGAAATTCATTATCTGGACAGATATGGAGCAACTCCAGTTGTAGGTTTGAAATGTTGATACCAAATAACTAATATGTAATTATTCAGAAAGAATTTATTTTCAACAATGACGAATCACAGAAATTCGATTTCACAAAGTTATTGATGGGTTAAATAAGCGGAGAGAATTTGTTTTGCAGGTCTTCAGCGCTGTGGAAAGAGTTGTAGATTACGTTGGATCAACTATCTTAGCCCTGACATTAAACGTGGTAATATTTCCATCGATGAGGAGGACATTATTATTCGGATGCATCGCCTTCTTGGCAATAGGTATGTGGAGTCATTATCTGAGCTACATTTATTCAATAAAAAAAATCATTGAATTTTATGTTAAATATAAGTGGATTGAATTAAAAAATAATAATCATTCAATATTATGTTAAATATAAGTTGATCGTCGATTTTACAAATTTAGTGTCGATTTTACCGGAAATATTTTGGAATTATATCTGAAATTGCAGAAGTTAATAAAAAATTCACAAAATTCCAAAATATTTCAGGAATAAAAAAGATAAAGATCAAGAATTTTCCAAAAATATACAATTTTTGAATGCTGATTTGTGACGCATATTACCATGAAGGTGGTCGCTGATAGCAGGACGGTTACCTGGGCGGACAGACAACGAAATCAAGAACCACTGGCACTATCATCTGCAAAAGAAGGTGCCACCAATCCAGGGATCTCAAAGAAAGAAAACCTCAAAAATTTAGGCGATCAAACCCAGACCTGTCAGAATAAAAACTGCGGTGATGCACAACGAAATGGTGAATCCAAATGCTTGCAACAGTTCTGTCAGTAGTAACTGCACAAGTTCAGATCATTCCTTCAATTCTTTTACCAATCAAGAAATTGTGAATTCCTCCATGTCATTTTTTAACCTACTTGTGGATGATCCGATCGCAGAAGATCATTCAGAGCACGCAGCCCTTGCGAATCTGGGAGATGATGATCTAATTGAAACAGAAGTAACAAATGTTAATTCAACGGACCACCAATCCCCACATTACGATCAGTTTGCACGCAATCCAGCCACAATAGCCGAAAGTTTATGTGATTTGAACGAGCTACTGTATCCCGAGTGTAATCTGCTCGCTCCTGTGGAGTCTTTCATGACTGATTTTGAACTGGAAGAGTTCAACATGGGAGTAGAAACGAAAAACTATGAACGTATGGGTTCTAATCAAAACAATATGCAGTACATTCACAGCTCTATAATGGCAGATGGTCAATCGAGATTCGAGATCCACGATGCCGTACATCATGTAGATTGGATTCGTGAATTGGGCTATTTATGAATCTAACATTTTACAAACGTTGAAATTGAAGTCCCATATCTCATGTACATGTTGCACGTGTCGTGTTCAGTGTGAGTTTCATCTTGCGTTCTTCTTTCTCCTCTCTTTTAAAGATTTTTGGTAATGGAAATCTTAATAACATATTTGGTAATGGAAATTTTAATGTGAAATAATCACATGTATGTTAGTATAATTATACTTACTTTTATTAAAGTGATATATCTAATATTTAATTACGGTTATGGGGTTGATATATTGGATAAGTATATATTTATCATTCATCACATTAATAATTATATAAATAATTATTGAGGGGTTTTGTCGCTTGCATCTAGTTACGAGGATTTTGTAGGAGGTCACCCATTCCAGATCATTTATGGCTCAAGCGCGCTTAATTGTGGAGTTTTCCCCATAATCAAGTCTACTTAGCTTAGAGTAGCAAGCTAAGTGGGCTTGATTGTGGGAAAAACTCCACAGTTAAGCACGCTTGAGCGAGAGGCAATATGGGAGGGGTGACCAGGTGCAAGCCTTAGAAGTGGTGATTAATGCTATGTGATTCATTTAACTTTTTTCAATCCCACTTCTTCACCCCTCTGGCTTGCACCTCGTCAACCATATTAGATCGCCTTTGGCTCAAGTGCGCTTAACTATGGAATTTTCCCATAATCAATCCCATTTAGCTTGCTACCCCAAGGTAAGTGGGCTTTATTGTGGAGAAAAATCCACAGTTAAGCACGCTTGAGCAAGAGGCGATCTGGGATGGGTGACCTCCCAAGAAGTTTTGGTGGCCAAGTGCAAGCCCGAAGTAGGATTAATGCTATGGATTCATTTCATTAGTTTCAATCCCACTTCTTCACTCCTGTCACTCGATGTAATAAGTGCTAAGTGGACTATTAAAAAATCTCGAAAAGTGGTGATTCTGACTACCTCTAATGAAATGGTCATGGTCTGAATGACTTACTTAACGCAATTGAATCCCAAAAATTGATATGTAATATAATGCACTGCAAAAAAAACCCTAAATACTTAAACACAAAGAGTGAAGGGAGCTCTAATTGAATGGTTCATGAGGCACAATACTTGCTAAGATTTTGCAAATGGGGTAGCAATCTAAGTGGGCTTCATTGTGGGGGAAACCCCATAGTTAAGCACACTTGAGCCAGAGGCGATTTGGGACGGGTGACCTCCCGGGAAGTCCTGGTGACCTGGTGCAATCTTTGGAAGTGATGAAGTGATGATTGTTGCTATGTGATTCATTTCACTAGTTTCAATCCCACTTCTTCACTTGTGTGATCATCACTCGATGCAACCTCTCATGGAAATGGTCATAGATAAATGACTTACTTAACATAATTGAATCCCAATAATCAATATTATATAAATAATAATAGCGATATTATTTTATATTTTTGTAATTATACTTATTATATTAACATTATTTTGTATATTAATATAATATTAGTTATTATATAAAATTTTGCTTAATATTTATATTTAAAATTATTAATAATAATTCGTATTTAGTGTTACTATGATGTTATTGTCAACTATTATTATATATTTAAAATTATAATTATTAATATAATATTAAATATATACGAACTATATATCAAACTAAATTTATTATAATTTTAGTGGAAAGATATATATATTGTTTTATAATAAAATATGTATATATATATAAAATATATATAAAAGAAAGTAGCATTTTCAAAAAGTGAGTGAATGTTGAAAATATATACAACATTAGTGTTATTAATGTAATATTAAATATACGAACTATATATCAAACTATTTATTATAATTTTAGTGGAAAGATATATATATTATTTTATAATAAAATATGTATATATATAATATATATAAAAAAGTAGCATTTTCAAAAAATGAGTGGATGTTGAAATTGAAGTCCCATTTCTCATGTAGATGTTGCACTTGTCATGTTCATTGTCAGTGTCATCTTGCGTCCAACTTTCTCCGTCCTTTAAGGAGTTTTGGTAACGAAAATTTTCGTGTGAAATAATCACATATATATTATTTTAAAAGTGAAACAAGTTTTTATATCTTTTTATATGAATAATTTACAATTCATGATCTTCAATTTATATGCATATTAGAGTTTATAATTTCTGATTCATATAAATTTTAGGAATGATATAAAAATAATAAACAATTAAAATTTAAAAGGAGAGGCAAAAATAATGATTAAATATGTGGGTTTTTTTGGAATTATTTTAGAAGGGTGTCAAGGAGCCTAACTTTGATGGATCTAAAGGGCTAATTATTTAGCACAAGTGGCTTACGTTAATTAGACTCTTAAATATTACTAATATGATGGAATAAAAATTATAATTATGTTGGAACACCTAATTCTACATGGGTAGGTGTGGAATGTGAAAAGTCACAATGGAGTCCAAGTGACCTTGGAATATGAAACCAAGAGTCACACCATTGTACTATAAATGTACATCTTTGTATAATGGAAAATAAGAAAGCCTCACGCTTATCCTTCATTGTGTTGTTTCTCTTGTGTGTGTGTGCATTCTTCTCATACACCATGTGTGTGCTTCAACATGGTGTTTAACATGGTATCAGAGCGGTCGATTGCTGGCCCTGATTCAAATTGAGTGAGCCATTTGTGTTTATGGCCTGTGCATATCTGCAAAAAATTTAATAATTTTGCAACACTCGGGAGATTTTTGCGGCGGTGTTTTACGCCATTAGACAATGGCTTTGAAGAGTAGCGGCATTAAGTGATTTTCAAAAATTCGAAATTTTAGCTTGGAGAAGAGAGCCGCATTAACGCAGCAACGAAAACATTGGAAATTTCATCATGGAAAATGTTGCACATCGAAGGTTGATTTCTTGCTGCGATTTTTCCCATTAATCTTTTTGTTTTTTGGAGAGCTGTTGGAAAATTTGTTTAAAGTTGATTTCTGAAGAGGTTTCTGGTTTTAATGAAAAAGAATTTCTGAGTTTTTCATTCGAAGATTCCTGCAAAATTCTGGATTTTTTACTACTATAAGTTCCAAAAAAATTATGTTCTATATTTGAAAGAAGAAAGTATTCTATTGCTGCTATATTTCGTGAAATTTCTGCAATTTTCTGGAAAATTTCTGATATTCTGCTGCTGGAAGGAAAAATCCTCTGCTATTCCTCTTTGTTGTTTTAAAATTTAACAAAAAGTAAAAATAAAAAATAAAAATAAAAATAAAAAAAAATAAAAAATAAAAAAAACAACCTGGAATTTGGCCTTTCGGCCTCCCTTTTACCTCTGCAACTCTCAAACGCTCACTATCCAACTCATACCTCACCCCTCAAACTCCAAACCCGCTGGCTATTTCCTTACCTCTCTAACACTCGCAATCCCAATTTTATAGTACGCAGCTCACATACCTTACAGCGCCACGCAGCCGCCCTCTTCCATACGACTGCAATCTCTTAACACCCATCGCTCTATCCTAACCTCCCCCCTCACGGTTCCTCCCTACACGGCTTCCCAACCCGCCCCTTCCTAACCCTTCACCTATCCACACTACACTCTCCATTTAATAGCAATCCCACTCCCCCTCTCCATTGCAATCCGGCAACTCACCTCTGTACTCAACTCCCAATCGACCTTACGCTCTCAACACATCACCTCTGGCTGGCCCCTCCCTGCTCACACTCCGCTCTCCACGCGGCGTCCCTCTCATCCTCACCGCACGCTCATCCTCTATTCGGCCCCGTACCCACTAACCCCACCGCTTTCGACTTACCCAACCCTTTACTCCCTCACCATATCCGTCTGTTATTCATATAATAGACTTCCCATTACAATACGCAAACTTCATTCTTCTTTAAAATTCCACCCCATTTCTAACTCACCCTCCCGTTTGCTATCCTACATACGCCCTTACGCCACCCCCTCGAGCCACGTTCCATCTCCCACTGCAAACGCCCTCTCCCTTTCAGCTCGGCACCTCCATTTCAGCTCGGCTTTCAAAGCGTTTTAAAATTTTTGAATCTTGTTTAATATTCACCTCCCATACAATACCGCCCTTTGCTTTTTTAAAATCGATTTTTATGTATCCGCCTCCCATTTCATATGATAACTCCCCCCCTTTTTAAATTAATTTCCCTCCCATTTTAAATTCGCCTCCCCTCCTTTCTTTTAAATTTGATTTTTCAATTTTAAATTTATTTTTAAAAGAAGTTAATTCCCCTCCCTTTTTAAATTCATTCCCATTTATATATAATCCCATTTCAATTAATTTCCCACTCTTTTTTAATTCCCTTTCCCATTTTTAACTATTCCCATTAAATTATTTAAAAAAAAAAAAAACAGCATAGAGAGAGGAAAGAGAAATATGAACAGCAAAAATGGAAAATGGCATATGAGGAGCACATGGACTGAAACTTGCAGATTTACATTGTGATTTGTGGCATTGACATGAGGGTGATTTTTTGAAGAAATTGACATTTGAAGACAAGTTTTCCATCATTGCAAAACAACTATTTGAAGAAGAAAATTCAGCTACCATAAAAAGATTCTTGCACGTGTTTTCAGCTACACCTTTACAAATATTTTGCAGAGATATGTATTGAGCTAACATTGTATTTTGAGTGGAATTTGCCTCTTCATTCATAGTTGGAATCAGTGAATTTGAGTTGTTGATGTAATTGTTGATTGTCCTCCATCATTTGAGGAGCACACTTTGTACCTTGAGAATTCCTTGGAGTCATTTGTATTTGTTTGAAAGGAATCACATTGTAAACGGGTGCATTTTCGGTTGAAGCCGACACCCTTTCATTTTTTGAGCCTAAGTTGTTGAAAATAGCTAAAATCAATGAGGCATTAGAGTTGTTGAATAACCTCATTCATTCCAATGTTGATGATATGATAAGAATGAGCAAGAATGCTCTTTAGCAAAATTCTGGGTTGTTTTTTGCTAAATGCACGAAGAAAGAATTCTGAGTTTTGCGGGTTGGAAACTCAACTTCGTAGTCGAACTTGACCAAAGAGTCACGAAAATTATGAACCTGTTTCCTAAAACCACCTTACAGGTAGTAGACCTCCTTCTTTGAGTCCGAAGGTCTCCCTTTCATATGAGGAACACTTCCTCTAGCGGCCTTGACTTAGCGGCCTTCGACTTCTTGCCGACGGTAGTTGAGTTCAGGAAATTCTTGACATTCAAGTTGTTGGTAATGCAAACCATCACGGGTAGTGACCTCCCTTCTTTTAGGTTGAAGGTCTCTTTTTATGAGGTCAATACCTCTACATGGCTTCCCCAAGCTTCTTGTGATTATAGAAGGGTCAAGGAAACAACAAGTTTTGCGTTCCAGTGTTTGTGGTCATCCTAAAACCACCTCTTTTTTTCCAACATTTCAGAGAGTTGATTCAGCCAAGTGCTGCCATGTATACTTTGCGGATTTGTATTACAACTCTTTTCTTGGACTCACACATACCCCTTCAGATTAAGGGGGGATGTTGGAACACCTAATCCTACATGGGTAGGTGTGGAATATGAAAAGTCACAATGGAGTCCAAGTGACCTTGGAATGTGAAACCAAGAGTCACACCATTGTACTATAAATGTACATCTTTGTATAATGGAAAATAAGGAAGCCTCACGCTTATCTTTCATTGTGTGTTGAGTTCTCTTGTGTGTGTGTGCATTCTTCTCATACACCATGTGTGTGCTTCAACATGGTGTTTAACAATTTATGTAATATGAAATAATAATGCTACATATTTATATTATATATTTTTTAAATTAGAATATTTCATTTTATGTTTATAAATGAAAGATACATTATATACTAATTGATACCTAGAGGGAGGAAGTAAATTTGAACCTCAATGTCATATGACTATGCTATCAATTAATGACACTTGAAACAAAGACCATAATATTGATATTGACCAGGAAGTCATCAAAACTCAGGACTAAGGAGCCAAAAGAGAGGTCAGAGCAAAAAGTATATTCTTGACATTACCAACACATAAATAAACATAGAGTTGCAAGCCATATACTAAAATAACTAACCATCATTCAGTCGGGAGAATTCAACATTATCCAACAGGAGGAGCACTTTGTCGTACACCCCATACACACATCTTCTAGCCAAAAAAAAATGATGCCAGCCCCAACAGGCCTTAAGAAATCGAACACGGGATCTAAGACCTAGGATCACAGGAAAAATTTAGAAGCACACAATCGTGAACCATATATGTCATCATTATCCATCGAAAAGAAGAGCCAACACTTGGCCTTCAATAGGCCAAAACAAACATCATGTTAGGCCATGAAGAAACCCACCACCACAACCACATGTTATTCATTTCCCGAAAAGGAGATATTTATTGGGGCTCAAGCACTAAAGCTAGGAGGGTCCAGTGGCTCTTCCTCATCAAAATCATAAGCTATGTGACACTTGATGTACATTAGTCATGCCTCATTCTTGCCCACAAAAAACCTCAAGTTCCTCAACATTCTCTTCACATTCTCAATATAGGTGAAGATATTATATTTGTCCATCAACTTGTCCCTCAACACAAGCCCCAAAAGCATTTTCATTTGCTAGTGGAGCACAATTGAGCTTAAATACTTCTTTCACCTTCCCCTGGTGTTTCCAGGATCTAGAACCAAAAATGACACGCATTTAAGTAATTCTGAGTTTAAGATATAATGTCTCCTTTTTCCGTCTTTTATCTCCAACTAATGAATTTCCTCATGGGTCTTTGAAGGAAAAAAATTAAATAAATGTCACCACAAATTCATGGATAAAGAGTTTTACCCCGAGTTGGCTTGGCTAATATCTTTTTCCTGCTTCCCTCCTACTCCCCCCCCCCCCCAAACCTTAAAGGAATTATAGAGTCATAGGAGGGTTCTTCTTTGTAAGGGTTTCTTTAACCTGTAAAATGACACAAAGAAAAAATTGACCCTTCCCTAGCAAAACTCGAAAACCAACAAAATACTTGGTCACAATAACTCTAGAAAAAAATACTTATCTTTAGTTAAGAACCCAATAGATAGGGGTGAGGACAAAGATTCTTCGACCCAAGACCCAACCTCCTTTACCATTTAAGAAATAAAATGACACACTAGGACCAAAAACACTCGGTAACCACAAGCCCATTAACCATTAACCTGACCTAGCCCACACCATATGACCTATCTCATAGTTAAAAGAACATATACCATCTCAAAACAATGAAACCCAATTACCCTCTCTTCCATAATGAGACTAACTCAAAGGAAGAAACCAAGATGAGATTACTGACATGACATAGGACCCAATAACTTTAATGAAAGTTGCAAATAACAACTGAGACGCATAACCGAAGAAAACTAGAATTACAAAAACACCAAGCAAGGAATTAAAAATTAACCAAAATCTAGTCTAGGATAGGCATATAGGTTTTACCAGCTCCAAATTCTAGTAGGAAGATACAAAAGAAAGTTTTTGATACAAAGCCACACTAAAACACCAAAATTCTCCTGCCAAGACTTAAATTAATTAGCGCTGAGTAACTCCTTACTTGGATGACGCACCATGTCTTTCCTTCTAACCCAAGATTGGCCACCAAAAAAATCTTCTAAATACCAACACTGGGGTGATGAGAGACTCATCCACCCTTCATTCCACCTTTCACAAATGCTTGAACCTCTCATTCCTTCCAATACATAGCCCCTGTACCAATTAGAGGCATGCATGTGAGATGAAACACACATACTTCCCTCATTAAATTGTAATTAATTTTATGAAGGTGGCGGGAATGAAGCTCCACACCCCTCCCCTATTAATAATACCACCCCATTGGGGACTAACACATCACTTGAAAAATCATGATTATGATCCTCACTCAAATTATGACCAACATGGGGGGCTCATCGATATCAATTTCTCTTTCTTAACACCCCAGGTTGGAAATCAAAATCGACCACATCATTCCTAGATTTTATGGAATGGAAGACAATAATATATTCAAACAAGCTAACAATAATTTGAATATACTTAGTTAATGTTTCCAAACTCTACCTTTTAATCATATTTCATGGGGCTTTTCCTCTTAATATATCTTAAAGGTAGTTAATTACAATCGATGGATATTCATCCACCTGTAATGATTTGAAACCTTCTATTATTTCACTAAGGAGGCCATGCTATAGAGTCTAAAATTCTTCCACATTTTTTCTCATGAACCCACAACTTTGCACGTACACCCTCAATGATTTGGCTTTACAATATTTGAATACGCCACCCAGACTAGCGAGTCCTAGATCACCCTTTAACACACCATCAAAATGTAATTTAACCAAAATAGCTAGAGGTGGAGAGAACACTCTTGGCACCCTACTGAGCATCTATATATTATGAGAGTTCCTAAATGTTCCCATTCCTTGTTCTAGGTCTAGCTTCTTCAACAACACATACTTCATTTTCTTTCCAATATGATGCCCGACTACCTGCTGGACTCCACTTTTCAATTTAAATCCCAATTTTTTTCAATAATTTTAAATTTGTGGCACTCTTAAAAATCTGCCTCTGATCTTTAATATCTCAAATCTGAGATTTGAGATATTAATCCAAAGTTCACTGATGGTCATAAAACCTCAATCTTTGCTCTCAATTCCATATATGAAACGCCTTTCCAAATCAGGCCCAACAACTCCAAGTCTGGCAACTTCAACTTTTACTATTTCAACAACCCAAAGTTTCTCACCTCAAAGGGCTCAACCCAATCTGTGAACTTTATAAAAACCCACTATATTAATTACCCATCGTAATATATATATCAATATATATGTTCTCCAACCAAATGTGAAGACCCATGTATTAGCTTTAACATACACCCCGCACGCACCTCATTTCATATAGGCTTCGACCTTATCACAATACACAAATATATGTCACCATGTGTACATATTCCCTGAGTCAAGCATTAAAACCATTACACCTATATTCGAATTAAAATTCGAATGGTATTTCAACTTATAACTCCGAAGTGCGACTATACTTTATTGCTTATTGATCCGCTGTGAATGGCCCAATGGCACTCACCCTCGTTAATTATATGTGTCTGACTCACCACAACATATATCGACATTTCCCCTTCGCCTGACTTTATGATTAATAGCCTCCGATATGAGAACTTGCGACCATAATCTATACCACATATTAGCCATTCAACATTTAAATAACATAATATTTATACAACCCGAGTGGGCTCACCACCTCCTCTCAGGTAGCTCAAGCTTGTTGCTCTCCCAACCAATATCCAATGATACATAATGAATATTGTGTAAAATGCTTGCACGGAAGCAATGCTTGGAAATCACGCGATGTGAGTGGTATTAGAATACCTTGCCCGAGTGTTATCGAGTGCCCAATTAAGTAGTTAAAGCTAAAATTACCACTTACGGGTTTAGAAGCCACGCGAACCCAGGTTCTATACTGCAGTTTCTACCAGATTCTGTCCACGGTTCCGCCATGTATCTTCAAGGTTCCGCTTCATTTTCTTTTTACAGCACCTTTATATCCGTCTCTAACTTCATTCCACGCAGACTTAATAAGACTTTGTGGTTAAACATACTTCATGACTCCACACGATTCCCTTAAATATGTTCCTCCACTTACACGTTTCCTATCCATGAATCATTGCGTCCTTTTTTACTCTCCCAGAAGCTCAAAACATTCCTTGTTTCGCATTTCATTTATCAACTTCAACATAAGAATTCACCATATTCGCATATATGATTCAGCATCCTCGGAAAGAACCAAAGTCCTTCTTCAGACAGTGAACCCCAGATTTCAATTTACTACCTATGCTTCACACATATTTCAACCACTGTCCATTTAAACACAGAAATGTAGACTCTATCTCAATCATTCCCAAAACCAATCCATTCAAGGGTTAAATTATAGTTCAAATCTCTCCTGGAGGATCAATCCTGCCAGTGATAGACCTTTCTCGAATAATAGGAATGCAGGCTCTTATCAATTCCTCAATTAACCCAGAACATCAACTAGGGTTATATCATAGGGTCTGTTCATTTTGTTTCATATACAACTTCTTATTGGAATTCGAGGCATTCACACAGAGACATCAAAATTAATCCACAATACAGAGGTTACACCTACTTATTGAAACCAAGCATAATTACTCAGAGGTTAAATCAATCAACACATACATCCAGAACCAAACTTTCCATTTTATATACATGAAATTAATCGCACAAGCATCCACTTACAACTTCCTGTTGGCCAAATTTTCAGTTCAGTTGCCCTCCTATCTTCACTGATCTACCCTCAAAAAAGCTCTAGCTCATGAACTCTACTCTGCTTATATTTATACAAAATGGTAGCCTGAATCAATTCAGGTTTCCTAACAACTCACCGGACTCTTCAATTTCCTAATTTTGGACTTAATCCCAGAATAACTGAACTGATCCTAGTATCTTCGCATTCCTAACTACTCATTGCTCTCATGTTCTCTTCAGTTGGAGAGAATTTACAATTCTCACTTTTTATTCAAAAAAGACTAATGATTACAAGAGAATCTAGGAATATGAGACCCCCCTATGTCTACTTAGATACAAAGTACTTAATTGTGCCTAATGCCCCTGCATCAGACTCCCAAGTTTCAATTTGTTCATGATCTCCTGATCATCTGTCTTTAGTCTCTGCCTCCTGGATCCCATACTTTTTTTTGCTGCTGTCCACCAGCTGCATAATTCTTCTTTTGCATTTCTCCAGGTCTCCATATCTTGTTCTGCATCTTACCTCCAGCTATGCCTTCACGATATTTTCTTGTCTTTCCTTTGCTGCAACTCTCCTACTTTCTTGTTGTTGTCTGCTGCTTCTAAGACACCCTCATCATCAGTCTTCTGATGCATTCAATCTCTATGTCCAACTTATCTTCTATGTGGAAATTTCTCTGCCCACTGCTGCTGCCTCCAAGCTCTATTAATTCAGCTGCTATAGCTGCTTTTGCTGGTGTTGCTGTCACTTTCTTCAAGAGTGTTGCTGTCTCCTTTATTGTTGCGGTAATTGATTTTAATTCTGCAGATGTCATCCCCAATGTTGCGTCCTCCCTAACTTCCTGTCCCTCTGCAACATCCTCCTGCTCATCATCTGCAAATTTACTCTTAGAAAACAAATCATCATTTAATTTTCCATCTGCAGTAACATAATCATCCAGTATACTAGTAAGCATAATTAAATTTGTCAAACTAGTATCTGCTGCTCTTTCTTTCATAGCTTCAGGCATCCTTTCTTCAGTGTCTGATATCTCTTCCTCTTGTATAATTTCTTCCAGCAAACAATTTAGCCATTCCTTCTATACTTGTTTCACATCCTCAACAGGCTGTAATTTAATTTCAACATCTTCTGCTTCTTCTTAGGCAATCTTCAGCAATTGCCTTTCCTCCTCTTGATGGATTCAAGCAACCCAATCAAGTTCTTTAAGCTTTGCATTTTCATCTCTTTTCAGAATAGAATGCTGACTCTCCCTTACTGTAGCAGCTTCAAAAATCTGTCCTCCAGTCTTCTCTTGGCCCATCAGATAAGCCAATTTTTCCCTATCACCAACAACAACAAATTTCTGCATATGAGACATGATTGTCTCATCTTCCCTCTTCTGCAACAGTTCTCCTTATTTTAAGACAAATCCAAATGAGGGATTCTCTTCTGCATCACCTGTACACATAAGCAAACTGTCAAATTTAAAATCACAAGACCCAAAGGTCTCAATTGATGACCCAGTCACCAATTCTTCTCTCTGCAGTTCCAAGTCTATCTCAAGACTCAAAAATTCTTGATTATCTTTCCTTTCAGCTGCCAGAGTTATCGCCATTGCTCCAATCACCATGTTAGAATGATGACCTTTCACTATGTTCTCAGCCAACATAGTTTCTCTCTCATTCAATTCTCTGACAAATTTCATTTGTTGTTGTTCCTCTTTGCCTGCATGATCAACACATGAATCAGCAGCACAAAAACTACAAGGCCTCAATACCTTCTTCTCCTCTGACAACACATTAGTATGTTGTTCAGAACTTCCTTCCAACTTCTGTGTCAGCACATTAGCATGCTTCTTTACATTCTTCATCAGACTGTTAGTCAGTCTCTCTTTCCTTCCTTCATCTGCTTCATGAATGTCCTTCTGCTGTGATTCACCAAAATGAACTCCTTTATTTTGCTGAATCATTTTCTCTGATTTTCATTCATGACAATTATTTTGTCTTGCTTCTTCATCAAATTCTCTTGTGCATAGGTCCTCTGCTTCTCCAATTCCCTTCTTTGAAAATCCAACCTCCTATACAATTCAACAACTTCAATTGGAGTAGATTTCGGTAACCTCACACAACCTTTTATGCCTCTGCTTGTTCTTGACCAATCATCTGCTAGTCCTTCATCCTCTGCTTCAACATTCTACTGGATATCTTCATTGGACTTTTTCTGTCTTCAATTCTTCCTGAGATCTTTCTATCTCAGCATTGATCTGAACAAATTTTAGATTCAATTTCTCCTCCTCAACAGCAAACTCTAAAGCTTTCTCATCTTCCTGTGATGTACCTACAAACATACACAACTCTTTAGTTTCAAAACCACAATAATTTTAAGTCTTGGTTGCTCTCTCAAGCACTTCTCTTTGAATAGATCTGCATGTGGAATCTTCAAATTCCATCCTTGAATCAGGAACTCTGAGTTCCTCTTCCTCTGTAGAATCTATCATCACCTCACAATTTTCAGATTCAAAAATACAAGTCTTTACATCATCCAGCTGATCTGGACTTGTCCAATAATTCAAGAAATCATCAATGATTTTCTCTTTAGCAAGACAAGCTTCTTGCTGCCTCAAGTCTTCACCATGTCTCAAAAGATCTCTTGCAGATCTCCACCCTTCATCTGTACTCTGCTCTACTTCACAAGCAGAAAATTCTTTCCTCAACTCAACTGCCTTGAGTTCTTCTATCAGTAAGGCAATATCCTTTTGCCTCAACCTCAACTGTAATGGTTTCCATTTCACTCTCTTCCTCATGAGCCAACCAACTCTCTGGCTTTCCTCTATCATCCTCTCCAGTTTACAAAACTGCTTACTGATCTCAGCTATATCTTTCCACCATTCTGCATCAGTCAACTGTTGCCTCATGCCATTTGTCTTGGCATCTTCTTTTTCTCTTCTGCTGTGGCCTTTCTCAGAACCTCTGCAATCTCTTCTATGGCTATCAGTTTTCTCCTCCATGAGTTCTTCACCCACAAGCTGCACTAAGCCTTTGCAACAGCAAGATCTCTTGCTACAACTGACCTCACCAATCCTTTCCTCCGGATCCGGCTTTTGGCAAGTACTGGTCCCCTCTTTGCTGGAACCTTCTGAGCACTCTCTTCTACTCTCTCTAAGCTTGACTCTGCAACTTCTCAAGAACACATCCGTTCTATTTTTCATCCAACCTTTGTTGGGAATTTTCCAGGTTCTGCCACACTTCTTCCTCACTAAGAATCCTCTATTGGAATTTTATATCATTGCTCTCAAAGTTGTGATCTGCTTTGCTGAGATTTCCTCAATTGCCTGCAATCTGAATTCTGCAAACAATTTCTCCAACTAGAGTCAAACACTGCTCATCAATTTACCTTCTCTTGAGAACACTGAAACTATCCTTCCTATTCAACCTCTAGCTGAATATCAGGCTCACTTCCCTCACCATCAAGCTCTGTCTTTATCTTTCTGCAACCATCATCCTGCAATCATAAATTTCAAGTCAGATTTAAAATTATTTACCTGCAAGATTTCTGCATGATCGTGTCTTCCAGTCACTCTGCAAATATTGTTTGCTGTAATTCTGTGTATCTTTGCCTATCAGATTTCAGAATCTAATCTTCTTTCTCTCTCTCATCACATGCATTGCATCTCTGTATGTTGTACTCTTCAAAACACTTTGTCTTCCAATTTAGACTTTGCGAGTCTGTGATCACCTCACTACATATCTAATCACTCTACATTCACTGTTGAATAGATTAAGCTTCAAATTTCCTTTCACTTCAAACAGAGCCTTCCTGATGCTCTGATACCACAACGATGCTCGACTACTTGTTGGACTCCACTTTTCAATTCCAATCCCAGTTTTTTTTTCCAATAATTTTAAATCTGTGCCACTCTTAAACATCTGCCTCTGATCTTTAATATCTCAAATCTGAGATTTGAGATATTAATCCAAAGTTCACTGATGGTCATAAAACCTCAATCTTTGCTCTCAATTCCGTATATGAAATACCTTTCCAAATTAGGCCCAACAACTCGAAGTCTGGCAACTTCGAATTTTACTATTTCAACAACCCAAAGTTTCTCACCTCAAAGGGCTCAACCCAATCTGTGAGCTTTATAAAAACCCACTATATTAATTACCCAGAGTAATATATATATATATATATATATATATATATATATATATATATATATATATATATATATATATATATATATATATATATATATATATATATATATATATATATATATATATATATATACATATATATGTATATATATATATATATATATATATATATATATATATATATATATAGTGACATATATATATATATGTTCTCCAACCAAGTGTGAAGACCCATGTATTAGCTTTAACATACGCCCCGCATGCACCTCATTTCATATAGGTTTCGACCTTATCACAATACACAAATATATGTCACTATGTGTACATATTCCCCAAGTCAAGTGTTAAAACCATTACACCCATATTCAAATTAACATTCGAATGGTATTTCAACTTGTAACTCCGAGGTCGACTATCGCCTAGTGCTTATTCGAATTAAATTTCGAATGGCCCAATGGCACTCACTCTCGTTAATTATATGTGTCCACGGCTCACCACAACATATATCAACACTCCCCTTCGCGCATGCTTTATGATTAGCCTCCAATACGAGAAATTGCGACCATAATCTATACCACATATCAACCATTCAACATTTAAATAACCAAACATTTACATGATGAATCAACTGGACCCCAGTGTTAACTTACCTTTGCCATCCGACGGCTCAAAGTTTGTCGCGCTCCCAACCAATATCTAATGATACATAATGAATATTGCATAAACTGCTTGCATGGATATTAATGCTTGGAAATCACGCGATGTGAGTGGTATTAGAATACCACTACCAGGTGACGTGTCGAGCGCCCAATTAAATTGCGTTCCAAACTGAATTACCACTTACCGTTTTAGAAGCCACGCGAACCCACTGGGTTCTAAACTCTGGTTTTACTGTTTATTCCATGGTTCCGCCATATCTTCAAGGTTCCATTTCATTTCTTTCACGCCTTTATATCCAATCTAACTTCATTCGACGCAGACTTAATAAGACTCTGTGGTTCTATTTTAACTTCACGACTCCACATGATTCCCTTAAATATGTTCCTCCGTGCTTACACATTTCCTATCCACGAATCATCACGTCCTTTGTTACTCTCCCACAGAAGCTCATAACAGTCCTTGGGCCCGCATTTCATTTATCAACTTCAACACAGGAATTCACCATATTCACATATATGATTCAGGATCCTCGGAAAGAACCAAAGTCCTTCTTCAGACAGTGAACCCCATATTTCAATTTACTACCTATGTTTCGCACAGATTTCAACCGCTATCCATTTAAACACAGAAATGTAGAATCTATCTCAGTTATACCCAAAATCAATCCATTCAAAGGTTATATTAGAGTTCAAATCTCTCCTGGAGGATAGATCCTGCCAGTGATTGACCTTTCTCGAATAATAGGAATGCAGGCTTATATCAATTCCTCAATTAACCTAGAACATCCACTAGGGTTCTATCACAGGGTCTGTTCACTCTGTTTCTTATACAACTTCTTATTGTAATTCGAGGCATTTACATAGAGACATCAAAATTAACCCATAATACAGAGGTTACACCTACTTATTGAAACCAAGCATAGTTACTCAGAGGTTAAATCAATCAAAACATACATCCAAAACCAAACTTTCCATTTTATATACATGAAATTAATTGCACAAACATCCACTTACAACTTCCTATTGGCCAAATTTTCAATTCGGTGGCCCTCCTATCTTCACTGATCTACCCTAAAAAAAACTCTACCTCGTGAACTCTACTCTGCTTACATTTATACAAAAGGGTAGTCTGAATCGATTTAGGTTTCCTAACAACTCACCATACTCTTCAATTTCCTAATTTTGGACTTAATCCCAAAATACCTGAACTGATCCTAGTCTCTTCACATTCCTAAATACTCATTGCTCTCATGTTATCTACATTTGGAGAACATTTACAATTCTCACTTTTTATTCAAAAAATACTAATGATTACAAGAGAATCTAGGAATATGAGACCCCCTTATGTCTACTTGGATAAAAAATACTTAATTGTGCCTAATGCCCCTGCATCACAATATTTTTTAGACCAGGAGGTAGTGAGATTTATTTCTCTAATTCTATACTTAATAATACTACAAAGTTCCCTAAAACTTCTCTGAATATGCTTAAAAATCCTTGCATTTCTCTCTTTCCAAATATTCCATATCACAAAACCATAATCCAATTCCCACATTCTATTAACTATGGGTTTCACAAATTTCATCCTAATCCTTTGCTTGATAGGAAGCATTATGTGTTCCTTGTTTCATGTCATTTTACCAAATACTAATAATATCAACCTCCATACCTCCTTCGAAAAATAATAGGAACTAAACAAATTCTCCATAGCTTCCATTTGGGATTGACATAGAAAACAAAAGGAGGGTCCTGAGAATCCTTCCTCCTTATTCTCTCCCTTGTTGAAACTTTTGTGTGTAGTAGAATCCATAGGAAGAAACACACCTTTGGCCAAAAGTTACGAGACCAGACCACCAACAAGATTAGGTCCTTCTCCAAATACTTATGCCCTGATAGCACCGAATATGCCTCTTTTAACGTAAACATTCGTACAGCTTGTAACCCCACCTCAATTTATCTCAATCTTGGGATTTTCAAATTTTCCTTTCTAGTAGGGATTTACTAAGCCTTTCCCATGGCGCATCTGTTTTAGGACCTCCCTAATATTCCTTAGATTTATAAACTTTCCAAATCTAAGAGTGATGGGATTCCTTCAAAAAGTACGCCACCTTTATACCTACCCTTAGTTGGGATAATTTTTTACCTTCTCCCAATTTGGATTGGCCTTAAGTCTGGAAATTTTTTTCCACGAATGCTCCCAGAAAAAATCCATCTCACCTTTCCTCACTTCCAAAAAGGAATGATCTCTTATTAAGTTTCTATTTTCTATGCCCAAATCATAATGGGAGATCCTTGATGTTAGTAGATATCTCAAAGAAAGGAATCTTGAGAAGAAAAAGACATGTATTTTCTTTCCTATATTTTTTTTCCATAGCTCATTTCTTCCCATCACCTATCTCCACCAACGTTTGGCCCCTAATGCCTCACTCAGAGTTTCATGATCTTACAGCCCCAACCCTCCAACTCTTTTAGGTAAGAATAACTTCTCCTAAGCCATCAACACCCATTTGTTTGAATTGATTTTCCCTTTCCATAGAAATTCCTCCAGCTATACATGGTTTCCCTAGAAACCCCTTTAAGGATTAGCGTTACTTCCATTTGATAGCATAAGATGGCCTATAACACCAATTTAGTAAGTATTTCTCTCGTAACCAAGCTAAGGGCTCTAAATTCCTAGTTATTTATCTTGTTTGCTAGTTTCCCCATGAGCTTTTGCTAGCATGAAAATTTACTTAGGCTAAGCATTAGCCTAATTCCCATATACTTGGATGGAAGGGAGGCATTTCGAAACTCCAAATTCCTTTCTAGATATATTTGAACTAAAACTTTGGAATTGAAAAAGAAAATATTTGACTTCTCTTTATTTATCATCTTAGTTGAAGCCTTCATGAAAACCAACAATAAAGAGTTTATCACTAGCCATTTTGAGAGTTGGAAGACCAAAACATTAGAGGAAATCTTAGCCTAAAAGGGCCCAAGAAATTTTCACGTACATAATATGTAAACCAATCAAAATCCTTTAAATTTAAAAAGAGGTACATGTAAATATTTTTGAGAGAAAATTAAAAAAGATACTTTTTAAATTGTATTTTTGGCTTATCTCCTTATAGGTTTACTAAAATTTCATGTGTAGACACTGTGGGATGAAAAATTTAATGATGTGTCCAATGAGTACCCATTATACATACTTTTGAGAAGACCCACATTGATAAAAAGTTAATACACGTTAAAAAAATGAGTTGAACACATTTTTTAATGTATCTTCAATTTTTATCATTGTGGGTCTACTCAAAAGTATGCATAATGGGTACTCGTTGGATGCAAAATTTAATTATGCATTCAACAAGTATCTACATTTGAAATTTTAGTAAACCTATAAGAAAATAAGCCAAAAATACAAGTAAAAAAAGTATTTTTCCTCTCCAAAATTCATAACTCTTATTTTATTATTTTCCTATTATTTTATTATTTTTCCTTAGGAGGTCAATTCTAGACTGAAATTTCTTCTATTTGAAACAACCATCATTAAAAAATTGTTGAAGCAACATGGCGAGGTCCTCTCCAAATATTTGAATACCTTTAAGAATACCTCTATCAGTTGCATATTTTACCAACCTTCCTAAACCTTCGTCTACTAAAAGAAATAAAAATGGAGATAAAGGATCTCCCTGTCAGAGACCCCGTGACGAGTTAAAAGGAAATGAAAAGGATCCATTAGCCAAAATGGAGAAAAAAGGAGTAGCAACAAGTTATTTGATCCACAAATTCCATCTCCAAGAGCAACCATAACCATCTGAGATTTGAAGAAGGAAATTCGAGCTTAACCTATCTCACACTTTCGAGAAATAAAGTATGAGCAACATACATGTTTTCTTGTTGGTTTTAAGGGAGTGGAATACCTCTTGGTTTGTAAAAATACCATTAAAGATCTAATATCCTTCAAAAAAATTCATTTTTCTACTCGATTATCAACATATTAGGAAGAGGCTTTAATCTATTCACAATCACTGAAGAAATTATTTTATAGGTCACATTGCATAGTGCAAGCAGTCCAAGTGCACTTGGACCCTTAGTTGTACCTCATTTAGGAATGAGAGTTAAAGAGGGAGAGGATATACCTTGCTGAACATTTTTTTGACCTCCTAGATTCCTCCACGACTTCACATACCTCAACTCCTAAGAAACTCCAAAATGATTTGAAGAAATATGAGGTGAATCCATTCATGTGAGGGAATTTATTTCTTTTCATTATCACCACCACTTCTTCCACATCCTCTAGAGTGACCTACCTTATTAAGGCTTCATTTTTCTCCTTAGTTACCATTCCTGGAATGCAGGCTATGATATTATTTATGGCTTGTTTTTTGTTCATAGGAGGCTCTTACAAAATTATGCCTTTATAATAATTTACTAGCTCCTCCTCGATATCTTCATGAACAAGTTTCCTCTGTCCATCTCTACTTGGAAGAAAAATCATGTTATGTTGCTTGTGTTTCACCATGGACTTATGTAAAAATGTAGTGTTTTTCTTTCCTTCTTTCAACCATTGGACTCTCAGCTTTTTCCTACAAAGAAAATCCTCCTATTTTCTTCTCTACTCGAGATTTTTGAGAGTGGAACCTTCTTGCTTTACCAAATATTGCACTCTCCCTTATAGAATCACTCTTTGTAAATCTCTCATATTTTAATCTCAAGATTTTTTTCCTCGAAAATATTTTCAAACTCCTGCTTATTCAATTTCACAATTTTAGCTTTCAAACCCTTTAATTTTAAAGTGAAACAGATGCATCTTATTCCTCCTTTTCACTCTTATTTCTTCCCACCAAGACCTAAGCTTCTTGATGAAATCTAGACCTTGGAGCTAGAAACCTTTGTATCTACATGATCTATTTTTTAGTTCTTATTATATGTGTGTGTGTGTGTGTGTGTGTGTGTGTGTGTGTGTGTGCGTGCGCGCGCGTAGAAATATAGGCTAGTGATTAGAGCCTAAGCAAGGATGGATTGCATCTTCAATAAAAATATCCTTCTCCACTACTTTAGAGATTAGAAATCTATCTAGTATATATATGCGACTTGGTGCTTTCCCCCACTTCAATTATCCCATGTACAAATGACATTATTCATTTCAATGTACGTTAATCTTAGATCTTGAATGCACTCAACAAAGGATGTAGAATCTGAGTCTAACATCTTCTCATCCAACGATTTTATAATATTAAAATATCTCCCCACTATCCACAAATTATCATGAAGAAAAATCTTGTGCACCCTCAAGGCTTCTAAGAAGGCCCCAATTTCATGAAGGATGTTGGGACCATAGATTACATACAACCAAATAGTTTCTTTCGAGCCTATAAATATAAAACTACTGATGAATATTCTATGACTCGCTATCGAAAACTAAAATTCCACCCTGCGAGGGTTCCATATGACCACCAAACCTCCTACAATCCATGTCACATCTAAATCCATAAACTCACATCCCCTCCATCAACTCCCAACTATCTCATTCAATCTTTCCATCTTCAACTTAGTTTCTTGGAATAAAACAACCACTAGCTTCTCCTCATTGATTCTCTCTTTTAGGTATCTTCGCTTACCCTTGTTTTTAACCGCTCTTATATTCCATGAAATAAAATTCGTCGTGAAATGGATTGAGAAGAAGGAAAGAATTTCAAGAGTGTTGTCACTTGACTAGAGTTGATCAATTGCTCACTGATAGACTAAAGGTTTTTCTTTGTTGTCTTCCTTCCTCTCTTTAACCTCCTTAACCATTTGTTCTTTTCCTTTTTCATTACCCCCTTCAAATCTTGATATTCTCCACTTTTAGCTTCTCTCAACCATCCCTAATGCTTCCATCGTAGATATCCCTGAGAATAAATTTCCTTTTCTTCTAAAGGGAGACCTGTTAACTCTAGTTGAGCCCAACATTTTATGAGAACCACCAGAAATATGTCATCCTCATTCAGAGACTCTAGTTTCTCCCCTAACATTGGCTTGAATTCTCTAATACTAGGAAGATTGAGAAAATATTCTAACTCAAGCTCATCTTCTAGAAACTTTCCATTAATGAGAAATATTTCTCAATATTCTCCAAAATCACAAAAGAATTCTCGTTATACATATATCTTTGTTTTTCCTTACATTTAGTTCTGCTCTCAAATTTCTACGCTTATTAACCACTTTTCTGAAACGAGCATCCACCCTTTGTTGACATTCCTTCCGAATTTCTTACATTCTTAGAGGATTGTTCGAAAATAGATGGTCATGCTCATGATACTAGAAACATCTAAGGCCTTCATAGCTTCGAACTTTGGCATGTTGATGTTGCTGTTAGGAGCTTTAGCCCTTCTAAGAATAACTATGCAATCTTGTCTAATAACATCTTTCACTTTATTTAGTAAATCCCTAATACCAAATTCAACATCACAAATAACGTTTTCAATTGGAATTTTTATTGAGACAACTACAAAATTTAACGCTTTAACAAAAGAAGATATACAGTAGGATAAAAGTTAAACTTGGAATGGTTAACAAACCCTTAAGAGATGTGGATAGCCCATTATTGTTCGGCAATAGAATAGGGAAATCATTCAGGTAACACGAATTAGAAGGGGGTCAATCAAGGAAGGGCCATTAACAGGGATTCTCTATCGATGCAACATAATAGCCCAGACGACAGTTTTTTGCCAGAATCTAGTAAAAATAAATTCAAAAAATCAGATAGTTGGAGTGTTTGAATTTCATTTTTGTTGGTCATATTGGATTCAACATCATTAAAAACCCTTAAAAGACCCAAAACACTAAAGTTTAACAACTGTAAACAAGATTTTTAAAAACTTTTACTTGAATTTTTCAAAATTTTATCAAAATCTTGAGTTATTATGTAGATTTTTTATTTATTTTTTTTACTACCGCCATTAACGTTGATGGAGGGGAAACAAGGGTCTAAGAGGTCGACCTTGGTCGGTGAAAAAAAACCTCGGGATTAGTGCAAAAGACTACGAATAGAGTGGGACCAGAAAAGGCACGAGAGAACGAATGGGAGAAAACCTCGGGATTAGAGGAAGCGACCGCGAAGGGGTGGGACAAGATAAGGGGCGAGACAATGAATGAGAGGATGGTTGGTCGACGTAAGGGGAGGAGCTGTTAACCTGAGAGACGGAGTGGACCCATATATATTTTATATGCATTTTTTAAAATTATTTTGTCTAATTGTACACATTTGAAACAATCGTAATCCACTTATTAAATAGAGTGGGACCAGAAAAGGCACCAGAGAACAAATGGGAGAAAACCTCGGGATTAGAGGAAGCGACCGCGAAGGGGTGCGACAAGATAAGGGACGTGACAATGAATGAGAGGATGGTTGGTCGACGTAAGGGGAGGAGCTGTTAACCTGAGAGACGGAGTGGACCCATATATATTTTATATGCATAGTTTAATTTTTTAAAATTATTTTGTCTAATTGTACACATTTGAAACAATCGTAATCCACTCATTAGTTTAATACGTTAAAGATATTCAACGAATGTATATTAATGGAAAAGTCCTGACTTAAAAATTCAATCATTTCGACTATAAATCCTGTAATGTCCATCGAAAATCTATTTGAGGTATGTTGAAAAATTACAGGTGAACATCTTATCAAATTCGCTTACACAGGAAAGCATAACTCGCACATTCAATAGTAACGGTTCATATTGCTCGCCCGCAGTTTTAAATTGAGCCGAGAGGTCAGCTCCAAATGTAAGATAAGATAATCCACGACAACAACTATAGCTCGCGGTACTTGTTAAGCCACCGGGGGAGCGGTCCACGATTTCATTCAATAATTTTGGGTTCATGTTTTTAATTGTTTTTGGATTGCCGGTGAAAGCATGGTTGGAAATGTATTTTTCTTCATCTTCTTCCTCATTTAACCACCTAATTGCCTATTTGTTCTTGCGTTCGAACAAATATTCAATGACATTTATATTTATGGGTCACACGCTGTTCTTTGTTGAAATTTCTGAATATTCCAAACACACAGGGAGAATAAAAATTCCCCTCTACCACAATACAGAGATTCAATATAAATTTTCGAATGCTGGACAGAGATGGCATAAAAATGTTTTTTATTTTATTAACAGAACAAACTATTACAAAATAAAAAATTTCTTCCACTGTGTAGGATTACAAAATGTGTCTGACTGCTACAAACGCAGTGCTCACAAAATTACTTCTCTTTGTCTTACAAAAACGCACTCACAGTGCTCTGTTATGCTTCACTGTGTTTTTCTTCTTCTTTTTTTTCTTTGCCCGCGGGCTTTTCTTTACACAGTAATACTCTATTACAATAAGCCTACGGAATTTTTTACTTTATATATGGTGTGACGTTATAAAAACAAAAACATAAACAAAATATAAACGGTTTAAACAAAAACTTAATACACTACCGGAACATAAAACTTTAACAAAATTCAATAGACCTGTGGGCTCAGACTTCCGGACTTCAAACAAAAACTAAACTGAATTGAAAAATTTTCGCGTAACAAAACGCTCCTACGTCAGCGAGGCTAAAACCTTCGCGAATGCATTTCTATTGGCTGTTGCTGGGCCCGCAGAACTCAAACAGAAATATAAACTCGATCTCATAAAATCTTCGCGTAACAAATTGTGGTGGTGACGTCATGGCTAAAACGAACGCGAATCAACGCAATTGGTTCACGTGGTAGTGAGACCACATCGGCGCATTGGCGATCGGGGGAACAATGGTTTTGACGGAATGAAATTTGACGAAGCAATGAAGCGATGAGCGATTGAGCGATGGTGCGATGAGCAATGTGGGGACCACATTGCATCGGTGAAAAACATAGATCAGATGGCAGATGGACATATGGTGACTTGTGATTGCGATAAGCGATTGCGTGATGAGCGATGAGCGACATCGGCATGGCCACATCGCATCGGCGATAAACCTCACAACATAACATATGCGGTAGGGCAGAACGGTTATGCGCGATGTTGTGATGCTCCGACATGGGGTCCACATCGCATCAGAACATCGGCGGTGAACATTGCGGTGGTAATAAACTCTCGTCCGTTGCGATATGCGATGTGCGATATCGCAACATCGCATCGCTCTGGAGCTTCACATCAATAAGACACTAACACTTGGCTTTTGCAATGTGCGATGGTGGTGGGGACCACATCGCATCACAAGTTTGGCAATGAATGAAAAACTGGTGGGAACCACAATAAAATTAAAACTTGACGCATTCAACAAAAAACTTCATTTGTTGGTTGTTGAGGGCTTTTACACCGGAAAATACTTTTCTTTAATAGAAACCTGTTGTTGCGTGGTTTGAACCACGAAAGTGTTCAATTCCTCTGCTAAGTCGGCTGCAGCCCATAAAACTTGAATTCATCCTTACAACTCCACTAAACTCTGTTAAATGCACAGAAGCACGCATTCAACCTTCTGCTGCCCCTATTGTACTCTGTTTCTACCTGCACGGGGTACGCAGGTGACTTCAATATTTTCAACACTCTTCAAGAGCCGAAGATTTACGTCCAAAACTTTGTGGTCAGGGAAGAAAATTTTGTTTTCAATATAGAGTCAAAGGCCCAACAAAAGATAAGCAAGCAGGCGAGAGCCAAGAGAATATATCTAAGATGGGTAGAGCTCCTTGCTGCTCCAAAGAAGGGCTTAATCAAGGGCCCTGGAAGCCCGAGGAGGATATGATTCTATGCGACTACATTCGAATTCATGGCGCTGGTGGATGGAGAGATCTCCCCAAAAAAATTAGGTGAGTCTATACAACAAGTCTATACTAGTAGTGTATTGATACTATTTTAAATAAGTATTGATGGTTGAAAACAAATTCTTTCGAAATAATTACATGTTAGTTATTTGGTGTTAATGGTTCAAATCCACCACTGAAATTCATCATCTGAATAGATATGGAGCAATTCTAGTAGTAGGTTCGAAAGGTTGACACCAAATAACTGATATGTGATTATTCCTAAAGAAATTAGTTTCAATAATGACGAATCATAGAAATTTGATTTCACAAAGTTATTGATGGGTTAAATAAGCGGAGAGAATTTGTTTTGCAGGTCTTCAACGCTGTGGAAATAGTTGTAGATTACGTTGGATCAACTATCTTAGCCCTGACATTAAACGTGGTAATATATCCATCGACGAGGAGGACATTATTATTCGGATGCATCACCTTCTTGGAAATAGTTATGTGGAGTCATTATCTGAGCTAAATTTATTCAATAAAAAAAATCATTGAATTTTATGTTAAATATAAGTGGATTGAATTAAAAAAATCATTCAATATTATGTTAAATATAAGTTGATCGTCATTTTTACAAGTTGATTATCGATGTTACCAGATATATTTGGGAATTATATCCGAAATTGCAAAGGTTGATGAAAAAAAATCAAGAAATTCTAAAATATTTCAGAAATCAACAAAGATAAAGATCAAGAATTTTCTAAAAATAAATAACTTTTGAATGCAGATTTGTGACACATATTACCATGAAGGTGGTCGCTGATAGCAGGACGATTACCTGGGTGGACAGACAACAAAATCAAGAACCATTGGCACTATCATCTACAAAAGAAGGTGCCACCAATCCAGGGATTTCAAAGAAAGAAAACATTAAAAATTGAGGCTATCAAACCCAGAGCTGTAACGATAAAAACCACGGTATTGCACGACGAAATGGTGAATACAAATGACTGCAACTATTCTGTCAGTAGTAACTGCATAAGTTCAGATCATTCATTCAATTCTTTAAACAATCAAGAAATCGTGAATTCCTCCATGTCATTTTTTAACCTACTTGTGGAGGATACGATTGCAGAAGATCATTCAGAGCACACAACCATTGCGAATCTGGGAGATGATGATCTAATTGAAACATAAGTTACAAATCTTAATTCAGCAGACCACCAATCCCCACATTGCGATCATTTTGCATGCAATCCAGCCACAATAGCCGAAAGTTTATGTGATTTGAACGAGCTATTATATCCTGACTGTAATCTGGTCGCTCCTGTGAAATCTTTCAAGAAAGATTTTGAACTGGAAGAGTTGAAAATGGGAGTAGAAACGAAAAAGTATGAATGTATGGGTTCTGATCAAAACAATATGCAGTACACTCACAGCTCTACAATGGCGGATGGTCAATGGAGGTCGATATCCACGACGCCTGGATTCATGAATTGGGTTATTTATGAAAATAAAGAAAGAAACAAAGTATTTTAAGGTTTAGGAGATTAAAAATAGTTTATGGGAGAGATTGTTTTTGTATATAGTTTTTGTATTTGGCTTTTTTCTTGTGGAGATTTACAAAAAGCAGTGCCTAGTTTCTAGACAAATTTTTCTTGGTTGAATAGATTATCCCAAGAGCTAGCTACCAACTGTATTTGAAGACCTCACATTCTAAAATGAAATGTTTTTCTATTTTCACTTTTCCCAAAGACAAAAAAATCCATACTCTTTCCTCCCACATTTCTTTTGGCCTTATCGAGGGGTTAAACTCTTTAATCTAATACTTCTTCTTTCTCTTTATCTCTTTCTCCCAACTACATTTGTGGAAGGCCTCTTTCACAACTGAGTTTATGAGAATTAGTCCTTAATTGAGCAATAAGAATTTCAGATCTCCAATAAATTTTGGCCCCTATGTACGCTTTTTGGTGATGATTATGAGTGGGGTTAAACTCTTTAATGTAATATTTCTTCTTTCTCCCTAGCTCTTTCTCCCAAGTACATTTGTGAAACTTATCCATAACAAAAGTTTTTATCTCTTTACTATTTGTAGTACAAATGTTCAAGCAAATACCCCATTTACTAAACCATTTGTTGGAATGTGCATGGCAGTTGGAATGTGCAGGGTAGTTTTTTCTTTTGCACATTTTGTCATTAAACACAATCTTAGGCCATCTACCCTCTTCCATTTGGTCAATTTTTTTCAAATACCATTTCTTCAATAGGAGAAGCCCTTGTTTCACTTAACAAAATAGCATAAGGAATTGCACTTTTAATTTTGACTTTGTTTGTAATCTGAACGCTTATGAATTGTCTTCTTTCTTTTGCACAATCTGGCATTAAACACAACCTTAGGCCATCCACCCTCTTCCATTTTCTCATTTTGTTTTTCAAATACCTTTGCTTCAATAGGAGCAACCTGATTTCACTTAACAAAATAGCATAAGGAATTCACTTTTAATTTCGATTTTGTTTGTAATCAAAGGCTTATGAATTTTCTTAGTTTGTTTCCACTACATCTCGGTTGTGTTGTTGGCCCACATAGTTCACAACCTTCGGTTGTGCTGCTAGCCCACACAATTCACAACTATAGAGAATCACCAGAATCACTATAAGTCCAAAAAGAGAGAGTGATTTTCAAGTCACACAGCTTTGCCTCTCTACACCTATTTTGAAGAGCATAAAATGCTTCTCAATCCCAAAGTTCTTATCTTTCAACAACCATCCCAACTTAAATTTCTGTTAAAGTCAATTATGAGATATTTGTAATTTGCAACTTCTTCTAAAAAATAACATTTTCGAAATTTCAGTGAATCTTGAATATATATACAACCGTTGAAATTGAAGTCCCATTTCTCATGTAGAACATTTCATGTTCAGTGTGAGTTTTATCTTGCCTCCTACTTCTTTTGGTAATGGAAAATTTTTATGTGAAATAATCATATATATGGTTGATATATCCACATAAGTATATATCTACTACTCATTACATTAATAATTATTAAGTATATTTTATTCAAAGCTAATATTTTTAATTATTAATAACTATATAAATAATAATAATCATATTATTATTATACTTATACAATTATATAAATAATAATAATCATATTATTTTATACTTATATAATTATATTTATTATATTATCAATATTGTGTATGATAATATAATTATACTTATTATATTAACATTATTATATTAAATTTTATTAATATGTTAATAATAGTTATATTTAAAATTATAATATAAATCATATATATTATAATAATAATATTTAATTATTGAAAAAATAAGCTCCTCGCCCGGCGAAAGCCACTTGTGACTTGACCCTACCTCCAAGGAGGAGAAATTTGGAGGTGCTCGATCGATACGATAAACGCCAAAGGTAGGAAGCCGATTCTAGAAAATGAGTTGGCTTAAGCCTTCGAGCAATCACCTCGATAAAACTATTGGAGGTGGCGGCATGCGAACGATACGACTCTTACGCCGCGATGGACCTCGAATGACCTCATCGCCCATTTTCTGTCGGTCCACCATTTCCCGAAATCATTTCTACACAACCTTCGGAGAAAAAGTGACAGCTTCTGACCTCTCCAAGGTTGCAAAGATTGGATTTCGAGCGGAGAAGATCGGCCCGGCTTTTTTAAATCACTCTGTTTCCACCTATCAGGTCTCGAGATCATTTGTCCATCGATTCTGATATCTTTTGAAGGGGAAATCTCCCTGCCACCATCAACTATACTTGGAACATGCTCTCAAAACACAAAACAGTCTGTACTTTGTGGCTAGGAACCTCCTTGACTCCTTTCAGATCCAAATTACTCAACCAATAGGCAAAACCATCCTGCAATGGGTTTGTTCTTCATATTTGGTGCTGGATCTCAAGCTGGATCTAGAACGGCGGATTGGGATCCCTTCAAGCCTTCAGAGACTTCTCTTTCAAGGTAAACAACTTGAAGACCTTCTTCCCATCTCTACTTACAGCATTAACAGGAACAGCTCTTTGGTGTTAACCCTTCGTTTGAGAGGGGGGGAAGTGGGACATTCGTCCTCTGCTCCTCCCTTCTCTTACAAAGATGCAGTGCACTCTGAGATCCCCAAACCCCCAGAAGGCCTTAAATCCAAGCCTTTTTTGGTTAACAAAACAGAGGAAGTTCCCTCTGTCGAAATCACCCATGCAGATCCTGTAAATCAACTTCAAGAATTTGCAGAAAGAGCCATCATTTTCAGATTCAACGGACTGTGGTCGCGATCTAAGGACCTTTATGATTGGATTCATGCAAACTGGACACATCATTGTAAGGTCAGTTTCTGTTCAAAAGGATATTTCATTGTTCTTTTTAATGACAGTAAGAATTATGAAAAGGCTTTAGAAGAAGGCCCTTGGTTCATGGGAACTGCAGGGCTCTTCTTAACTCCTTGGTTCCCGTTTTGTTCTGTGCTTTGCAGGTGATCAAGGTTACTGTATCCAGGATGAGTCCCAAACCTACATGTCACTGTAGCATGTTGCGATCTCTGAAAATTTGTTAAGTCCCTATATTAATAGTATAGTACCTTATTGTTGTTAGTGTAACCCCCTTATTGTTATTATTGTACCCCTTTAACCCCCATATTGTTATTATTGTGCCCTTAAATTATTATTGTTAGGTCTGCTAGGATTACATTGTGGCCCCATGGAATCCTATATATAGAAAGGAGGTTTTGTAATTTGTATCATCCAAGAATTGTTCATTCATGTAATGTATTGGAGGTTGCCCCCTCGAAGTGGCTTATTTATAAGGCGTTGATATCTCTTTTCTTCTTTTTGGGCTAGTGCCCATGTTTGGTATCGGAGGTTTGGATTCTGGGGTACCCATTCAACTAAACGAGGTCATCGTGGCATTTTCGCTATAAAGTTTTTTCTACGAAGTTTCCGAAGCTGAAATGTTTAGGGTGTGAATCTGAAATCTTGAGGAAGATTGTCTAAAAATTTCAGAGCTTGGTTCACAATATTTTTTGAGATATCATCTATGGAAGTTAGGTCTATTTTCAGGCTCCTAAAAATATCATCGTGGCATTTGCGCTATAATTTTTTTTTCTACGAAGGTTCAGAATCTAAAATTCATATGGTGCAAAGCTGAAATCCTGAGGAAATTCATCAAAATATTTGAGAGTTTGGTTCACAATATTTTTGGAGATATGATCTGTGGAAGGTAGTGCTTTTTCAGGCTCCTGAATTTCATCTCAAAGAGGTGATCATGGGAAAATTTCAATAACTCTCTCTCTGGGCAGTGGATTTGAGTGCCGTTAAAAGTGGTCACAATTACACGGACTGTAGTTTCTTGGCTATAAATTTTAGAGACAAAGGACGAAACAGTGACATGTGGCAAGTCCTACAATTTTGCTCTACTGAACCAGTCTATAATTAGGTCATTGTGGGAGATTGGACACAAATTTGTCTTGGGGAATCCAAATTAGATCAGACTTGTGGAATTTGAAAGAAGCTTTAGAGGGCTACTACAGGGCTGAATTTTAGATATTGAAGATTTTGAATTACAGAGATAATTCAATTTCAATATCAGAATATCAAAGAAAACAGTAAAAAGATTGTGTATTTGTTTTCCGGAGTGCATAAGTCTTGTTTTGAAGAATCAATTTGAATTGATTCCAAGGAATATTTTATAATTTTTATCGAGTATTGGGTTCTATAATGCCACCAAAAATAATTCCATACCCATTAATCCCTCCAAAATCTATACTATGACGCATGAAGAGGAAGAGTTGCAGTATGAGATATCAAAATTACGGTACCAAGTGCAACAAGTTTCAATCTTACGAAGAGCAATTGAAGATGAAATAGATGGTTTAAAAGTAGAAATAGAGGCTAAGTTGGATGGTTTGAAGGATCAAATAATAGCAAATATGGATGATAAATTAATGGAAGATCACATCGAGCATCAACAACAAGTTCTTCAACTCTCAAAGGATAACCCAACTTTGGTGCAGAATCTAATGAAACAACAGGAAGATCAACATCACATCGAAAGAAGTTATGAAGCAGTCATAGAAACAAGAACTCGACAAGTACGATCAATTTCAGAGTATCTCAGTAAGTGGAAGAACTTTCCTGTAAAATATTTCACATGGGAGGATGAGAATTTTATACAGAAGCATCAAGAAATAATCAAGCGTTGAGGACAACACTTGTTTGAAAGAGAGGGGCATGTTAAGTCCCTATATTAATAGTGTAGCCCCTTAGTATGTTAATATAGCCCCCCTTATTGTTATTATTGTACCCTTGTAACCCCCATTTTGTTATTATTGTGCCCTTAAATTATTATTGTTAGGTCGGCTAGGATTACATTGTGGCCCACTAGGATTACATTATGGCCCCATGGACTCCTATGTATAGAAAGGAGGTTTTGTGAATTGTATCATCCAAGAATTGTTCATTTATGTAATGTATTGGAGGTTGCCCCCTCGAAGTGGCTTATTTCTAAGGCATTCATATCTCTTTTCTTCTATTTTTGGAGCTGGTTACACAACAAAAGCTATAGGAAACACCTTGGGTAGTTTCTTTATGGGAGATTACACGCGGTAAAAGATTGGTCTCTACACATATGCCAGAATATGTGTGGAGTTAGACTTAAGCAAGGGACTTCTAGACCAAATCATTGTCAAGATAAACGACTCTGTTTGGACCGAGACAATGGATTACGAAAATGCTTCCTTCCAATGCCGCCATTTCCACCAAACAGGGCATTTGCAGTCCACCTTCCCTTCTCTCCCGGCAAAAAAGAAAAAGGATAACCTCTACAAGCACAAATCCAAATGATGGGCTCCTTGCTCACCACCTCCAGTAGTGGATTATTATTCCTCTAGCTCTGAAGATGAAGCCAGCAATGTAGATTTGGATCATGCCCTTCAATTTATGGTTCCCCTAAACTTCCATAGATGGACGAACTTTGATGGTCTGGCCATCGCCCGAGAAAACGCGTCCATTTGACCTCCTCTCCCCGATTCGGAGAAAGGAAGGCCCCCCTTGGAGAACCCCGGTCTTCAAGTTGTTGTTGCTCATTCGCCCTGGATGGGTGGGTCAAAGTCAAAAAAATTAAAGGAAAAAACTTTGAGTTGAGACTTCTTCCATTACGGGTAGAATCGGTCTTTTAGCTTTCCGAGTCTTTGATTGTAGTTCTTTAACACTTCCTTATTCTCCGGGCAGGAGTTGATAGTCCTATCATTTCCGGTACATCGGTTTCTGTCTCTCTTGATTGTATCATCATCTTGTATCATATTTTTGCTTAATAGAATTGGTCAATTAGAAAAAAATAAATAAAAAAAAATAAAAAAATAAAAATAAAATAATTATTATTAATAATATGTATTTATTTTCTCTAATCCTATTATTGTGAATAATTATTATATTTTTATAATTATGATTATCAATATAATATATTAATAATATTAACTATATACCACTATATATATATAAAAGAAAGTAACATTTTCATGAGTGAATCTTGAATATATATACAAACTTTGAAATCGAAGTCCCATTTCTGATGGAGATGTTGCACGTGTAATGAAATTTTTAGTGTTATATATATATATATATATATATATATATATATATATATTAATGAGTAATTTATTTTTCATAATTTTCAATTTATATGTTTATTCGAGTTTATAATTTTTAAATTTATATTTTAAAAAGACAAAAATAATAAATAATTAAAAATTAAAAATAAAGCCAAAAATAATCAGTAAACATGTGAATTTTTTCGGAACTATTTTAAAAGTCTCAATTGTATTTTTAGGAGCCTAACTTCGATGAATCCAAAGGGCAATTAGCATGGGTGCGTTAGGCTAATTAGACTTTCAAATCTGGAGAACGAAAAATAATGATTAAACATGTGAATTTTTTTGGAACTATTTTAGAGGAGTCTCAATTCTATTTTTAGAATCCTAACTTTGATGAATCCAAAGGGCCAATTACTTAGCATGGGTGCGTTAGGCTAATTAGACTCTCACGTCTTAATAGTATTATGGAAGTAAAGTTTTATTATTATGTAATATGAAATAATAATTTTACAAATTCATTATTTTTTAAAAAATTAAAATATTTCATATTATTTTTAGAAATGAAAGATACATCATATATCAACTAATATTTAGAGGGAGGAAGTAAATCTCGACCTCTAATGTCATACGACTCTGTTATAAACTAATGAAACTTGAAACATAGACCACAATATTGATATTGTCTAAGAATCCATCAAAACTCAAGACTAAGGGACCAGAAGAGAGGCGAGAGCATAAGGTATATGTCTGACATTACCAACATATATATAAACATAGAGTATCAAGCCATACACTAAAATAATTAACCATCATTCGGTAGGGAGAACTCAATATTATCCATCAGGAGGAGAACTTGCTCGTACACCCCATACACACATATTCCAACCAAAAAACATTATGGCAACCCCAACATGCCTCAAGAGAAAAATCAAACACAGGATCTGAGACCTAGGATCACAGGAAAAATTTAGAAGCACATGACCGTGAACCATATATGTCGTCATTATCCATCGGAAAGAAGAGGCAACACTTGGCCTTGAATAGACCAAAAAAAACATCGTTCTAGGCCAAGAAGAAACCCACCACCACCACCACCACATGTTATTCATTTCCCAAAGAGGAGATATTTGTTGGGGTTCAAACACTAAAGCTAGGAGGGTGTAGTGGCTCTCCCCCATCAGAATCATAAGCCATGTGGCACTTGACATGCATTAGTTATGCCTCAATATTGCCTACACAAAACCTGAGGTTCCTCGACATTCTCTTCACATCCTTAATATATGTGAAGATATTATATCTTTCCATTGGCTTGTCCCTCAACACAAGCCCCGGAAGAATTTCCATTTTCTAGTAGAGCACGATTGTGTTTAAATACTTCTTTTTCCTTCCCCTGGTGTTGCCAGGATTTAGAACTCATAATGACATGTCTTTAAGTGATTTTGAGTTTAAGATATATTGTCTCTCTTCACCTTATTTTATCTCCAATTCACGAAATTCCTCATGGGTCTTCGAAGGAACAAAATTAAAAAGGGTCACCACAGAGTCATGAATAAATAGCTTTAACCCTCGTTTCTGAGGCTAATATCTTTGGCCTCCTCCTCTCTTGCTTCCCCCCCTCTACCCTAGAGGCATTGTAGAGTAAAAGGAGGGTTCTTATTTGTAAGGGTTTCTTTAACCTATAAAAGGACACACAGGAAAAATTGACCCTTCCCCAACAAAACTCGAAAACCAACAAAATACTTCATCACAATAACTTTTTTGACTCAAGACCCAACCTCCTTTACCATTGAAGAAATCAAACGACATATAACGACCCAAAAATATCTCTGACCACAATCCCATAGACCATTAACGTGACCTAGCCCACACCATATGATCTATCTCATAGATAAAAGTGCGTATACCATCTCAAAACAGTGATACCCAACTACCCTCTTATTAGCCATCTATAAATTCTGTTGTATCTCATGATGGCTAAATATCCCTTCAGTTTTCAAGAAACAAATTTTTATGATAATCTTGTGTTTTCTTGAAAACCCACTGTGTTCATTATTTTTCAAAGAATCACTCCACTAAAATATTCGTCAAAATCCTTCAAGTAGACCTGCTGTTATCACAAGGGGACTGTTTTCAAGCCCCTCTTTCACCATTTCACCTTCATAAATTCCTCCAAAATCGCTCCATCTCACTCATTTTTTCACCCACCCTAACAGTCATTTCCTCATTTTAAAAGGCTTCTTTCCTTCCCATTTGACCTCCATTTCTTCTAAAAACCCTTTAAAACCTTATAAAATCCCTTTATATGGTTTTAATCACCCTTGTTTATCCTATCAGAAACTCTAACAAATCTTAAAAAACCCCTCTTTTAGGCCTAAATCCACTCCATTTTTTAAAATAAGGCCTTAAGCCCTCTTGGCTTAAAACCTTAGCGTTGTTCCTCTTCATATGACCTAGTTCTGCAACCATGCACTAAAGACCTCAAACCCTTCTCACCCTAACCCTCGATCCTATCCTATCCCCCACAAGGCTATCTCCCTCGCCTCACCTTTAGCCCCTTTTTCTTATATATTTCCTCCATGATTATGTTTCTCCCCCGATCAAATCATAGCCATTGATCCCCTCCGATCCAACGGTGTTCGTTCTCCCCCTCTCATCCTCCATACATCCAACCATCGAACTTATTCATTCAACCCCCACAATAGATCTCGACTGTTGATCTTGCCGATCTAACGGCTCCCACTAACTCACAGTTCTAAGCCCTGCTAATCAAATTCTCCGCTACCCGCCAAAATAGCTGACATCACCACCGGTCCCACTCGACCGCACATCTTCCCCACTGCGCTCGTTCTCTGCCGTAGATCTGGATCCCCCGAATCTAACGGCCTGCAACGAATATCGCGCCTGTTTCTCCATAACTGTTTAAACCCCATTTTCAATGCAAAATTGGTGGTTTTGGGTTGGATAGGTGTTGCCTGTCCAACAGTATCACGTCCGTTAAGCCCTTTACCACTTACCACCTAACCCTTACTCGAAAACCACCCCGGTTTCACCATAAAACCACCTTTTTCCATTTTCCCGCTAGATTCAAATTTAAACCCTCTGCCTCCTAGTTATGTCATTGAACTCTCCTCTGTACATTTTTCTTCCTCTGCATCACTCCATAACCACTCCCCGAACCTCTGATCGTAGTTTTATCTGAAAAACGTAGGTTTTATAATTATTTTGTGTCATGTTGCAGGTTTAATGGCTGCCATATGGACCCCCCCCCACAGCAAATATTAAGGTGCGAACACCCAGGATGACGATCCTCAGGGTTCTAAAAAGAAAAAAGGGAGATTCAGGGTTCGGTCTTAATGTTTGACCAGTGCCTGATAAACACTGGTTCATTAATAAAACCCTCCAGCACACATAAGAAACCCTTCATACAAGAAGACAAAGAAGATCAGCGAAGAAATGAAGAAATAAAGAGAATAAAGGCTTAATCAAAGAAATCAAAGAAAAAGTGAGGATTAGCATAAAGATAAAGAATAAAGACAAAGAGTTTAAGGACACAGATTGAATATTAAAACAGTCAGGAAAGTACTTAAGGCAGAAGATGATTAAAGAAGGCCAAAAGCGTTATCAAAGGCCTATTCAGAGTTTAAAGGTATAAACATGACATATAAGCATAGGAAAGGCTTCGAATGCCACATCGACAGAAGCAATTACTCCTCCAAAGGATCAAAATGCCACCTAGTCAGAGATATTTCAAAATGCGAGCTCAGAAGTTATTACAAAGCCTACCTTAAAATGCCTAAAAGTCAACAAAAGAAACTAAGTAGTTCAAAGAGTTAATGTAATACTCATTATGTAGAGTTAGACTTAAATACATTTTTGCCTTGGGCCTTGCATGGTCTTGAAGGTTGAAAATATTAAACTCTATCATTTATGAAAAATCAGAAACCCTTTTTTTTACTCCACCTCCTCATTTATATATAAATACTATGTGAGGAGTTCATTGTTGTTGTTGGTTGGATTATTATTGAGGTGTGGGACAGTTGCTGAAGCTGTTGAAGTGTTGTTGAGTAGTTGAAGAATACTAGGCTGAGAAGAGAAGCTTTGAGCTATAGAGACCTGTTGGAATTGAAGTATGTAACTGGTTTTAACATCAATAATACAAGCTGATTCACATGATCTTGGTCTATGTTAATGGTGATGTTATTCCTTACTGTCTTTGTATTTCCCTATGTTTTACATACTGTCCATTTTCTCTGATAAAGAACAGAAAATTTAGATTAGGATTTACTTTCAAGGTAACCTATTTCTATCTGAAAGATTTATCTTTATGTTTTCTTCTGGTAAGATATGTTTAGAGGATTCTTAATTGCCCTCTAGGTTTATCCAGCTTGTTGTTTTGAGAATGATTCAATAGAGTATAACCAGTGAAGAAATGTTGGTGAGCCCATGTCTTTTTTAGTACAACTTGAGATATTGTCTTTGAATGTTCTTTTCAAGGTTTGCTAAGTAGATTTAACCCAGGGAAGTCTATGGTTTGCCCTATCCCCTGGCTAGTATTTAACATTTGCCTTGAAATATCCCTTGAGAGTATGCCGAAAGCAGGCTAGATTCATAGTTTCTGTCTGATCTTAGGCTATTTTCCCTGTTTTCTTATATGTTTTCTCCTTTCTGAAAGTAGTCTTAGGATTACTGGATTGTTGTCTAAAAAGTATGCTTTAATAAGAGTTTGTCCAAAGAAGTCTATGGTTTGCCCTGTCCTTTCACTTGCTTCAAACAGTTACTTTGAAAGGCTTTTCTTGTTTTAGTGGAGTTAATAGATTCTTAATTGGTTTTTAGCTTTGTTTCTTTCACAATATCTTAATGTTTCATATCACAATTCAATCTAAAATATCTTTTGATATAGATGACTTGCCCTATGGAAACCCTTGAAGAATAGTTGTACAATTAAATCCCTTTTTGACTCCATAGCCCAATGGGTTAATATTATTTCATGACCTATCTTTTCAGCCGAAACCTTCTTTCAATTTATTCTCACCTTCCCCCTTTAAATAACTTTTTCATTCAATGATATCCATCCCAACCAAAAAAAAAAGTTCTCTGAGCTTCATAACTAGCCTAATATCATAAACAAAGCAGAAATATATATCCTTTGAAAACACTTAATAGAGAGATCCCTCTCTGAATCCAGGAAGGCTAGGTCCTAGGATTCCAAAGTGGTTCTGATGTGGCCCCCTGTAGCGTTTATTATTACCATTTTTGTAAATCAGAGGGAGACAACACCTCTCTTCCATAATGAGACTAAATCAAAGGAAGAAAAAAATAAGAGATTAAAAACATGATATAGGCCCCAATAAATATAATGAAAATCACAAATAACAACTCAAACGTGTAACCCAGGAAAACTAGAATTACAAAAACACCAAGAAAAGAATTAAAAATTAACCACAAGTGAGCCAAGCATAGGCATACGTGGATTAAACAATCCAAATGTTAGTAAGAAACTCAAAAAGAATTTTTTTGATCCCTCAAAAATTGACACTAAAACACCAATATTCCCCTGCCAAGACAAATTAATTAGCACTGAGTAACTCCTTACTTGCATGCCGCACTAGGTCATTCCTTCTAACCCAAGATTGGCCACTATCAAATTATTCTAAATAGAAACACCAGCATGACGAGAGACTCGTCCACCCTTCATTCTGCTTCTCACAAATGCTTGAAACTCCCATTCATTTTAATACATATCCCCTACTGGAGGCATGCATGTGAGATGCAACATACATCCTTCCTTCATTAAATTGCAATTACTTTGATGAAGGTTGTGGGAACGAAGCCCCACACCCCTCCCATCTTGATAAAACCACCCCATTGGGAACTAACACATCACCTCACAAATTATTATTATGATCCTCACTCAAATTATGATCCACATGGGGGGGTGAACAGTCATCGATATTCATTGCTCTTTCTTAGCACCCCAGGTTGGAAAGAAAATCTACCACATAATTCCTAGATTTTCTAGAATGGAAGACATATAATATATTCAAATAAGCTAAGAATTATTTGAATATAATTAGTTAAGGGTTCCAGTATCTAGCTTTTAATCATATTTTATGGGGCATTTCTTCTTAATAGACCTCATAGGTAGCTAATTACAATAAATGGATCTTCATCAAGACGTAATGATTTGAAACCTTCCCTTATTGCACTAAGGAGAACACAGTATAGAGTCTAGAATTATGTCAGGTTGTTTCTCATTAACCCACAACTCTACACGTACACCCTCAATGATTTGGAGTTACAATATTTGAATATGCCACCGAGACAAGTGACTCCTAGATCACCTTTCAGCACACCATAAAAATGTAATTTAATGAAAATAGCTAGAGGTGGAAAAAATATTCACGGAACACTACTAAGAATTTATAGATTAGGAGACTTCCTAAATGTTACCATTCCTTGTTCTAGGTCTAGCTTCAGCAAAATTACTACACCCACTTCATTTTCTTTCCAATCTTATTTAGACTAGGAGTTAGTGAGATTTCTTTCTCTAATGTTATACTTAATAATACTGCACAGTTCCATAAAAATTATCTAATTATTCTTAAAAATGATTTCATTTCTCTCTTTCTAGATAATCCATATCAAAAAACCACCCTCCAATTCTCACACTCTATTAACTATGACGTTCACAAATTTCATCCTAATCCATTGCTTAATATGAAGCACCATGTGTTCCTTGTTTCAAATCATTCGACCAAATATTAATAATATCAACCTCTATACCTCCTCATAAAAATTATAGGCACTGAAAAAATGCTCCATAGTTTGCACTTGGGATTGCTATAAAATACAAAAGGAGGGTCCTGAGAATCCTTCCTTATTATTCTCTCCCATGTTAAGACATTCAAGTGTGCTAGAATCTAGAGGAAGAAACACGCCTTTGGCCAAAGGTTACGAGACGAGACCACCAACCAAATTAGGTCCTTCCCTAACTCCTTATTCCCTATCAACACTAAATACACCTGTTTTTATGTAAACATTACTATAGGATCATAACCCTGCCTCAATTTACCTTAATATTTGCATTTTCAAATATTAATTTCTCCCAGGTCTTTACTAAGCCTTTCCCATGGCACATCTATCTGAGGATCTCCAAAATATTCCTTATATTTATAAAATTTTCAAATCTGAGAGTGATGGGAATCCTTCAAGAATTATGCCACATGTACGTCTACCCTTGACTCGAAATATTTTTTTTATCTTCTCCCAATTTGGATTGGTTTTTAGTCTCAGAAATTGTTGCCATGAATCCTCCCAAAAAAAATCCATCTCACCTTTCCTTACATCGAAAAAGGAATGATCACTTATTAAGTTTCTATTTTCTTATGCCCACATCATAATGGGAGATCCTTGACGACAGTTAATATCTCAAAGACAAGAATATTAAGAAGAAAAAGGCATGTATTTTGTATCCTATATTTGTTTGGATAGCTCCTTTCCTCCCATCACCACTCTCCACCAAAGTTTGGCCCCTAATGCCTCACTCATAGTTTCATAATCTCATAACCCCAACCCTACAGCACTTTTATGTAAGAAAAACTTCACCCAAGACATCAACTTCCATTTGTTTGAATTGATTTTCCCTCACAAGAGGAAATTCCTTGAGCTAGATATGATTTCCTTGGCAACCCCTTTAAAAATTTGCATTACCACCATTTTATAGCACAAGATGGCCTATAACACGAATTAGTAAGTATCTCTCTCCCACCCAGGTTAAGGGCTCTAAATTCCTAGCTATTTATCTTGTTTGCTACTTTCCCCATGACCTTTTGCTAGCATTACAATTTATTTAGGTTAAGCATTAGCTGAATTTCAAAATACTTGGATGGAAGGGAGGAATTATGGAACTCCCAATTCCTTTATAGATATATTTGAACTAAAAATTTTCAATTGAAAAATAAAATATTTGAGTTCTCTTTATTTATCATCGTAGTCGAAGCCTCCATGAAAACCAACGAAAAAGAGTCGATCACTCTAGCCATTTTGAGAGTTGGAAGACCGAATCATTAAAAAAAATTTAGCGTAAAATTTCTCATGAAATTTTCACGTACATAATACGTAAATCAATAAAAATCATTTAAATTCAAAAAGAGGTACATGTAAATATTTTCGAGAAAAAAAACTACTTTTTTAATTGTATTTTTGGATTATCTCCTTATAGGTTTATTAAAATTTCATGTGTAGACACTCTTGGATTCAAAATTAAATTATTCATCCAATGAGTACCCCTTATGCATAATTTTGAGAAGACCCACATTGATAAAAAGTGAATATACATTAAAAAAACATGAACACGTTTTTTTTAGAAATTGAACAAAATTTATAACAAATTTATTTTGTTATAAATTGAATAAAATTTTGTTAAAAAAAGAGATATCTAACTTACAATTTTAAAATTTTCTAATTTTAGGTTTGCAGAGAGAGTTTCCCTTCTCTAGAGATAGTAGCAATGGAGTCAACTATGGAGATAGGATCATATAAAAAATTTTAAAAATTAGTTATACATTTTTTAATATTGAGAGTTTATGAATTTGCATGTGAAATTTTAAATTTTTAATATATACATATACATGTGTTGTACAGGGCATCCATGAGGTCACAATGTAGGGGGGACATGATGAGGTATTGCATGGAATTGGAAACTTGAGTCAACTACGGAGATTACATAATCTAGACAATTTGGAAACATTGTTATAATTTTTTTAATATCACTAACTCATTCGTTTTCATGTGCAATTTTAATTTTTTAATATATACATGTACATGTGTTGTACAGGGATTCATTGAGGGCACAATGGAGGGGTAGCACCACAAGGTACTCCATGGAATTTGAAACCTTATTTAATTTTGTTTTGATGATACATTTATCATTTATTTTTAACACATTAAAATTTAATTTAAAATTACACAATATTATGTATATATTCATATTACACATGATGTGTAGGGCACCCATGAGGACGTGGATGATTATAGTATAAGGATGTTGACAGATCATATATTGTAGTGAAATTCCCTTTGATTATTTGACAATATTTTTATTTTACTTACTTTTATCATGATATAAATTTTGGAAACATTTTAAGTAAACCTATTTATTATGAATTGATCTCTTTGATGCATATTTTTATTGGAAAAGTTCTTTTTATTATATTTACTTTTATAATGATATAAATTTTGGACATATTTTAAGTACAACTCTTCATTATGAATTGATCTTTAACATGGAAAATTTGGAGCTTATACACTTTAATATTCTTATAATGTTAGTAGATGATAATTTGTGGATTTGAGTTGATTCTTGGATTTTTTCAAGTTGTATAATTAATAGTAAAATTGTGAATTAAAAAACATGGTACATTTTGCATTCATGAATCTTATCATGATGGGGATTCCTAAAACAACCATAAATTAAAATTACATTATAGAACATGATATACATTTTGCATTCATGAATAGATCATCATATTGTATAGAAGAGGTACTATGGATGTGGGTTGATACTTAACCTTTAATATAAAGTTGTTCAAAGAAAACATCCTATAAAATTTCATTATAAAACATGGTACATTTTGCATGATGCATGGTTTGATGCTTAAACGTTTTAGATTTAGGTTCATGAATATGAAGTAATGAAAGTAAATATTCATTTAGTTTGTACACTTTGCATGATGATTCTTATAGTTTTAGTAGAAGATAATATGGATTTGGGTTAATTCTTAGGTTTCACAAAGTTGTTTTTTTCAAGTTGTTTAATGAATAGTAAACTTTCAAATTACAAAACATGGTACATTTTGCATTCATTAATAGATCATCATCTAGTATACATCATCTAGTATAGAAGAGCTATAATGGATGTGGGTTGATACATAAATTTTAATATAAAGTTGTTCAAAGCAAACATAAGTTATAAAATGCATTATAAAACATGCTACAACATGCATGATGCATGGTTTGATGCTCAAAGGCTTTGCATTTATGCTCATGAACATGAAGCAATTAAATTAAATTTGCATTTAGTTGGTACATTTTGCATGATGATTCTTATAATGTTAGTGGAAGATAATATGGATTTTGGTTGAGTCTTAGGTTTTTTGAAGTTATTTTTCCACGTTGTATAATGAATAGTAAAAATGAAAATTACAAAACATGGTACATTTTTCATTCATGAATCTTATCATGCTGTAGATTTCTAAATCAATCATAACTTGAAATTGCATTATAAAACATGGTATAATTTTTTCATTCATAAATATATCATCATATTTTATATAAGAGCTATAGTGGATGTGGTTTGATACTCAACTCTTAATATAAAGTTGTTCAAAGTAAACATAAGTTACAAAATTGCATTATAAACAAGGCACATTTTGCATTATGCATGGTTTGATGCTTAAAGGTTTTACGTTTAAGTTCATGAATATGAAGCAATGAAAGTAAATTTTCATTTGGTTGGTACTTTTTATAGCTCACATATGTATACTTTTATAACCCAACTTTTGATACCGTTTGAAATAGTTATAGTTTTCCCATACCAAATTTTCAATTGATGTATGATTCAAGTTAAATGATAAGTAGAATGCATCAAAACAAAGTATTAACATATATGTCACATTTATGATGCTATTATTACCCACTAAAGTTATCATTAATCAGCCTTTGCCTGGTTTTTTTAGTTAACTTCCAACTCTTTGTTTGATGTAAGGTTTCAAGCTATAGTTTGTGAGTTTAATCAACAATCAACTTTTTAAAACATGATATATATTGCATGATAGATGGTTTGATGCTTAAAGGTTTTAAATTTAGGTTCATGAATATGAAGAAATGGAACTAAAATTGCATTTAGTTGGTACGTTGTATGGCTCACTTATGGAAAGTTTTAGAACCCAACTTTTGATAACCTTTGTAATAGTTACAATTTTCCCACGCCAATTTTTCAAGTGATGTATGTTTCAAGTTAAAAATGATAATTAGAATGCATTAATTATGGTACATATATATGAGATATGTGATTTTTAATAAAGTAAATTCCATTAATCTTTTTAAATACACAAATTATAAAGTTTATGTACTGTCTTTGTGTTAAAGCCTCTTACCATTGTATTTTTCATGAAATTTGAGAAATCTTAGAGATTGAAATTAAAAAATTGCAATTTTGAATCAACTAAAGTTGCATTAATCTCAAAAGTTGAATTAATATAAATTTGGGCTTAGATTTTGTCTTAAAGTAAATTAATTTTTCAAATACTAAATATTTTGTGTGCAACATGGATTGTTATTTTTAATGGGTTCATATAATGGAGGTGATGAAAAACACAATAAAATGAATTTTTTGAGCTATCAAGGTGTACAATAGATACGAAACATTTTAAAATAATGGTAATTTGATTTTAATAAAGTAAATAATGTTACCTAGATACCACTGGATATATTTGAAAAGACAAAATGATAAGATAAAAACTAAAAATGAATTGCAAACATGATAGGCATATAATCAATGAAAAAGAAGAATATTGTGATGCTACATCCTTACATTATAGCATTGTTTGGTATCTTTGAATTTCCTTTTAACTTAAAAACAAATCCACCAAATTAATTAAAATAATTTTGTAATCCCTATTAGTAGCTAGAATGGGAAAATTAAGAGTGCACAAAAGGAAAGGCTAACAATATACTTGAAATTTTTATCAAAGATGAATACAAGGAAAATATATTTTTGGCTAGTTCAATTAAAAAAATTCTAACAGAATGCCATCCTTAGTGATCCGTTCATGGTAAGATTTTGACATTCTCCATTTTTAAAATTTTTCCTTTTTTCTTGATTGAACTTCTATGAATTTTGTGCATGTTTCACACCATAAGTTACTATATTGACAACTTATGGAATTGGGTTAATAGTCTTGAAAGTAAACATGTCTCTCAATTTGATGAGTTACTTTGAAAACATATCCTTTCAGTATATCGTCATAATCCTCCAATAACTTCATCTTTCATTCAGTGCACCACTTCAAATAATACTTGATATTTTGTATGTTGTTAATGGGTGAGATTACAAAAAAAACATCTCCTACATAATAAATAAAAAAGTGTAAATTCACGTCATAATTAAAAATAATTTAGTTATCAACATGTACTTGATTTTATTAGATTTTCGTCTATATTTTAACTATTATCTATACTTATACACAATGATTTTGAAAACACACACACACAAACACACATATATATATCCTTTGAAATCATTTGAAATGTACCTTCTCTAACAAGATAAGAAAATCTATCACCCTCAAATGACACTATAGTCTCCTCTAATTGGATCTCTTCGAAGCTTGCAATTGACATTTTCCCCTTTGTATTATGTTTTGTATGTTGCCAAGATTTCACATACATATTGTTTTCACAAACATCATTAAATTGTGTGTGCTCTATGAAAAAACACAAAAACAATATTATTTTCTTTTATCAAATGCAAACACATTTTGGTTCTATTTTTTTTTAATTGAATTCAAATTTTGAGTCCCCTTTACAATTACAACTTCATCAAGAATCGATCTATGTGCATATTGGACTTCAATATGCTAAAAAATCTATGGTAAATTCAAACGAGAATTTAAATATGTTATTTAAAATACAATTTATATATACAAGATGATCATTGATCAATTATTTAAACTATATTTTTTTAAATTTAAAAATTAATAAAAATATTCATATATGAATTATATATACAAGTCAATTTATATGTACATACATGCGTACCTCCCTTGATGGGTTTGTCTCATGGATTAGTGCAACAATGCACCATTGAACAAATTGTTCAGTTGAGACAAGTTGGTTTTCAAAGTCATTCATTTGATATCTTGCTGTGGTCATATTATACGTGTTGTTAGAACATCATGTTCTCTTTTTCCATGACTAGTCTCAAAGAAATTCCAACGATGTTTAATGTTGGTGTTCATATGAAGATGAAACAACCAAAACAGTGATAGTCAATATTTGAATGGAACTACACACACATCTGACCATACCCAATGTTCATTGAATTTTATTCCACGACCTTTCAATAATTCATAAATCTTATCAAAGCAGTGGTGTACAAAATGTGTATCATGTGTATGATCATCACTGATATAAAAATCATATTATTTAATAACATGTCAATTCTCACTGGTGCTTGCTATATTTTCAAATTTGTTTTAGCCTGTCTATATAGAACATGGAAAGTCATAGAGACTTGGCCAGAATGATAATATTCACTTTGAATTTCATTTTGTGCAACAACTGTGTAATTTTCTACAAAATCAACTATTGACAAAATGGTTCCTCATGGAAAATTTGCATGGGATTTTTTGAATTGTAGGTCCTACCTTCAAGATCTATGGTAATTATTTGTGTATTTATAAATTTTTCTTCAAAATTCTTTAAAAACTCTATCACAATTTTTTTTTTCTTGTTTTAAATCAACCCTTCTAGCACTTGTACTACCACTTGCACCAATCGATGTATGGATATAGTTTTATCTCTTCCATTACACTTTATGCTGGAAAATGATTGATCATTCATATCAATCGTATATTTGTTGTGAAAATAACTTAAATTTCCACAATGATCACACTTTTTGACCACCAACACATTTCTTTTGGTAAAATAATTCATTATTTTATCTTCCACATAATATTTCAGACATGAAATCATGGATAGTGGAAGGAGGAGATAATTTTTTCCGATTTTTTTTAGAAAAAATAAGGAAGATGTCATAATATAATTAAAATTCCACATGATAATGACAATAAAAAGTCTCATGTATAATGATAGGCTTAACATACCATGGTTTTTGTTTCACAAAATTACTGAGTGAGACATTAATTCCACAATTCTCTTCTTTGAAGTTATTGAACAACACTTTATGAGTGGTCTTGAAGATATGTTTTGCATCTTCTTTATATTGATTTCATGTTATTCTTCGCAACATCATATTTATTTATTTTGGTGAAACACATGATTTTTTCATCAAATATTCATATATCATTTTTTAAACATTTTCTCCAAGTCTATCTTTATATGGTTGCTTAAAAATAACTATCTAGAAAAAACCTTATCATTTTCATATATTTGCATTCAAAATTTCCTATGTTTGTCAAATATTTTTCATGAGGTCCCCATAGATTTTATCAAACATTTTTGTTTAGTAGTTGATGAAACCACTATTGTTTGTATTTATCTATGTGCATCTAGATCCTTTTCTTTCTAGATATTCTGATTGATTTTAGAGAACTACTTATATTTTGAATCACATTTTCCCTAGCCTTTTTATCTTTTGTTGATTTTTGAATGCTCAATAGTGTTTTCGATTCTTTTAATTTCTTTGATGCTAAGAGACCTCTCAAAATTTTTAGCTTGAAAAATTGCATTTTCATCTTTGAATAACTTATCAATAATGAGCATAACATGATATTATATAACATGGTCAACTTTTTTATCGCGAGATGTGTAAGTGTTGAAATTTTCTCACATCTCATCATCGATATTGATTTCTTCTGTACAATTGACCATTTAATGTAAATGAGTATAAATATACATTAAATAATTGAATTAAAAAATAAAGTTCATGAAATTGTAAATAATAAATATATATAATTTCAATAATACATGAAATATATATACATACTATGGGTGGTTCAATATCTTCTTCACTTGAATATCTTTCAACACCTACAACAATATCATCAATCAATGGTTCATTTTCTTCTTCACTTTGTCTTTCAACATTTTGAATCTCATCATCAATGTTATGAGGAAAATCTCTCTCTCTATTTACATTGGAAAATATTTTTCAAATTAGTTCATCAAACAAAAATTAAATTGCACAATACACAATTAAATTTTAAATATCCTTTACATTTACACACCTACTTCAATTTCTTGTTGAGATTGATTTCCCTTTCAATATTTAAGTGTTCTTCCTTATCTTTTTGGTAAGATTTTCTCGAGTATTATCTATGAGCCTCAATATTTGTAATTCAATCATATTTTCTCTTACAATTTTTTTGATTCCCTATGATAATCCAATCTATATATATTTTTAGAATCAATCTCCAAAAAGTTTCTTTCAAAACTAAGCCCAAAAAAACCACTATCAAAATGGAGCCCAAAAAAGTCACTTTCAAAATCCAACCAAAAAAAATTACTATCCAAAAATTAGATTCAAACAAGTTTTCTATTCAAAATATTCACATGAGGAATGCTAGTGATAAAATGATATTTTGGCCTAAACAGTTACATCACAGGGTCACATTGTTTCAATTTCACTACAGATAGAAAATATGGATAGTTTTGTTTGGCTAAAAAATTTATATTTTCGCCTGAAAATATTTTTCCCGTTAAATTTATTGCTCTTTTACAAAAAAACATTTTTTAGCCAAAAACATTTTTTTTCCCAAAGCCGTGCAACTTTACAACAACTTGGCTATGTTCACCTTTATCTAATTTTAGAATGGTTAAAATCCACAAAACATAGTGAATTTACTTTCAGATCTAATAAAAACATTTGAAAAATTGAATCTACTTTCACTATATATAAATTTTATGGAATTTCATAGATATTTACTAATTTTACTTAATTTTCTACTAAATTTTGTGAATTTTTTTCCTATAGTTTTTATATTTTTAGTTTTTAACAAATATGATGAGAAACATGGTGCTTTGTTAAACATCTTCAAAAACTGCAGTTTTTTCATACTGTTTCAATTCAAATAATTATAGTAATTATGATATGTACTTGTTGGTTTTGTAAAGATAACAATACTGAAATAGAGTTTGTCTTGATTGTTGCATGTCATTTTTTATTAAAATTCTAAAATATAAGCAATATAAAACTTATAAAATTTATGACAATATTTCTTTTTACTGTAAAATGAAATTCTAAATAAGAAAATTACTTTTTCTTATAAAAGTTTGAGATAATTCTAAAAATAATATTTTTTTTCTCAAAAAACTAAAAAAATTTAACTTAACTTCACATTTTCACACTATGGCTACTCTTCATAATCTAAATTTTGACCATTTATATATTTATTTTATTTTTAATCATGTTCTTCATTCTTGTGTCAATTTAGAAAAAAAATTTAAAAAAAATATTGTAAAACATATTCATCATGTTAATTTCAAAAGAAGAAAATATAAATTTTAAAATAGATTTTTTTTTTTTGGCTCCAAAAGAGCGAGGTCGTCCTCCCCCTAGTAAATTTAACTTATCCTAGGAAGGAACCCATTTGGAAAGGAATAAACATATATATTGGCATTTGTGCTCATCCAATTGGAAAACAGTTAGTCGCCCTTGATTGAAAGAGTTTGGGTCTATCTGAGAAAACAAAACAAATATGAGGTTAAGAAGATGAATTTGAAGTCAACAAGGAGGTGAACCTGAGGCTAGTAAATATGTATCTATGGATAAATCTATGTCACGAATGGTCGAATTTCTTTGTGATAGCTCCTTGTGGAATGTCTAAACTCTTGAAGTTAATAATATTATGTGATAGTAGCATAATGGGGCAATGAGGATGGACTAGGTTCTAGTATTTGACTTTCACACCTCTCTCGTTCACATGATTCTATAAGGAACATTTTGCTAGTTTTTCTCTATGTGGGTTTTTTTTATGGTAAATTCTTATATGGTTGTTTTTTTAATTTTTTTTTGTATTTTTTAAGTTTTCTATGTAATTATTTATGATAAATAATTAAGGTATAAAAGGACTTTCATTTTTTATTATCAGGGAGAGTGTATAATTTTTATTCCTATTAAATTTTTTTTTTAAAACAAGTAAATGAACTATTTGAGTGTCTATAGTAACTAATTTATTTCAACATCAATTTCATATATATGCATATAGAGAGTAAAAAAATGTTAATATTGACCATAATAAAATATTTCAATTTACTAAAAAAATAATTGAAAGTAAATAAATTCAATTAGTTCCTAATAAAAATAATAAGAGTAATATGTATAATTCATTCAATTCTTAATGATAAAAAAATTCAATGTGGTCCATATATAAAATATTTCAATGCCCATGTTAAGTTAAATATTTTAATAACAACTTTACTATGTACATATTATATAAAACAATTGAAGAAATTAAAATCTTATGTTTAAAAAATTGCATTCAGTCTCACATTCTACATTTTGATCTTCGTTAAGATATTTAACTTTTGCAATTTTTTTACGAAATCCAACAAAGATTTGTTGAAATTGCAAGTTTAAACTAAGTTGTTTACACAATCCAAGTGGCCAAGAGAATTTTTAAGGCACTTAATTTATTTATACATTCAAAAATACAATTTAAATCATGAAAAATGATATCTATCTTCTTACATATATAAATAGATACATTTTAACCACTGACCACGTGGCAGGTGATACTCTTATTGTTTTAGATTAAATATAAATTTAAAAAATTCTTAATATTAATTAAAATAAATATTTTCCTAAGATATAAAATGTTATTACCAAAACTATATGAAATTTAATTGAATTTCGACATTTCTTCAGCGACTTTTTTTTCTGTAATTAGCTCCCTCTCTCAACTCTCTCCATAACATTTAGATTAACTCTCTCCATAACATTTAAATCTAAAATATAATAAGGCCTAAACTCCCTAAATTAATTTACATCCAATAAGCATTATTTCACCTATATATGAGACATATTACCTATATTTATGAAACATATTAGTTACTTTTAAACAAGGAAATATGCTTAATTATTCTTTGTAAAAAAGTATATGTAAACTCAAAGTTTGCAAAAAAATATATGTAAACTCAAAGTTTGCATATATTGTGATGTATTTTAATTAATGAAAAATTTTAATAAAAAAATTATATTTTTCATTTTTATTTTTAAAATTATTTATATATTTATTTAAATTTTATTTTTATTAATTTTATAATAAAACTCAATTATTATATTATTAATATTGTAACTACATCACGTAACCATTACATCTACACTTACTCCTACACATTTATTGATTATATATGCGCACACAATCAGAATTATTTAAATATTAAGAACCAATTTTATTTATAATTTTTTTTTAATATTAAATAGTAAATTTGCATTATAACCATTATTTCTAACTACATGTCTATATTGATTCCCAATTGGAATAAACAAATACGCATGATAAATCACTTTATCATTCAAATATATATTAATTAGTTTTTCCAAATTTTAAACTTAATTTATCACACTCCATGTATTTTATAATTAATTTTACAAATAAAACCAATTTAATTAAATTATTAGTTTTATATGTAAGTTCAAATATGAATATTATTTTTAATATGAATTTAATTGAAGAATCATGCACCCCAAATATATCATGACTTACCAATTCTTTTTAAAATGAATTTAATTGAAGAATCATGGACTCCAAATATATCATGACTTACAAATTCATATTATCTAATTATTATTATTATTATTAAATATATCTTGATTTACAAATTCATATTATCTAATAATTATAATTGTTTAATAGGTGAAAAAACTTAATATAATTATGTTATTTAAAATAATTTAATATAATTAATTATCAATAAATTTTGAGTCAAAATAAATATTTTTAAATTTTGGAAAATAAACTTATTTCTTTATTCATCACTAGTGCTTCAAGAGGGGTGATAAGACTAAAGTCATGATCATTAAATCTAAAAATATCACCCATCATAGAATAGTTTAGTGTATAATAACCAGTGCTTAGAGCACATTTCTCCTTATAAGTATTTGGGCATTCACTTCCCTCATCATCTCAACTGGAATTATAGCATCGAGAAAAATATTATTAGGGGTTGGAAAATGTTACACAGTAATTTGTCACTGTCCCTACCATTCCCCGTCCCGCACAATAGAGGACCCATTATGTGACCAATAAGCAGTGTCATGCCTTGCAAATACCATCATTGCATCCCTTTCCATGAGGACAACATTCATTCTGTTGATCATTTCCTAAACAGACCCCTAAAAACACCTGTTTTTGCATTGGCGCTGGTAGCCCGTTATGTACTCGCGCCAATGAGGAAAATTAACACTGAGCCCGCGCCAATTGGCGCTCTGTCCCAGTTAAGCACCCGCGCCAATCTGCTTTTGGAAAGTTTTTTAAAAAAGGAGGCGAAGTTTCGATTACAACTTCGTGGATGAGTCATCGGAGTGGTTTCGACTGAATAACCACGGCCTTCCTCCTTTGGCCTCTTGTTTCCACCTTATGGGGAACCTCCCAAGGGATAAGGCCTCCCTTCCACTATTGTAGGGATCCCAACCTCCTCCTCTCCTCTATAAATATAGCCTTCTTCCATTGATGAAGAGAATTTGAAAAGTGAAAGTGCAAAAGAAAGTTTGGCAGGGGACAGAGGTGATGAACTGCAATATTATAAGCTACGAATCTCCATATCTAGACCCCTTTGTGTTGTAAAGAATCCTCTCTTTCCCTTAAGGCCGACTCGAGTAAGGAGACCATTGTCACGAGACTCTGGAGAGGTTTTCCCTTTCCTTGGCGAGCTTTGCGAGACGTGGACGACTGGAGACCCGTCCGAAGGAGACCGCGACGTCAGAACTTGGTTGTAATCTTTCTTCGCTGGTTATTTTAATAGATGATTATGATTATGGTTCCACTCCGTTTTCCATCATGTTAATGCGAGTAATGTCCTTTCTGACTGATGTTTAGTTACGTATGCTGGTTTCTATGCTTGCATCTGTTCGTTTCTTCCATGTGCAGGTGTTCATCCGCGGAGATTGTGGAGGGATTGTGATCTGCCAAGCTTGAGGAACGGGGACGCTTCTTCTTCAGATCCTAGCGTTGGAATCCAGGTAGGCTCTTATCTCCAGCCTTTTCTTTCGTAATTAGGAACCTGCGTCATGACATTGTTTGTTTGTTGCTAGACCCCTGCTGGGCTAGTAGGGATCGCCTCTGTCCGCAGAGGGGATTTACCTCCTCAACAGAAAAATTATTATGGGCTTGAAAAAAATTGGGGCTCTAAAGCTTATTATGAGCTTGAAAACAATTGTAAGTCACTAAATCTTTACATTTGTAGTAAAAAGAGGTTCCTATTTGAGAGCCTTGTCACCCTTGTTGTCTTATACAGATGTGAAGTTTAGGGTTATAGTATATCTAGAGAGTCATAGAGGAAGATTGAGATGATTCAAAAGCAATTCATAACCTACAACATTAAGATCAAGGGAAATACTCCCTATCCTATTCTCTTGATCGAATCTATTTTTTCCCCCATTGAAAGCCAGTTTGTCCCCCATTGAAATCACGACTATGTTTAGATATCTGATGTATAAGAAGAATCTTGAGAACATGGAATAAAAAAGACTCCATAAAATTGCTTCTAACTATTGTCAAAACCCTCACCTTCGCCTCAAGCGCGGGTGGCATAAGGATGCCCACTCATGGCTCAACCATTAGGGAATTAAGGATGAGCTGAGTATGGGAAGCAAAGATAATATCAAAAATACTTTTACCTCCAAGTTTAAGGACAAGTTGTGGGAGGATAAGTAGTTGGAGGGTAAAAGGAATCTAAGATACTATAAGGAAGTGATCAAACCCACCCTTGATAATCATAATAGTCTTTCTGTGTTGTCCAACAATAAGAAAAAAATGAGCATATCTAAGATAAGAACTAATTCCCATGAGCTTCGAAGTAAGGCCGGGTGGTGGTCTATTAGAATCTCTCAGATTTGTGATTCTAAGCAAGTGGAAGATAAAAACCACTTCCTTTCAGACTGCCTAACTCTTACTCACATTCGCTCTCAACTCCCTACCATTTGTCACAATTCCAATCTTCTTGACCTATTAAGCGAACCCACGTATAGCGATCTTGGGGCACTTATTTCCATTCTCTTTGACCATAAAAACAAAATTTTGAAGAATAAAAATTATATTATTTCTCTTCTCTTAAGGTCTGATAGACCACATTTAATAAATGGTAACCACCACCACCATCATCATTATTAATAGAAAAATCACCGCTTAAAAAATTAAATCCTTTTGATTACGAATCTTGGGATTTCCACTGGAATTGTATTTTAAGTATGTTAAAAAATTATAGGGGAACATATTGTACAATTCATTGAAATATGTTCAAAAGTTACAGGTGACCATCTTATAAAATTTGTTTAGCGAGGAAAGCATAACTGACAGGTTCAATAATGACGGCCCATATCACTAGGCCGCCATTTTAAACTGAGCCGAGATACGGTATTCCTCAAATTCCTGGTTAGCATTACCTGGCTGGTGTTGACGCGGATTGGGCCGGTCTCTATTGGTTCCCTCGTCGTGTCTTGTCTAACCAAGTAAGAGAGTTGTGTCCTAAATGTAAATAATGTTGAGTTACATTATGGTATGGAGAAAAAGATGCAATTTTAACATATATAAAACTAGCAATTCCATCACATGTTGCAAAGGAAATGCTGTAAGGAAATAACATAGGAAAGATTATCATATAAGAAATAAGTAAAAAAAATATACAATTTTGTAAGTCTCATATGGATTAATTTTCCTAGATTTTTGTCCCTATTTTTAAGGTTTGAAATTCTACCTTACAAATATGTACTATTCACTCGTATTTCTTGTGCATTGGAACACAATGGTTTTTTCAATTATTAGAGGCTAACCTTGGCTTAAGATTAAGAATTTTCTATCAGAATATATCTTGCGTTTGGGGTGCTTCTTTTTTCACAAAGTGTATGGTTTTTATTTTAAAAGTCATATATATCTTGATTGGACTATTAAAAAAAGGAAAGTTGTTTCTTACAACTCCATATTTCTTAATGTGTTTAAGATATGAAACAATTATCATGACATGGTGAGATGAAATTAACAATGTTTTAAACATGTATATATGAAAAAAAAATATTCTCCTAGCCAAAGGCAAGACAATGAGAACGAAGCTCATATTTGACTTCATTTCCTTCCCTCGAGATGAAGCATAGGTCTTCAAAAAGGGCGGGAAAGGAAGCAATTTGACTAATTTCGATATTTGACACTCTTCTTTATTTCAGTCTGTGTTGATCACTTCTATTATGATAGACAGTTTCTTTTCTTGAATTGGTATTTTAATGTCTATTCCACCGAGTGCAGAGTTAGCTCCGAGATTTGGATCAATAGAAAGCAAGACATTTTGTCTTTTCTCTTTGAACTTTCCTTTTCGACTAATAATTGCATCAGATAAATCCAACTCACAGAGCTTTGAAAGTGACATTATCCTATGGAGTGGAATCAATGTTGAATTCTCAAGATATTTGCAAGCTTGAAAGTCAAAACCTTATGAATATGCAAGGGAGAAAAATGATTTTAATTTTTTTTGACAAAAAAGATACTAATAGTTTTAAATCTCTTAAGTAATAATTAATTGGGGACAAGAAATAATGGTGGGCAGTAATTTTGTCAAGAGTGTATAAGAAAAATCTATAATATCCAAATTGGAGTCTCTGTAGAGCCAACAACCCCTCTGGGCCACTTGAGGTACACGACAAGAAAACCAACAAGTCAATATAAGGACATGCATCAGCTGCAACAATCAAGAAATCATGATTAAGAAAGATACAATGTCAACAAAATTTATAAATACAAGTGTCATAATATATGTAAGACTAATATACATATATAGCTAATGGAGCATGACCATAAATCATTTTTAATAAAACCTACAGAAAGAGGCATCAAGCAAGTGAAATTGTCGACAATGTATATTTGTGACAAAACACCACATCCTTTCATCTTCAATGATGTCATTTGAGGTGCTATAATCTGAAGTTCAGAAAAATGGGAACACATTCCTAGATTAAGTGAGAAAATCCCAACCTTGAAATGATAATACTCTAGTCTTTAGCATACCAAATAAAATAAGAGGGAGTCACAAACCAATAAATCAATGGAAGGACATGAAACAGTTGCAATATCCAAGCAATCATTATTAAGCAAGCTACGATGTCAATTTTTTTTATAGATATGGGCTTCATAATTAAAAAAAGAGTAATATATGTAGTTAAATGAGCATGACCATTAATAATTTTTTGAAAACCTACAAAAAGAGGTATCAAGTGAGTGCCACTATGGAAAATCAATATCTTCTTCAGAACAACTTCCAAGGGAAGCCATTATAATGTGGAAATGTGAATGAGAAGAGGTGAAGAAGCATCTATTGAGTGCATATTCTAGAAAATACAAAAGTAGTAAACACAAAATACCAAAAAAGAAAAGAATGCATGAATGCTAAATAAAAGCACACTAAAATCCATAAATGTATTAAAACAAGTTTCCTAAAGTGCAAAAAACATATCACACATAGAATCGTCATTCAATAGCAGATATTAGGAGTGCTCCATATAGATGGAAAATGTAACACACAATATAAATGTTGAATGATAGGCCTATGATAGAGCTAGCATAGTGCTCAATCAAATTCTTAAATGGAAAATACCAAATAAAATAAGAGGCAGTCACAAACCAATAACTCAATGGAAGGACATACAATAATTGCAATATCCAAGAAATCATTATTAAGCAAGCTACAATGTCAATTTTTTTTTATAGATATGGGCTTCATAATTAACAAAAGAGTAATATATGTAGTTAAATGAGCATGACCATAAATAATTTTAGGAAAACCTGCAGAAAGAGGCATCAAGAGAGTGCCAGTATGGACAATCAATATGTCAATTTTTTTTTATAGATATGGGCTTCATAATTAACAAAAGAGTAATATATGTCGTTAAATGAGCATGACCATAAAGAATTTTAGGAAAACCTGCAGAACGAGGCATCAAGTGAGTGCCACTATGGAATATCAATATCTTCTTAAGATAAAACAACTTCCAAGGGAAGCCACTATAATGTGGAAATGTCAATGAGAAGAGGCGAAGAAGCATGTATTGAATGTGGATTCTAGTAAATACAAAAGCAGTAAACACAAAGCCAAACAATACAACAAAAAGAAAAGAACGCAAGAATGCTAAATAAAAACGCACTAAAATCCATAAATGTATTAAAACAAGTTTACTAAAGTGAAAAAAACATATCACTCATAGAATTGTCATTCAATAGCAGATATTAGGATTGCTTCATATAGATGGAAAATGTAACACACAATATCAATGTTGAATCATAGGCATATGATAGAGCTAGCATAGTGTTCGATCAAATTCTTAAATGGAAAAAGGGGTATATTCATTTCCAAGGTTATTAGGATTGCTTCATATAGATGGAAAATGTAACACACAATATCAATGTTGAATCATAGGCCTATGATAAAGCTAGCATAGTGTTCGATCAAATTATTAAATGGAAAAAGGGGTATATTCATTTCCAAGGTTAAGTGAGGAGTAGAAAAGGAGAGTCTACTTTATAATTAATGTTTGGAAATCATAACAAAGAATGCAAGAATGCTAAATAAAAATGCACTAAAATCCATAAATGCATTAAAACAAGTTTCCTAAAGTGAAAAAAAACATATCACTCATAGAATCATCATTCAATAGAAGATATTAAGATTGTTTCATATAGATGGAAAATGTAACACAAAATATCAATGTTGAATCATAGGCCTATGATAGAGCTAACATAGTGCTCGATCGAATTATTAAATGGAAAAAGGGGTATATTCATTTCCAAGGTTAAGCGAGGAGTAGAAAAGGAGGGACTAGTTTATGATTAATGTTTGTAAATCATAAGATGAAGAAAGGAAAGAAATGGTGATTGGAGTCATTGAATTGGCAAGAAGGATGTGGGATGTTGCCACCAAGATGATAAGAGAATGGGAACTCTTTACTTTGGAATTCCTATGTAGCTTTTCTTCCACTAGACCAATAATTTATGAAATATATAAAGTATGAGATACAATTGTTTCCGAGACACAAATACAAGTGACGAATGAAGAATTAATTGAAACGTTCATCATCATTCCCACTCGAGGGGTAACAAAACTCTATTACTATACCATCGAGATGAATAATGACATCCAAAGACTAGAATATTAAGAGTTGAAAGAAAGACAAAATTACATTTAAATAATCATTTCAATCTTTCGTAATATTATATTTAAAAAAAACATTACTTTTTATTTGTAGTATTTATATTTACATTTACATTTAAATAATCATTTCAATGTTTTCTATAGATATGGGCTTCATAATTAACAAAAGAGTAATATATGTAGTTAAATGAGCATAACCATCAATAATAAAGTTGCCTAAAACAAAATATTTCTAGATCTTCAATCTTGTTAAAATGGTTTTTGAATTTCTAATTGTTTTCAAAATTCATAAAAAATAATATTTATATTTATATTTATATTTACAGCTAAATGATTTAATTTTAAATGTATGTAATTTAAACTTAGATTTAGGAAACTGAAAGATAAAGATACACAAAAAAAACATACTTAAAAAAAAAAATCATTTCTAATATTATATTTAAAAAAAAAATTACTTTTTATTTGTAGTATTTACATTTACATTTACATTTAAATAATCATTTTTTAATAAATTTCTAAAAATTACAATTTTTATAAAAGATTTAAAAAATGTCATAACAATTTTCCTAATTTACTTTAGTGCATTTTAGGGGTTTCTTTATTTTATTATTTAATGTAAATCAAATTGTTATTATTTATTTTTCTTCTACTTAAATCTTTTATTGTAGTGTGGGCTGAGGTTCATCCACCAACCGAACACTCCTTTACTATCTGATCTAATTACGTGAAACCACTGTGTGCATATTTCCTACTTTTGAAAGTAGTCGCCTTTAACAGGGCCTTTGGCCTACTAGTGGGTGGATCGCTTGTTTGCATAGTAAATTGAAAGAGAAAAATTATGTTACTGCTTGTTACTTAAGTTTTTGCAATGGTAATAGTATAAGATAACTGGCAAGTTATACGGTAATCAAATCGTAGATTAATAACTTTTGAAATTATAATTTTCCATCTCAACCATCGAGATATACTGGAAAAAGTGAAAATATTTTTTTTTTAGATCGCTGAAATTATAATGATACGAAATTAAAATTATATCCAATACTGATTTAATGTTTTTTTAGTAATAGTGTATTTATAGTAAGGCTCATAAATTTATATGGAAGTCGAGAACCATAAAGTTGAAAGTAAGAATGTATTTATAATAAGGCCCAGAAATTTCTATCGAGGCCAAGAACCATAAAGTTGAAAGTACTCAATAATGGCCTTCTAGGTCATTCTATATAGCATGGCCCTCCACTTCCATGAAGAGCCGAAGTTGTAAAGCCATCTGCTTTGAAGACTTAGTTCTTCGACCTGGTTCTTCTGCTTGTACTTCGAACTGCGGCAGCTGGCTAATCACTCTAAATCTCAGTAGATAATATGAAGGTACAGTAAAAATGGAATTTATAATCACTATACATCTCAGTAGATAATATGAAGTGCAGTTAAAATGGAATTTATTTAGCAAAGCCCTATCTTGTGTCCTGCTACATTCCTACCATTACTTATGCTCTCATTGTCTCATATCTAACTGTGATCACTACCATTCATGGTAGACAATATCAAAGTTCTACTTTTGTAGAATAAGAATTTCAATCAACATAAAATTAAATTTCAAATAGCCAAGTGAAGTGAACTCACAAATTTTACCACTGATCAGATTTATGATAGCCAGCCAAAAATGAAAATTAACAAAAGTACCAAAATAAAATTCATTTGAAGCTTGAGGTCAAGAACCGGTTGCTGCAAATGATATTTTCATAATTTATTTGTGACCTTTTCCAACCCACCACAGTGAAAATTTGTGAACATTTGTGATTATTATTTATCTACCCTGCAACTAAGGTTCAAAATAAGTCATTATGGATGTTATGTAAACTTTAAATATATTCCCAAGGGGGCATTCAAAATAAGTTTCTATGGCTGTTATGTAAGCTTTAAATATATTCCTAATGGGAAATTCTCTCACAACCATTATGAAAATTACTTTTCATTTATCGATGTAAAAATAAAATCACTACAATCCATCATTAAAATGCTAAAAAAACTGATAATAAAACAAAACAGAAATATTACCTAGTATAAAATCAAACGAATATAACAAAGGTTTTCACCTCGAGAGATTTGATCTCTCTCAGTGCTTGATAGATCCAGAGTTAAGATGGATCTAGGCTGGTCTGTTAACCAAATCCAAACATTTGAAGATCATGTTTGGAAATCTAAAATGTAATTAAACTCTGTTTTTAAGAAAAATCCAGATCCAAATGTTAATAGGGCAGAAAAATGGAGCCATGTAACCTAGAGTATGGCATGCTATATGACGTGGTTGATGAGACACATAAGGTGAAGGTTTTCACCTAGAGATATTTGATCTCTCTCGGCGCTTGATAGATCCAGAGTTAATATGGATCTATGCTGGTCTGTTAACCAAATGCAAACATTTGAAGATCATGTTTGGAAATCTAAAATGTAATTAAACTCCGTTTTTATGAAAAATCCAGAGCAGAAAAATGGAGCCATGTAACCTAGAGTATGGCATGTTAAATGGCATGGTTGATGAGACACATAAGGTTTCAATTCTCCACGTTGAATAGAAGCCCCAGCCACATAAGATGATTTGTAGTTTTCCTTTAATGCAATTTACCTAATTATTTCATCGCTCGAGATCTGAGGACCGAGGAGAGGGCCAAAGTTAAAACCCCCTGCACTGGCCATCAATGTCCACTTTGAGAATATAATGGCCTTTATGAAGTATGAAATCATGCTGCAAAGGAAGCTTAGAGGTGGTTTCAAGATCACTGCAATAGATCTCATTCCTATCTAATTATCTGAAATAAAATAAACTCAATTGACTCTATATATCTTAATTTTTAATATATATAGTTTTTAATTTTTTATTAGCATTAGTATATTGCATCTCATCCATACACCCAACACACACTTCAAAAATTCTCCATATTACTTTTGTTGAAGAATGTAAACATTCCTCTCTATAAGAATGAATGAAAGGAATATTTACCCAATAAAGAATGAATGAATGGATGGTTGGTAAGTTTAAACTTTATCCCATTTCTACAACATAATACAAAAGTTTCCCAAAATAGTTAAATGGCAGAATATAAATTATTCTCCAACAATTTTAGTTTCTTCAATGCTGGATGAGGATTCCTTGAATGGCAAAGAATCAAGGCTAATGCTTCATGTCATTGAGTTGGATTTATGAGTATTTTGTGAAATGATGTTGATCATTGTTAGCTTTTGGAGTGGAAGGCGGTTCAATAAAAAGTTAAAATTGGAAGAAATATAAATTATTCTCCAACAATTTTAGTTTCTTCAATGCTGGATGCGGATTCCTTGTATGGAAAAGAATCAAGGCTATTTCTTCATGTCATTGAGTTGGATATATGAGTATTTTGTGAAATGGTGTTGATCATTTTCGGCTTTTGGAGTTGAAGGCGGTTCAATATCATCAAGAGGCATGTTGGTCCAACGGCCATCAAAATTAGTGGTGCAACAATTCCCCTTAACATCAGGTTTAAATGTTGGCTTCCAGTTTCTTCCAGCTCAATTATTTGAACCACTTGTGTCTTTTGATGTCACCACTCCCACTTTCCCCACTACCTAGCCACTTGCCTGGATCCTTCTGTAGCAGTTGCACATCATATGAAGGCAATAAACTCAGACACAATGTCAACTGATCTAATTCCACACACAACAATAACATTTATACAAGATTTTAAGAAGGAATGCTGAGAAACTTACACCTTTCAATAATGAATGGGCTTCACTGCTCAAAAATGGTGGCAATTTAACTTTATCTTTGATGATTTAATTGTGTACCTTCTAGCGATTTTTATTAGTGAAGGGATGCTACAAAATACACAAAAGCTGATGCTCAGATATGAATTAACTAACCGATGCATTGAAACCTAAAATTCTTCATATGTACAACTCCTTACTTGTCCAGTGAGCATCTCATACAGTAGAATTCCAACACTCCACCAATCAACAGCTTTATCATGGCCTTTAGCTTGAATAATTTCAGGTGCCATATACTCTAGAATCGCACACATATTGTTGGATCGACCTGACTCATCTACTTCCTTTGCTAGCCCAAAATCATCCAACTTAACATAAAATGTTTTCCAATGGGGATTAGCAATTGAGATATTTTGAAATTGGAATAAGAATATCCAGCAAGAAGATTCCATAGCTTTCAATTAACAAGGATATAACAAGAAAAAAAGGCATAGGCATTTGATTAACATCTACCCTAGTTATCTTCCCCACTACCGTGCATGATAGAAGGAATATAAGTCCCAATGCGATTATTTAGTAAGGACACATGCACTTACATGGCCTTCAGAGTCGAGAATAATGTTCTCAGGTTTAAGATCCCTATGCACGACCCCATTTTGATGAAGGTATGAAACAACATAAACGATTTCCACAATGTAAACTCGAGCTAAATCCCCACTAGAAAACACGACATTTACATGTTAGAGAATTGTTTAAAAAAGCACATTGAGAGAAATAAACATCGATGCCTACAAACGAGGACAAAAGATGGTTGAAATATTAGAAGATACCTGAAGAGCCTTTGTCATTGAAGCTGAAAGAGGAGATGCCCACCATTTATAAAATCAAATAAAAGATAAAGTTTATATTTTTTCTGAATACATAGAACAAGCAAAGAGTAATCATAAATGGTAATTGCTTGCAACATAACCAAATTCCAGTAGGGGTTTTGTTTATTTATTAGAATAACATATGCACACGAAACACACAATGTACAGAAGAGAATAATGAATGTAATTCATTAATAACATGCTGCAACAAGAGAATATTAGGTAGCTTGAAGTTAAACTACCGAAATTTACACAAGTACCAATCCTATGAATGTCATATTATAGTTGATCGCTTTGAAACCACAAATACAGGCTTCAACCAGTGACCCCAAAGCTAGAGTTTCTGACTAAACAATAACAAATTACAACATTGGGTTTAAACCTGGATGAACCCAAATCAGGCACAGATCCTGCGACTCAATATGTAGTATGGCATACAAATCAGAAAAAGATGACCCAAAAACTGGCAACATTCATACCTAATGCTGAGATATCCACTCTCAATGCCACACAATCAATATGCACACTCTAGACATGAAGCAAGTAAAGACAGATAAATTGAAATAGATAACAGTCCTAAGTTTGAATTGACTCAAATAAATTTTTAGTATTTCCAAATTGAGAATTTGAGCTGGTGCAAATGCACTGTTGTCTTAGGTTACCTAACTACAGAACATTTACGAAATTAAAACCGTGGATAGGCCTATCCAAGCCCACACACAGATTAGACATCGACACAGAAAACCACAATAACCTCAAAACCGATGCAAACGTAGACTATGTATGGATGGAGAAGAGGATCGAAAAGAATGATAAAGTAAGCCAAAAACATAATAATATACAGATATCTACGAGCTTTTTAAAGGAGTTGTGCAAGGATCGAATTACTAGAGTTGAACTCTGCTGATGCGCATTGCTAATGCGATTGGGGTGAGCGAGGAAGGATTGGTTAAGTCATTAACTAACTGAGCTGGTTAGATCCATGCTCTGGGAACCAAATCTATTGACACCTGTCCAAAAATACTGAATTCAAATCAACATGTGAGAACATTTTAATCATCTAACAAAAAATATAACGATGCAGACTAAAGACAGGTAGAAAATAGGATAGTTGTTTTCATAATGATGCCTTACGATGTAATAATTGGTGTAAAGGAAGTACATCAGTTATGTACAAATTTTATATGAAGCAAGAAAGACTATACTGATAAATGTGTTAAGTTAGTTGACAAAGGTTTTAATTTGTAGCACCCCCTTGTTTTTTATTTCTGATCTTTTTGGAAATGATGAAAACCATAGAAACTGGGTTAGTACCTTAGAGTCCTCATGTAGCCAACCGTAGAGTATAGTTCATACAATCCTTGAGGTATAAATTTATGAACTCAGAAAATAAAAAAAATACTTTACAATCCTAGAGGTATAAATTTAGGAATTCAGAAAAAAAAAATCTAATAGTTCTCTCCTAGAGTCAACACTGAAAACAAATAGAGTTGTCTTGTTTTATACATATAAGAAGGTAAAAAAAAATAAAAAATTCTCATAACAAAAGAAACAACACTATTACAGTGATTGAAATTGTAACCAACAAATTACATAGCTCTAGACTACAAGCATTTAATGGCCAAAAAAACCTAATTTCCTTATGGTAAAAAATATTTACGACTGCATGGAAATAAAAATGTGTCCCTTGAACATTTTATTTATGGAATAAAATAAGAAAAATTGTGTTTATAAGAAGAAATATTAAAGTTCTGTGGAGAAATATAATTGGGATCACAACAAACTTAAGATAATTTATAGATCCTAGAGTCAACATTGAACATAAATAGAGTTGTCTTGTTTTATGCTTACAAGAAAAAAAAACTTCTCATAACAAGAGAAACAACACTATGATAGTTGTTGAAATTGTAACCAACAATTTACATAGCTCTAGACTACATGCATTTAATGGAAAAAAAAACCCCATTTCCTTATAGTAAAAAATATTTACGACTGCATGGTAATAAAAATGTGTCCCTTCAATAGGAAAATTGTGTTTATAAGAAGAAATATAAAATTTTTGTGGAGAAATATAATTGATAACATAATTTATAGAAAATAAAGGTCGGCCACCATGGCCCCAAGCTATCCCTTCAAAAATTCATATATATTCATATAAAACCCAGTGTAAAACATTCTTAATGATTGAATTTATTGTCCTAGCCTAAAACCCTGATGACTATCTTAGCAGGGATGGCCTGTATTTAGAAAACATTTTACATCCACAAATAATCCCACGGAATAATCCCCATTACAGACTGAAGTAGTCAGGTTGGGAGGTGGGGAACCCAGGGAATAAAATATAACACTATCAATCAGAAGCTAAGAATTGGAACCTGGAAATTTAAGGACCCAGTTCGCAGTCGCAGTGACCTTCAGCAGAACCACTTATTTTTGCACAAGTCATAAGCGATAAAGGTTAATGAATGCTACAGTGGGTGGTTTAAGCTGACCCATAAACCAAAGAGAAGGTTAAAAGTCCATAGAGAATACCAATAACATGGAAGAATAAAGAAAATAAAAATAGAAAAAAACCCTAAGAAGGGAAGCCCTCTTGATGTGAGAAAAATGCTCAGGGAAAAAGGTTGATGCTAGGAACAAAAAATGGAAATAGAGCATAGCTCTATGGATTAAAATAAAGGAATAAATAGCTACCTCGATTCATCTCTCCTCTTCTTCCTTGGTAAAATGACTCCTGGTCAATTCCCTAGAACCTAATTTGTATCCAAGAACATGGGTGAGAAAAACCTATGATTAGCTAAAGAATTTGTAAGATTACTTATTCAGTTATATATATATATATATATATATATATATATATATATATATATAAAGAGAAAAGAAAAGAAAATAGGTAAGGTAGTGGGATGTGAGAGTAACCCTAATTCTACACAGAGTCACCTCTGCAAGCAGTTGGATGGATTTCAAACTGCAAGTGTAATTTCCTTCAATCGAATAATTCCACAAGTCTCACCATAACAGTTGAAAACACAAAAAAAAAAAAAATTACTACTCTTGACTTTTAAACTAAGGTAAAACCTTACCTTATATAATTATTAAATACTCAATCCATTTAAACGATCTGTATATTTGTTTTACAACATATTTCTCTCTATTGACATTCTATAAAACCTATATTACTTACCTAAGTATCATTTTTACCCCATATAAAAAAAAAGAAATGCGAATAGATTTTATAACATCAAACTATATTAATATTTAATGCAATTGATAGTTTTGATTTGGCTTCTCAGTGGATATTTCAACCGTCTTCACATTTATTACTGGGTTCCATTTCTTGATTACTATGACATGTTTAACTCTTTTACTATCATGGCAACGTTAGCTACTTAGTAGTAGTTGGAAATGTACTGTGTGATAACTGTAACAACATCGAAGGTATCTTTCCACGAGATCTGTCACAAATTTCTAAGTGCTCAACTTCATCTTCACCGTAAACTTTCATTAGATCGACGGTTGGGAAAATTGGGCAGGAGGAGCATTAAAATGCCCACCAACCCTAATTCTTCGACTTTATTGCTCTACTCTGTTACTTCCGGTCTTGTTTCACCTTCTGAGAATTATGCTTATCTCCATTTGGTAAATGATGGCAATGCCTTCGTTGCATATGCCACTTAGAGCCTGCCTTTCCGTATTTCTTCTTAACCCTATGATGAAATGGAGAGAGGTATCGGTGTTGACTTCGGAGGGTTTCCATTTGGGCTGTTCCTTTCTCGGCCGCAGTTGTATTCAGCTCGAGGCTGTCCCTTGGATTGGCACCACTCAGGTAAAAATTTCCTCTGCTACTGTAGCAATATTCTCTTTGCGCTTAAACGGAAATTCCAGTCGTGATATTGCTTACCCTTTTTTGTAAGTTTATGATTAACCTTTGATGTGGATTCTCCTATCAGTTAAGATTAGGGTCTCAATGCGGCAGACGATATTCATAGGCCTAATTTTTCAATTCAAGTCTTATTTCTACCACAATCTGTGTTTACGAGCACGGTTTTTCATTTTATCATAAGCAAAAGATGTTTCTTTTAGAATTTACAGTTTAATTATCTTCTTATAGAGTCGCCTTTCTGGCTTATATATAGGAAATCACATATAGGTTGGCAATCCTAAACCACTATCTGTTTTCGTTAATGGCATTCAAGGTTCCTCTTCAGAAACGGACTTGCTTATGGATTAAGTCACACTTTCTCCTCCAGGTACTTATGAAGCTATTGGTTTTTCAATTCTCCGGTGGCTTTAACCCTTCTTAAGGTGAAGATCTTCATTAAAACATTCCTTTGGCCTAAAAGAATTCTTATCATTGTTTTGCTTGAAATGTGATATTAAGATGGTGTTTGGAACTTTTACCAGGAGAATATTCCAAATCTTGTAGTCACTATGTTGTGTAATGGATAATCTCATTTATATGTTTGAGCTATCGTGAGGAACCCTCGTGAGTAGGTATTTCACTGTATTCATACTTCTAAATATAACAAAACTTTTTCTCCTTGCTAGTTCTTGGATTATCTATATACACGTAATGCATTTTAACTCAACTATTCTCCATCTATTTATTTTCGTGGTTCGAAAGTTTTATGCTAGCCTCCTACTATTTATAGAGTTATTATACTTGCATTATTTTATGCTCTTACTGTTATGCACGTTTAAGCACACAGTTTCTTTTTATTTCAGTTTACTTATAAAGAGGTTTTCTTTTTTTCCTTTCCTTGGGTGGTGACTAGACCACCCTAATATGTCCGTGTATAGATTAAGGAAATACCCGAGAGACAACTAGTTTTGGGGCTGGGTTTTACACCCAAACCCTCAACTGAAAGTCTGTTCATTCCCTTTTCTTGTTTTAATTTTATTTTGAGGATTCTGTTATTTGATAAAGAAAAAAAAATGCATATTCTATTTTCTCTTTGATAGTTCCATTCCTTATCTTTGTATACAGTTAGAAAAACTAATAGAACATGTAAAAGTAATGATTCTTACAGTTCACTTTTCTTACTCACAGTCCCAAAAGTTTAAGTTTCAGAGATAGCCATTATTTTCGTAACTAAGATTATAAAAATTATTTACAGAAAAGAAAAAGACTCATATATAGACATAATCCTACTTGGCGCTTCCCATTTCCTTTATTATTTAATGAGAAATCATACGCAATTTTCTCATATATTTATCTACAAACAAGAGTACAAATCTGCATTAAACTTCTCAATGTTTATAACCTGCAAATGTTTTTCCAATAGTATTTTATCTGAATCTGTGACAGAAATACTGTATTGCATCTATAAAGAAACATTGTGAATGCATAAGTACTTATTTGTATTTTATTTTATTTAGCTGTGGTCCTCCCAACCATCAAGTGAGGCAATTACGTCCTCCTTGCCCACGTGCTCCAAACTGAATGGTACGAGTTAACAGTGGATTTCTTTATGTTGTGACCTAAAGATACCTAGTCCAGTTAGTACCAGAAACTTTAGGAAATTTATGAGTGTTTTTCCACTGGATTAATACCAGCTCAGGAATTCTTCACTCTTCCCTTAATCCCTCAACAGAACCCCTACTCTTCACTGGGATCAGTCCTTTATCCACAGAGGATCAGGTAACTGTTTCCAACTGTCCCTAACCTTTTTTTAGTTCTTGGAAACATTTACCATCAAATTTTTACTTTTCTTATCCAGTTATTTTCCATAACAAATTTATTATTAAAATTAATAACATTAATTGTCTCAGTCTTTATATTAACAAGTAATAAAATCACTTAACTAGTTAATCAACTAGTTAGCAGTAAATGCAGCTGTCACAAATTCCCCTTGGAAGTAACACCATCCTTGGTGTTTTATTCCAGCTCAGTAAACAATTTTGGATAAGCCTCATGTACAAAAATTTCATCCTCTGAAGTAGCCTCATCCGGGCCAAAGTGCTTCCACTGCACCTTGACCTGGGTGATGACTCGTTTTCATAGCTGAATTTCTCTTCGGTCAAGTATGTGTTGTGGCTCGACCAGCGTCGTCCGACTCTACCTACGAACAACAAGGTGTCATGTTAGATTCCCATAAATGAATCATATATCAAGTTAGGATTTTTAATTCTAGCCTACCTGTATATTTTTCCAATGAATTACGTGCTTTGGATCATGCACATAATGCTTCAACAAAGACACATGAAACACATTGAGTACTCAAATGTGACTGGGTAAAGCCAATCGATAAGCCACAGGTCCTACTCTTTCCAAAATTTGGAAAGGTCCACAGAACCTAGAAGCCAACTTAGCACAGGAGGTCCAAATGAAGGTACTTTTCTTCGGTTTAATTCTTACGTACACATGGTCTCCTACCTCAAATTTTCAATAAGACCTCTTTTTATCTGCATAAATCTTTTGCTGATCTTGTGCAAAATTTAGATTCCATTTCAGCCAACATCTCAGGTCCCAACATTAATTTTGTTTCGGGACTACTCCAATTTATGGGTGTATGGCACTGTCTCCCATACAGGGCCTCAAAAGGACTAATTTTTCAGGGACTCCTGGTAACCGATGTTGTAAGAAAATTCCACTAGATGTAAATATTCCTCCCATTTGGTTGGTTGTTGCATCACATACATACACAACATATCTTCCAAGACTTGGTTTACTTGTTTTGTTTGACCGTCAGTCTGGGGATGATAAGCTGTGCTAAAATTGATTTGAGTCCCCAGACCGGTAAACAAGGTCTTCCAAAATGCATAAGTAAACTTAACATCCTGATCTGAGGTAACTGTCTTCAGAATTCCATGTAGCCTAAAAATTTCTTTCATTAATATGTAAGATATTTGTACAATATTGTAAGTAGACTGAATGGGTATAAAATGTGCATATTTACTCAATATGTTCACCACCACCATGATGGAGTCATTTTTCCTTTTTGTTTGGGGTAAGCCTGTGATGAAGTCTAGGGATATGACCTCCCATTTCCATTCAGGTATCGGTATGGGCTGCAACAATCCTGTGGGATATCGATGCTCCACCTTCACCTGTTGACACTCCAAACAATTACTTCAATATTCAACAATGTTTTTACGGATACCAGGCTAGAAATATACCTTTCTGATTGTAGTCAACATTTTCTGGTATCCTGGATGACCTGCATAATTGCTGCGATGGTACTCATTCATCATCAACTCCTTTAGGTCTATTCATTTTGGTACATACACCTTACGTCTAAAAGTTAGCATCTGATAATTATTTATACCATACTCAGAAGTACCTCCCTACCTTCTGATTTCTTCCATTTGTTGCCATAGGAATTGATATTCTGGATCTTTTTATGATTATGTTTTTAATTTACCTAAGAATTTATTTTAAAGTGGATTGTAGCAAAGCTCATAGACACAATGCAGCTTTCTACTCAAAGCATCAACCACCCGGTTTTCCTTACCCTTCACGTGTTGGATGTCCATATCAAACTCACTAGTAACTAGTCAAGCTGCTATGATATGTTTTTAACACAAAATTTTTTCCCAGCAAGTAGTGTCTCCATACCCAGATCACATGTACTATTGCCAGTAACTCCAAATCATACACTGAATAACTTTGTTCATGATACTTCAACTTTCTCGATTCATACACCACCACTTTGCCTTCCTGAGATAGTACTGCCCCAACACCTTCTCTACTTGCGTCTGTAAACACTTCAAATTATTTGTTTGAGTCAGCTACCCTCAACACATGTGAAGTAGTCAAAAGCTGTTTTAGCTTTTCAAAACTATTTTGACATTCACTTGTCCACTTGAAAAATTTTCCTTCCCTCTATAAGGAAGTAACAAGAAAAGAAATTCTGGAAAATCCTTCGATAAATCTTCGGTAGTACCTAGCTAATCCCATAAAGGATCTAATGTCTGCCACGTTCTGGGGTACTCGCCATTCCATGATTGTTTTGATCTTTTCTGGATCCACAACAACTCCTTCTGCTAAAATAACATGGCCTAAATGCTGGATTTCTTTTTTGAAGAAATCACATTTGCTGAACTTGGCATACAACTGGTGCTTTCTCAGCATTTCCAACACAATCTTCAAATGCTCCTTATGCTCTTCCTGGTTTTTAGAATAGATCAAAATATCATCTATAAATATAAGTACAAAATTATCCAGGAAAGGATGGAAAATTCCATGCATTAACCTCATAAAGGTTGCTGGCGTGTTTGTTAACCCAAAGGGTAACAACATAAATTCATAGTGTCCATGCCTAGTATGGAATGTTGTCTTGCAGATGTATTCATCCTTGATTCAGATATGGTGATATCCAGATCTTAAATCTATCTTGGAAAACACCGTGGCCCCCTTCACTTGATCAAAAAGATCATCAATCCTTGGTAAAGGGTATTTGTTCTTGACTATTAACTTGTTGAGTTGCCTATAATCTATGCACATTCGCATGGTTCCATCCTTCTTATTTATAAAAAATACTGGTGCTCCCCAAGGGGACACACTAGGATGAATGTAGCCCTTATCTAGCAATTCCTATAACTGCATTTTTAACTTAGTTAGTTCTGGCACACTCATTCTATAAGGAGCCCTTGATACCGGAGAAGCTCATGGCATTAATTCTATGGTGAAGTGTATGTCTCTCCTGGGTGGTAATCCAGGAATATTTTCTGGAAAGACATCTAGGAATTCTTGCACCACAGGTATATTTTCCATCATAGGCGATTTTTCCTTAGAATCTGTATACCCCACTTGGATAGCATATAGCTGACATCCCTTCCTTATACATTTATTCATTTGGGATGTTGTAATACGACGTAACTATAATGGCTTCTTGATTCCTTGAATCTCTTTACGTGTTCCATCATGCATTCTGTAATAAATAATCTTTTCCTTACAATTCCACTAACATCCAATGCTTTTCTAGCCAATCCATACCCAGAAAAACATCGTAGGACCCTAATGGAAGAATGTTCAGATTTACCTGTAACTCTTGTTCTAAAATTTCCAAAATACAATTTAGAATTTTGGTAGTTACCTCATTTTTCTCCAGTGGCTAGTTGTACTAGCCAAAAAATTTTAAATTTATGTTCTTTCAATTTATAGAGCTCCACTATTTTGGGACTAACATAGCTCAGGCTTACACCTGGTTCTACCAGAATAGAAACAGTTTGATTTAGTATTTTACCTTCCAGTTCAATCATTGTTGGCTGAGAATCCGCCTATCGGTCCTCCAATGCCGCATTGATATGAGGGATGTTTCGCACCACATCACCTACTATAGAAGCTTCCTGCAAGTTTGCAACTGTGTCACTTCTTGTTCGCTGCGGATAATTTTTGTAGTAGTGTGATTCACCACTCGCCCAACACTGTAAAGGTGGCTTGGTCACCTGCCCTTACTCAAGCTTGCTTTATGCTTCTGTAGGATTTTCCTCTGTTGGCCATCTAGTTCTCTGGTGATTCCTGCCAAACTTTTTGCTGACAGAATTACATGTAGAATTCTTAAAATTACTGTTTTTGGCATTTTTGAAATTCGAGTTATTTTTTTGTCCTTTCTTCGGCAGCCAATTTTTTCCAATATTCCCTTTAGCCTTGGATTGCTGATAGCACATTCATGCTTCATGAATGGCTTCATCCATGGTTTAGGGGTTTCAAAATTCTATTCGCTCCTTCATATGTGTTGGCAGGCTGCTCAGAAATCTCTGCACCTTTGCCTTTCCCTCTCGAAGATAGGGAACATAACGTAACAAGGAAGTGAACTTTGTGATATATTCATCCATAGTAATCTATCCAAATCTTAAGTCATGAAATTCCTTAGCTTTTTCATCATAGAATCATTCTGTTAGATACTTGTTCTTAAAGTATTGCTGGAATGATTCCCAGGTGACATCTTGTTCCTCTATCTTGTGAACATTCTTCACTTCTTCCCACCACAAAGTGGCTTTCTCTCTCAGTTGATATATGGCTAATCTAGCCTTCAGGTTGCTACTGTACTCGTACACCTGAAAGTACTTATTCATGTTTATTAACCAAGATTTAGCCACTTCCTCAACTTCACCATCAAACGTTGGTGGTTTTATTTTTCGAAACTCCCCCTGAGGTTCGAATTTCTGCTTTTTAACCTCTTGTTGATCTAACACATTTCCAGATTCTGCTTCATTGTAATTTTTGTTCTTGCTTCGTTGGGATGGGCTTCTTTCCACTCTGTTAGTGGTGTTGTTTCTCATTTACTTCTCATCTTCTTCTTGCATGCCTCTATCAGTACTTGGATGTTCAACCTCCTGGTTTTGTTTATTTGACAGGATTTCTAATATCTTTTCCTAGACTTGAAGTAATCGTTCATTATCTTTGTGAACACACACTATTTCCTCCTGTAGTTGCTATGCCGTATTCAACAGGAAACTGGTTGGTGCTGCTATTCTTCCAACAGCCTACTAGTTTGTCAGTGCTGTTCAACACTTAACTGAACCCACATTTCTAGGTTTATCACTGGTTGAGCTTGGGGTTCCCTAGTATCTTGGGGTGGTTGTGGCACTGTTCTCTTCCTCATTATGTTTCTCTAAATCTTTCTCTCTCTCTCTCTTTGTGCATCAGTCACACACACAACTTTATTATTAGTTGACCCTTAGGGTCCCAGCATATGAACGTTGCTCTGATACCACTTGTAACAGTCGAAAACACAAAAAATAAAATAAAATTTACTAGTTTTGACTTTTAAACTAAGGTAAAACATTACCTTATACAATTATTAAATACTCAGTCGATTTAACTGAGCTATATATTTATTTTACAACATATTTCTCTTTATCAACATTCTATCAAACCTAACATTCTATCAAACCTATATTACTTACCTAAGTATCGTTTTTACCCCATATAAAAAAAAAGACATGCGAATAGATATTATAACATCAAACTATATTAATATTTAACGCAATTGATAGTTTCGATTTTCCTTCTTGGTGGATATTTCCGTTGGATTCACATTTATTAATGGGGTTCCATTCCTCGATTACTACGACATGTTTAACTCTTTTACTATTGTGGTAGCGTTAGCTGCTTAGTATTAGCTGGAAACGTACTGTGTAATAACTGCAATGGCATTGGAAGTATCTTGCTACGAGATCTGTTAAAAATTTCGAAGTGCTCAACTTCATCTTCACTCTAAAATTTCATTAGATCGATGGTTGGGAAAATTAGGTGGGAGGAGCATTGTAATACCCGCCAACCCTAAATCTCCAACTTTATTGCTCTACTCTATCACTTCCGGTCTTGTTTCACATTCTAAGAATTATGCTTATCTCTGTCTGGTAAATGATGGCAATGCCTCCATCGCTAATGCCACTTCGAGCCTGCCTTGCCATATTTATTCTTAACCCAGTGACAGAATGGAGAAACGTATCGGTGTTAACTCCAGAGGGTTTCCGTTTGAGCTATTCCTTTCTCGACCGCAGTTGTATTCAGCTCGAGGCTATTGCTTGGATTGGCACCGCTCAGGTAAAAATTTCCTCCACTACTGTAGCAATATACTCTTTGTGCTTAAACGTAAATTCCAGTCATGGTATTCCTTACCCTTTTATGTAAGTTTATGATTAACCTTCCATGTAGATTCTCATGTTAGTTAATATTAGGGTCTCAATGCGGCGAACAAGATTCATAGGAGCAAATTTTCAATTCAGGTATTATTTCTACCACAATCTGTGTTTATGCGGGCGGTTTTTACTTTTATCATAAGAAAAATATGTTTCCTTCAGAATTTATTGTTTAATTATCTTCTTATAGAGTTGCCTCTCTAGCTTATATACAGGAAATGACATATAGGTTGGCAATCCTAAACCATTATCTGTTTTTTTTAATGGCATTCAAGGTTCTAGTTCGACAATGGACTCGCTCATGGATTACGTCACATTCTTTCCTCTAGGTACTTATGAACGTATGGGTTTTTCAATTCTCCGCCGGATTTAACCCTTCTTAAGGTGAAGGTCTTCTTTAAAGCATTCCTCTAGCCTAAAATAATTCTTATCATTGTTTTTCTTGAAATGTGATATTATGATGGTGTTTGGAACTTTTACCAAGTGAATTTTCCAAATCTTGTAGTCACTATATTCTGTAATGGTTAATTTCATTTATATGTTTGAGCTATCGTGAGGAACCCTTGCGAGTAGGTATTTCACTGTATTCATACATGTAAATATAGCAGAACTTTTGCTCCTTGCTAGTTCTTGGATTATCTATATACACATAATGCAGTCTAACTCAGCTATTCTCCATTTATTTATTTTCGTGGTTCAGAATTTTTATGCTGGCCTCATACTGTTTACAGAGTTATTATACTTGCATTATTTTATGCTCTTACTGTTATGCATGTTTAAGCACACAATTTCTTTCTATTTCAGTTTACTTATGAAGAGGTTTTATTTTTTATTTTTTTTCTTTTTCCTCGGGCGGTGACCAGACCATCCTAATCTGTCCGTGTATAGATAGATTAAGGAAATACTCGAGAGACAACTAGTTTTTGGGTTGGGTTTTCCACCCGAACCCTCAACTAACAGTGTGCTCTTTCCCTTTTCTTGTTTTAATTTTATTTTGAGGATTCTGTTATTTGATAAATAAAAAAAATGCATATTCTAGTTTCTCTTTGACAGTTCCATTCCTTATCTTTATATACAGTTATAAAAACTAATAGAACATGTAAAATTAATGATTCTTACAATTCACTGTTCTTACTCAAAGTCCCAAAAGTTTAAGTTTCAAAGATAGCCATTCTTTTCGTAACTAAGATAACAAAAATTGTTTACAGAAAAGAAAGAGACTCATATATAGACATAATCCTACTTGGTGCTTTCAATTTCCTTTATTATTTAACAAGAAATCATATGCATTTTTCTCATATATTTATCCACAAACAAGAGTACAAATCTACATTAAACTTCTCACTTGTTATAGCCTGCAAATGATTTTCCGAAAGTTTTTTCTCTGAATTTCTGACAGAAATACTGTATTGCATCTCTAAAGAAATGTTGTGAATGCACAAGTACTTATATGTATTTGATTTTATTTAGCTTTGGTCCTCCCAACCATCAAGTGAGGCAATTACGTCCTCCTTCTCCCCATGCTCCAAACTGAATGGTACGGGTTAACAGTGGATTTCTTTCTGCTGTGACCTCAGGACACGTAGTCCAATCAATACCAGTCTGAAACTTTGGAAAATTTATGAGTGTTTTTCCACTGGTTTAATACCAGCTCGGAAATTCTTCACTCTTCCCTTCATCCCTCAACAGAAACCCTACTCTTTACTTAGATCAGTCCTTTATCCCTAGAGGAGAAAGTATCTGTTTCCAACTGTCCCCAACCTCTTTTCAGTTCTTGGAAACATTTACCATCATATTTTTACTTTTCTTATCCAGTTATTTTCCATAAAAACTTTATTATTAAAATTAATAACAATAATTTTCTCAGTATTTATATTAACAAGTAATAAAAACACTTAACTATTTAATCAACTATTTAGCAGTAAATGCAGGTGTCATACTTACTGTGGAAAACCCTTACCTAACTGGAGAGAGAGCCTCTCTTCTATTGAGGCTTTCAAGGTTTTGGTTTGGCAATGGAATCACTCATGGATTAAGTCACACTCTCTCCTCCGGGTACTTATGAAGCTATGGGTTTTTCAATTCTCTGACGGCTTTAACACTTCTTAAGACGAAGGTCTTCATTAAAGCGTTCCTCCGGCCTAAAAGAATTCTTATCACTGTTGTGCTTGAAATGTGATATTAAGATGGTGTTCAGAACTTTTACCAAGTGAATTTTCCAAATATTGTAGTCACTATATTGTTTAATGGATAATTTCTTTTATATGTTTGAGGTATCATGAGGAACCCTTGAGAGTAGGTATTTTAGTGTATTCATACTTGTAAATATAACAAAATTTTTTCTCCTTTCCAGTTCTTGGATTATCTATATACACATAATGCAGTTTAACTCAGCTATTCTCCATTTATTTCTTTTCGTGGTTCGAAAGTTTTATGCTAGCCTCCTATTGTTTACAGAGCCAGATCAAATCTATCGCGATCATAAATAGCTCTCCTATAACTGGAATGTCTCTGATGGATTCATAGATTCATACCAGATTGAAGGGAAGTTTTAACATATCCAATGAAATTCTCTTTGATTAATTGCCTCGATTCAGAATCATTTTTCTTTTTCTATCTGAGAACTAAAATGAATAGGAAATAGATACATTACATAGGGAAAGCCGTGTGCAATGATGAGAACGATGGCTATTATTTCGCAATTTCTATTTTGAGGTTATAGGTTCCTCCGTAGAGGTTTGTGGTATGGGAAGAGTAAAGACTATTTTAAGAAGCAATAAAAGTATCGTAGATAACAAGTAGCGTACGAAAGGATTATAAAATGTCTCTGGACAATACTCACTATCCCAAAATAATTTTATTTTTATTGAAGAAAAAGGAGAGAGTATATCTCTCACATTGGAAAATCCATGAATCTGGGAAAAAGTAAATTCAACTAACCATTTAGTACCAATTTCTCTCGCCCCTAACGGGTTAGCAAATTGAGGATACAGATAAAGAAATTGAATTCAATATTTTTGGTAATGAATATGAATTAGCAGAACCTTTCATCAAAGAGAGAGATGTTGTATATCAGTCCCTTACATATTACTCTGAATTATATGTATCATTCCAGATTCTCCCAGCTGAATTCAAATCTTAATCCTATTGTATAAATTGAGTGTTCAATTTCATTCGGAAAAAGACATTCCTTCTCCAAAAATGTCTTTGTAATTTGATCCAACAACACTCCCTTTAACTCGTACTGGTGATAATGTGAACTTAAGGAGATCGAACAGAAAGCCACTGAATCAGCCCGTTTCTTGCGTGTATCCATTGAAGGGTTTTGAAATGCAGGGGTGTTTTTATCTGTCAAGGGGGAATTGATCCCATGAAAGATAGAGATCAGGAAATGGAAAACTACTGATATCTTCTCCAATCCTTGTTCGATTGTCAATGTTATACCAAGGGGCTACGTCCGCCTCAGAAAAACAAGCCAATTTATCTATCTACAGTCATTTCTCCCAAGAAGAAAAGCCAACGACGAGCAAATGGAAATCACTTTTGATGAGAAAAGGAGGCATTGAAAGACCCTCCTGGCCCAACCCCGTAACACTCCAAGATCCTTTTTCGAACCTGCTCTACTCCCATCGTGAAGAGATGGATAAATTTTCACTCTATTCATTGAAGTTTGAATCGCTAATCTTTTTCTCGGTTAGTCATTCGTTTGGTTCATTGAGAATAACACCGATTCTTATTATTTAAAAAATATAAGTTCCAATGGATTTTGCTACTACAACCTTCCCAAACATAATTCCCTTTGGATAGGTCCAAAAGGGGAAAACCTTCTTTTTCCCCTTTGTTTTCTCTTTTCACATCTTCATTTTGATTTGTTTCTCACTAGTGTAATCACCAAATTAAAATGTACTAAATATTCTTATATGAATATTTAGTACATCGTAAAAGAATCACGTATTTGATTTGTGTATCAATTTTGAGTTACCAGATCTTGGAGGTAGTCTCGACTCGAAGATATACTCTATCTATTCTTCTCCAATATCTGGTCAATGGTCGACTCCATATCTCAGACCATCGCACACCAGCTCAAGATCCGGAGTCTTATACACTCACAATGAGTCCTAAGTACTCGAGTATAGATGTGTAAGATAAATAGTGTACTAACCAGGTTTATTTATTCCATGAGTCAGGAGAGCGATTGGCTATCTACATAACTACCAGTAGGTGTAGAGGCAGTTTAAGGTAAAGATAAAGATCTTAAGCCAGTTGATGATGTAGAGCCAAAGCTAGAGCCTATTAGCGAGCTAGTTAGTATTAGAGAGCTAGTTAGAGTGAAAATGTAAATTCATGATTCAGATCAAAATTGAGACCCCGCAGCGAAGGCAAAGGTAGCTTCCTCACTACCAGTTTATTATACTTGCATTATTTTATGCTCTTACTGTTATGCATGTTTAAGCACACAATTTATTTCTATTTCAGTTTACTTATGAAGAGGTTTTATTTTTTTTTTCTTTTTCCTAGGGCGGTGACCAAACCACCCTAATATTTCCGTGTATATATTAAGGAAATACCCGAGAGACAACTAGTTTTGGGGTTGGGTTTTCCACCCGAAAACTCAAATGATAATATGCTCGTTCCCTTTTCTTGTTTTAATTTTATTTTGAGGATTCTGTTATTTGATACAGAAAAAAATGCATATTCTAGTTTCTCTTTGACAGTTCCATTCCTTATCTTTGTATACAATTAGAACAACTATTAGAACATGTAAAATTAATGATTCTTACAGTTCACTGTACTTACTCACAGTCCCAAAAGTTTAAGTTTCAAAGATAGCCATTCTTTTCGTAACTAAGAAAATAAAAATTATTTACAGAAAAGAAAGAGACTCATAAATAGACATAATCCTACTTGGTGCTTCCCATTTACTTTATTATTTAACGAGAAATCATATGAAATTTTCTCATATATTTATCCACAAACAGGAGTACAAATCTGCATTAAAATTCTCGCTGGTTATAACCTGCAAATGATTTTTCGATAATATTTTCTCTGAATCCGTGACAGAAATATTGTATTGCATCTATAAATAAATGTTGTGAATGCATAAGTACTTATATGTATTTGATTTTATTTAGCTGTGGTCCTCCCAACCATCAAGTGAGGCAATTACGTCCTCCATGCCCCCGTGCTCCAAACTGAATGGTACGGGTTAACAGTGGATTTCTTCTGTTGTGACCTCAGGACACCTAGTCCAGACAGTACTAGAAACTTCAGTAAATTTCTGAGTGTTTTTCCACTGGTTTAATACCAGCTCAGGAATTCTTCACTCTTCCCTTCATCCCTCAATAGAACCCCTTCTCCTCACTGGGATCAGTCCTTTATTCCTAGAGGAGCAGGTAAGTGTTTCCAACCGTCCCCAACCTCTTTTCAGTTCTTGGAAACATTTACCATCAACTTTTTACTTTTCTTATCCAGTTATTTTTTATAACAACTTTATTATTAAAATTAATAACATTAATTGTCTCAGTCTTTATATTAACAAGTAATAAAATCACTTAACTAGTTAATCGACTAGTTAGCAGTAAATGCAGCTGTCACACTCACTGTGGCAAACCCTTACCTAACTAGAGAGAGAGCCTCTCTTCTATTGAGACACAATTCCATGGAACCCTTGAGAACCCCTACAGGATTTTCCTTTCTATAAAAGGCATGAAAGGAGAAACTTAAATCTCGAAGCGGAAAAATGTAAGGTCTATATTGTAAGGAAAAACAAAATCTAATTAATATACACCCTCCAATTTCTTAATCAATGTGCCTGAGAAATTCCAAGGGTCTGAAACAAGGTTTTGGAAAAAATAACTTACCAAATAAATATAAATATGTTTGCCTCCGGACACATTAATACCATCATTAAAAGGGTTACACAGGGTATTCTCTTATCAATATCACACACATGAAATCAACATAACCAGTTAGGTTGTGAGGTGGGAAACATTAGGAATAATATGTAACATTATTAGTCAAAAGCTAAGAATTGGAACCTAGAAATTTAAGGAGAAATTCATAGTGGACTTGGGTCTTGTAACCTCTTGTTTGATTGTTTTACTATTTACTTGTTGTTACATGAGTTGTTATGACACACATTTAGAATGGGTAATGAATGTTGCATTCGTTAGTGACATTAATACATGAATTTTATTTAACATATTTATTTAAATGATAATTTTTCTTGAGTAAAAGGTAGAATTAACTGTGTGGTAAAATATTCCAAGAAACGCAAGAAAAGTTTGAGACAGTTCTGACAGTTACCTTCCTAAAAAGTATATAAGGAAAAATGCTAGGAGGGAATGGGGTTATGTGTAGAGTAGGTAGAGGTTTAAGCAACTAATGCTTGTACCGAGTTGTCTAGAGCTGGTGGAAGTACTAGTGGAACACAGGAAATTAACCTAAAGAAACAAGGCTGGATTTTCAAATCCTGAGGTCAGACTTCCTGTCTCAGAAAATTACCTCAGACCCAGTGAGGAGCTAGGGGGGAGTGGAGGAAATAGTCGCCTTGCTCAAGGTTAGGCAGGACCGATAGTTACTAAGAAATCCTGTTACTCTAAAGTAGGTACAAAAGCGCATCTGAATTTACTGTTCAATGTTTTGCATTTAATGTTGCAATTTATGGTTCTGAGAAGAAATGTGAATTTATATCCACTGAGTTTTTATGCATCATGAATAGAGCAGAAGATTAACTAAGTATTTCATTTTGGAAGATTGCTGGAAATAGATTATGTAAATATTCTGAAAAGGAAAGCTATATTAGGAATAATGTACTTTTTTCACTCTCTGTGGAATTAATATTAACGAAATGTTACTACAGTAAATACTGTAAATATATGTGCTACTGTAGAAATTTATGAATAATACTTGATACTATAGAAATTTATGAATAATACATGATACTGTAGTACATTATGAAATTCCTGCTACTATAATGATTTGTGAAAATAAAAATTACCGTATTGATATGAGAAAATACATTACTGTATTAATTAAGAAAATACATGCTATTGTTTGGTACCACGTCTAAGTCTAGATAGGGCACTATTGAAAGCTATTGAAGAAATAGTTAAATTTTCCAATTAGCAGAAAATACATGCAAGGCAAGGGGAGAACCAGTCGGTTGCAGGTTTAGAACCAGAACCCAATAACAGGGTCATGGTTCCGGTCCCGACGGAACCTTTTCTGAATAGTGGGAAAACATTGCGAGTCCAACTAGAAAGAATTAAGCACATTAAATTCTAAAAAGAATGATCCATTCAGAAAGAATTAGATTTAATAATCAATTCATGTAACCAGTATAACATTTAGAAAACAAAAAAACTAGAATAAGCAGAGTCTTGATGGACATAATAACCATGCTTATAAAAAAAGAAATGTAGCAGTGTAAAATAAGCAATAAGATCATTGGAATCCACAAAACTAGCCATATTAACTAGCGTAATGCTGATATTTCTCAAGTTTAATAAACAGTGCCTCAGCAGACATAATCAGCAATAATGAAAATATGTACATGTAAATTATACTTATTGAAGATTAAGTAGCATGGTTCAGGGAATTAAACCCTCATAACATAGTTCTGGGAAAACCGTAAACAAGTCTGTTTATATGAATTGGAATGGGAAAAAACCCGGAGGTAGTCCATAATCAAAACTAAAAACCCTCATTAAATAAAACCAATCTTAGAACTGGGTCACAAACACTCGGAAGCCGGAATAATCCATGCCTACAATAAAAGCAAAGGAACAAATAAATATTATTGTATGTGGAGGATAGATAGAGCATTGACAAGGACAAGTGCAATACTTACCCTAGAGAAGGTGAGAGGAAGCTGCTAGAAATTCTGCATACCGGAGGAGTCATGAGACTGCACCAAGCCGAGCTTTTCCATCTTCCAGCCAAACGACAATGTAAAGTTAGATAAATGAAAAACCTAGAAAATTTATTGTAAGTTCAGACTTAAAAACATGTGTGAGATAATGGGGAAAACAAAGAATAAATTGGTAAACATTACCGCAGAGCTAAGCTTAGGGAATTTTGCTGGAGAAAACATGATGTCTGGCCACGAGAGTAGGCATGGAGCCAAATTCTGAGTTGGAAGGCGAAAAATCTTGCAAATTCGCGGGTTGATCATCGTAGCCAGACCGACGACGCTAAAGGATTTCACCATTCATCTTCCTCACTGTCCACCCAAGAAATAAGGAGAACAGAAAGAGAATCTAAAATTCATAGTTCTTTAACACTGGTGGAGTTCTCATGGCAGAGGAATGGCTGGAGAAAATTTGCAACATCTTCGGGTTGCAGAGCTGAGCTCACCACCCAGCGGAAACAACAATGGAGCAATGGCAAGGGTTGGGGGTGGGTAGCTACCCTAAACAACCTCGTCTATTTGGATCGCCGTTGATGGTGAGAGATGCCGATCCAACGGCAATGAGGGAGCCAGATGGCTACAACAGTTGGAGGCCGTAGCACTACCTTCGATGCGTGATTTCTAATCACTGGTGTAATGAATTTGATAGGAAAAATAAATAAATAAATAACACATTGAGTATTCCAAATCAATGTTAAGTGCATGGTACAGGTTAACCCTTGGGATTCTATATAATTGTTTATATGAGCTAGAAATCACATGTTAAGATTAAGTAAGTATCCCCATAAATTAAAACCTGTACAATCTTGACAGACTCTCTGATGTGGTGTCAAGGTGCCAAACCATGGTAAAATCATATAGTGTAAACAGATCAAATCCAACATACATGAACCATAGAATAAGATAGTTCAAATATCTTGTAAATAATTACTGAGCGAATAAAGTAATGGTTTAACAAATATATTCTAGATTGTGTATAGTTGCACGTATAGTATATAGATATTCCTGATTATGTATAGTTGCACATAAACAATATAAAAGTTTTTTTTTATATGGTAAATGTAAATAAGTAAGGAGATAGTTGTGACAAGTGGTATCAGAGCATAGGTTAAAAATTGGGGCCAAATGGGCCATAACCATACTATATTTTTGTGTTATGAATTCCATTAAAATTAATGATTTAATATTGTGTTAAGTATAGGAACAGGTTTCTGTAATCTTCCATGAGAAAAGGATCAAGTCAACACCCACCCAGAAATGTGGGAGAGACCCATCCTGTGACCAATCCTAAAATTTGGGTGCAGCTAAGTGTGGACGAGTACCAACGGACAAGAAGAATGTTGGAAGAACAACAATGACAAACAAATAAGTTGTTCGATACTGTACAACAATTACAAAAAAAAATGCTTAAAGTTCGTAGTGAAAATGAATGGTTGATTAAAGAACAATTGAGGAAATTGAAGAGTCTGTCAGATAGACAGAATCCTCCTAGTGGACAACCTAGCCCTAAGAGAAAAACTCATGAAAATAGAGAACAACGCCAAGAAGTACATGATCATGTTGAAGAAAGTTGAACACCAAGAAGCCATTAAATTTGAACATATAATGAGGCATAATATGGAAATGTCATGGAAGAGTAAGAGCTGAAAAAGAAAAAAGTATAATTGTAGGGAGAATTTCAGAAGATCATTCCTCCTACCTTTGATGGAGAGGCAGAGAAAATGGCGAAAGCTTGGATAATAAATATGAATAAGTATTTCCAAGTGTATGAGTATAACAAGAAACTCAAAGCTCGCCTATCCATTTACCAACTACGGGAGAAATAAATGTTGTGGTGGGAGGAAGTGAAGAATGTATGAGGAGTGGAAGATCAAAATGTAACCTGGGATGAGTTTCAACAGTAATTTAAAGATAAGTATCTGACTGAATGATTTTACGATGAGAAATCCTGAGAATTTCATGATTTGAAACTGGGACAAATGACTATGAATGAATTTATTATAAAATTCACGTCTCTATTAAGATATCACTACAAGAAAAAGGACATTGGTGAGGGTCATGCTTGTGACAGAACTTTAAGGTCCGTTACCAATGTCGCATATGGTGACGATCCTTAAAAAAGCGTCACTGTAAGTGTATATAGTGATGGTCCTTTAAGGTTCGTCACCAAAGCCATTTTCAATGACACTTTTGGTGAGGGTCGTTAAAGGCCCATCACTATTTCTATCTTTAGTGAAAATTCTAGTGATGAACTTTTAATGACCCTCACCAATGCTATTTTTGTTACTTTTGGTGACGGTCAAAAAATGTTCGTCACCATTGATCATTCCAATGAGTTTTTGATGACGTTATGTTCTTGTTAATATATTTTTTTGTCAAAAGATAACGATTTAATACCATTATTGTGGAGTATTTTTTACAATATGTGAAAGGCCATAGTGGTTATATTAAATCATTTTTTTAAGAAGTAATTAGTGTGTATCATTTCCCTCAAATAATGACTAGTCGCGCGAATATAATTTTCCTATGATTCAACACATGATTCATATATATTAAGTTTATTATCTAGAAAATTAACTTTAGATAAAGTCCCACTAGTGTGTGTAGGAAATATATTTAGTATGGTTAGCATGCCCCTTTTGAAAACGATAAAGTCTAGAATTATTAACCCTATTATTGTTTCTTCCTTTTGTTTCCTTGAAACTTCTTGACACATATTGACATACCCTGGCACCCAGCACATCCTTATCACATGTCATGTATTGGCACTATTTGGCACATATAATTAGCACACCCTGGAACTCCCAAGCACACTTTGAGACTTCTTTACATGTCTTGATATTCCCTAGCATGCCTTACCAATCCTTATCATAACTTGTCACTCCCTCCTAGGCATGACAACTAGCACTCATTAACACTAGTCTTTAGCACACGTTCCTCGTATTCACTAACTTCCATGAATTTTTACCCAGTGCTCCCTTAATGTTTTGTACTAGTACTCCGTAACACTCCTCAACATGCATTAGCACTCTCTAGAACACCTTGTCACTCTTCAACATGCCCTTCCACTTCGTAGCATGCATAACACTCTGTGAAAAATATTGGCACTTGGCACGTGTTGGCACTTGGAAAGTCTTAGCATGTATGGAATACGTTGACATGCCTTGGTATAATTTGGCATGGTTTAATATTAAATTTATTTCAGATCAACTGTTGGAAAGTAGATGAGAAGCAACAAAGGAAGACTTGGCACTTAGAATGCACTACGAATTTGCACTTGGCACCTATTGGTGCCTAGTGTTGGTGTGCCTAGCATGCCCCTCTCGGAAAAGGTAAATTGATAACTTATTAACCCTCTTATGTGATCATTTCCGTGTAGTTTAACTTGTTTCTCCCTTTTGTTGCCTTGAATGTCCCTGGCATGCATTGGCACAGCCTTGCACATCTTGGCATGCCTTATCACTTGGCACATCTTAGCATGTTTGACATGCCTTCACACTATCTGATACATCTTAGGATTCCCTAGCACACCTTCGCACTCATGTCCTCATAGCCAGTCTTTAAATGTTTTGATGACTTGGGAACCCAATCAATTCCTTAGCTACTTCAGTTCATGTGACAATATTGGCTTGCTTCGATCGAAAAAACTTGTCCAATTGCACCAATTACAAGTAGATTGTGCCTTGTACACCTAAGACCTGCCTATAACTCATATTATGCCACTCATGTCCAAGCTCAACTTGTCCCACTTGACTAGTTACCAAGACAAGGATCACATGATATAGCCATGGCCATAAAACAACTAAGCAACATAGATTACATAGGAAATATTTCACATGTACATTCAATTGGTATAAATAGTAGAACATTAACTGAGAGTTTGCAAGAACCATAAGATGCACAAGTCACATAAGATATAAGCCGACACATGTTGAGTGCCCCAAAAATTATACACAATAATGTACAATATGCAATTATCTAGAATAGTTTAAAGCATGAGCATGTAGCCAAAGTGTGCCACATCTTGTATAAAAATATAGCTAAAGGCAAAACAATGTTGTGCCTAGCACAAGGTGATCTCCCTTTGTCTAAAACTACTTTGTTGAGCCCCATATAACAACAGTTGGATCACCTCCTATAAGTCCTATTCTGAAATTCTGCTAACACACTTCGTCCTTAGCACACTTGAATTCGCTCACACTCCCTGTCACATACTCTTATTCATTCCTTTCCATGTATTTTGACCTAGTTATCCCTTGATATGCCCCAACATTCCCTAAAACTCTTCAGCATGCATTGACATTTTCCAACATGTGTTAGCATGCCTGTTCATTCCTAATGTGCATGCCTAACCCTCCCTAGATATCATGCCCTCACAACTACCCTTACTTAATTTGAAACTTGGGAACCCAACCAAGCCCTTGCTTGACTACAAGAGCTTGACCAATTTATTGTTACTACAACTAGATGATGTTGTTGAATTGTGTAGCTTGGGAGGTAATCCACAAGCCTAGTGAGATGGGTTTGTGTGAGTTTTGTCACAAAAGGATTCGTGGGCAAAGAATCCAAGCAAAGGGATTTGGGACCCAAGATGGGTTTTAAAATCTAAAAGAAATTAAAAAGGAAAATTAATATTTCCTAATGTATAAGTGGATAAAACTAGTAAGTTCTAGAGGGTTCCTAATAGGTCTAGGAAAAACTATTTAAGGAGGCCTTAGGATGAAGGAAAGAACATCAAGTGAGAAGGATCTCATTTGATCAAGGGGGCGAAGAGAGATGTAGTCCTAAAGTAGGTCGAGTAAGGATTTCTAAATGGATGGCATGATCATCCTCCAAGAGAAAGATCATCATGTGAGGGTTCACAAGAATGTTGCATACCTTAATGTCGGTTCGAGCTACAAAGTAGGATGGAATATTGTTCGTTCTCTTATGGAAAATCAAGCTTAAGAGAGGTTGCTCATGAAAATATGGGCATCTGATTTCAATGGTGTCTTTGTGTGAAGGCCGCATCAAATTATGAAATGTTGAAATTTGCAAAAAGAAACATTGAAATTGGAAACCAAAAAGGACAAAAAAAAATGCACCCATACTCGTGAGGAATTTTGATGCATCGGGAGTGAGGAATGTGGTTCATCTAATTTATTTTTCCCTTAAATAAATTGGACTATAAATTGTAATTTCATCTCATAACAACTTGTGTCAGTTAACTAAGTCATGCTGACTAAGTTAGCTCAAAAAATACGAGTTGAGGGTCTAAGATGAGACATGCAAAGGTATTAATCTAATATTTTTGGAGTCCAATTGCAGTTGATGCATTAGTGGGGTGTAGGTGTGAATTAGTTAACTCAATTAAATGAGTTAGAATCAATTTAAATAGTTCTAACTAATTTATAAGCTAGAGAGAGGTCGGCCAGTGAATCAAGTTAGATTTAAATCACAATGAGTGATCAATTAGATAACTGATAATTCACTATTAATAGCGGCATGCATGTCAGTTTCGAAGAAGCCGTAGTTGAGACATACATTAAAGGGAACATAGAAATCAGTTGTATTTATACTAAATTTACCATGTGCAATTATAAATTAATTGGGATGCCACAACGAATTGCAAAATCAAGGAAGAATGATTTTCCTAATTAATAGGGAGATAATTCCCTAGGAATTGCATGAGTAAGGCAAGTTGAAGGAAGGCTGAGAATTGGCTAAGTACTAAACCGAGTGTGCCTATATTAGTGAGATACAATTGAGAGAGTGTTGGAGAATATCATGAGAGATTAACCATTGTATTGTTTCATGATTCCTTGAATTAATACACAATAGAGATAGAGGGGTTTTGAGCAGTTTATTTCCCTAGATACATCTTGTGTTGTGCAATTGATAATTTACTTCTCTTACTTATATGTGATTATGCGATCATGTTTTGTTTCCGAAAATTGTAGGAAGGATTCAACATCTTGTTTTAGTACATTACATGATTAGATTGAATCTCAGTCGTTAGATTTTCTACATGGTATCAAAGAAGGAATTTTTTGGGTGACGAGTTTGCAGAGAATATTTGAAGATTTTGGTGTAAAAATTTCAAAAAAAAAAAAACATATAATTTGGATTCCTTGTGAAAAACTACCCTAATGGAAAATCAATTCGTAGCTCGGATGAGGGAGATATTGTCGATTTAAAATCAACTATTTTTTAGAAACTTTTGTAATGGCAGGACAATTACAATGTGTTCGAGTCAAGAACCTATATGCACTGGAGGTACCAGATGCATGCAAAGCTTTGAGGAGAAAAGCAAAGTTTACAGACTTGGTTGTTGAGAGGGAGTACAAATTACCTCTCAACATGTAGCCTTAGAAGCAGCTTCAGAACGTTGTGGACCAGCCACAATTGAAGAAGAAGAGAGGAGACCGAGTGGAATCGTCCACTCAAGTAGAGACCTCCATGAGGGGGAAATTTCGATCCAGATGGGCAGAGGGAGCACATGCAACCATACCTCTAGGTGAAAGGTGGGGTGATGTGTAGACATAATCCCAAGGCAAGAAATTTGGGCAGGGTCCATTGAGATGGTGTGTCTCATGGATCGAACCTAGCTAGCAGGAAGGATCAGTTAGATTGATGCAGTCAGATGCCAAGAAGACATAAATCAAAGTGACAGATGTCAGATACTGGAGCACAAATAAGAGTTGGAAATAGTGAAAAGGGCATGGATGCAGATGCTAGCGACAATGTGGAGAGTCCAGTAGACAGGTGTAGTAGCTAGCAGCAGTCAGAAGACTCGAATGACAAATGCATTATATTGATTTAGTTGTTCGGAGGCTATTCAGTTTCAGGATTTGTAGGTGAAAACAACACTGGATAAGTGTTGCATGCAAAATTCCAAAGGTACAGGATGAGATAAATTGAATTCCTTTCTTGTTGAGAGGGAGTGTTGAAATTTGAAACAAGAAACAGTGAAATTGGCAACCATAAAGGAGAAAAAAAAATGCAGCCACACTGGTGAGGAATTTTTATGTACTAGGAGTGAGGAATGTGAGGCATCTAATTTATTTTTCTCTTAAATAAATTGGACAATAAATTTTAATTTCATCTCATAACAACTTGGGTTAGTTAACTAAGTCATGATGACTGAGTTTGGTCAAGAAATTCAAGTTGAGGTGATCGAGGTGGATATTGGTGGCCACTCGCCTATTCCACTTGGGCGCTCACCATTGTCTCTTTCAGTTTTTTTAGTTTCCTTAATTATAGCACAGTTTACTATTTTTGTTAGTTTTTTAGGTCCTGAACTTCCGCCGCAGTTTTGAGGCCCCAAACAACATTTGTTGGTTATGAAAGTTTTACTGATTTCATAGAAATCACACTAGCAGTTGTAATCCTCAGAGATATCTTTCTGACGAGGTATCATGTGTGTCAAACGAAGATCATATGACCAAGTTACAACCATAGGAAATTGGTTGCCCAACTACCCTCAACACGACCCATAAACTCTTGGTGTTACATCTCCTCGAGTTAGGGTTTTCTCTTATTTTTCAATAATAAAAATGCCCTTGAGCCTTATTGTAACACAGTTCAGAGGCATGTAGCTGCCACACTCTTCTCAGAGATAAGCTACCATCACCCGAGCTAGTTTTTTTTCCATTATGTCTGTAAGTATTTTTTAGTATTTGATATTAACGAAATGGAGTGTTATTCCTACTGCATCTTTGTGTTTATGTTTATTTTTGTATTTTATTGTGTTCCGGCATATTTCTAGATCATGAGGGTCTAAGATGAGGCATGTAGATGGATTCTAATATTTTTTGGGTCCAGTTGCAGTTGATGCATTAGTGGGGTGTAGGTGTGAATTAGTTAACTCAATTAATTGCGTTAAAATCAGTTTAACTAGTTCTAACTGAGTGATGAGCTAGTGAGAAGTCCATTTAATTAAATTAGATTTAATACACAATGACCGATCAATCAAATAACTGATAATTCACTATTAATAGTTGCATGCATGTCAGTTTCGAGGAAGACCCGGTTGAGACAGAGGTTAAAGGGAACATATCTATCAGTTGTATTTATACAAAATTGTCCATGTGAAATTATAAAGTCATTGGGATGCCAAGATGGATTGCACAATCAAGGAAGGTTGATTTTCCTAATTAATAGGGAGCTAATTCCCTAGGAATTGTGTTAGCAAGGCAGGCTAAAGGAAGGTTGAGAATTGGCTAACTACTAGACCAATTATGCCTAGATTAGTAGGAGACGATTGGCAAAGTGTTGGAGAATCTCATGATAGATTAAGCATTGTATTGTTTTGTAATTCCTTGACTTAATACACAATAGAGATAGAGGGGTTTTGAGCAGTTGCTTTCCCCAGATACATCTTTTGTTGTGCGATTGATAATTTCTTTCTCTTACTTATATGTGATTGTGCGATCGTGTTTTGTTTCCAGAAATTGTAGGAAGGATTCAATATCTTGTTTTAGTACATTACAAGATCAGATTGAAGCCCGTTGGTTAGATTTTCTACATGAAATAGAAGAGAGGGTTGATACGATCTCATCTTGCGGTAGCTATAAAGACAAAAATAAATGGAGGAGGGCTTTCACTATTATTTAGAGCTAGAACAGAAGTAGACGCAGGCATACTATTGACTGAGCTAACCCTAGTTTGACGGTCGACATTGAGATCTAAAGTTCATGTCAAGATTCAGTCAAATAAATGCCCAAAATCTATGGATCCATATGAGCTAGGTCGAGTCTCTTATGGAGGCAAGAGTCATGGTTTTTTCTATGGGTGGATAGGGTTTGTTCTACAACAATTAGAAGTACATAAGTATAGTGCCCTAGTTAGGATAGTTTCCTAGCATGTTTAGCTCATAAGGTATGCCCTTAAGACTGTGAAAAAATTGCATAGAAGAAGAGCAGTTGTGACCCTTAAAGCGAGGTTTATTTCTGAAATATAGACCGCAGATCTGGAAGATGGTTTGCAGATTCAGTATGTGTGGAGATAGCAGATCCAAAGGAGGGTGGAACCTGAGCAGAAGATTGAGCATCAGAAGAAATGTGCCATGTGAAGAATGGATTGACATGTCGAGGAGTTGATTTGGTTGACTATCCATGGATTTTTAGACAGATATCTGAAGCAACCTATAAAAAATTAGTCAGTGGACTATTAGTGGTTGATTTGTGACCCTAGTTCAGTCATCTACATATTGTTAGAAGGATGATAATAGGAGTAGTTCAGATTTATTCATAGATTGGACAACAAAGAAAAAATTGTCGATACACAAGAACAATGATTTTGAGAGGACTCAAACCATTGTTAGGTGGAAAATTTGAAGAGCCCTAGATGAAGAAAATATTGTGAGCCCTAGATCATTAAAAATAATTGATTATGGTTGGGCAGATTGATGGTAGTCCAAGTATAGTGTGAGGTTTATTAGGTGACTATCAAAAAAGAGCCTTAACTCTTGTACTAGTGAAGGAAAACAAGATTGGTAGAAGGGAAGGTGTATAGAAACTAAGGATGTGCAAACTTTGAAGGACTAAAGTAGCAGTCAGGTAGGCCAACCAACTAGCCCTAGTTCATTATATTGTAGAGGATTAATTCAATGAGAAGAAGCGAAACCTCCATATCCCTAGACTTCTCATATTGGATCCGTAGTACGGAAAAAGTGGGCATACCAAAGAGTTGTTCACAAATGGAGTTGTGAACAATTTTTTACCACTCAAAATAGTAGTGGACCTAAAAGGGGTTCCTAAGAGGGCAACAACTAGGACAAGGGAAACAGTGGAGGCTTAGCCCATTGTCACCACAGCTAAGGCTCCTTGCTCTTCATGAAATTTCACCTATGGGAGGAGTCCCGATAGTTTAGGAAGTCACTTGTATATTATAGGTTAGTGAATAGGTGGGAAGTGACCCTAGAAGCCCTTTCCCTAAGATAGAATAAAGAGTGGGACATGCTTTCCTTTTAAGCAAGGTACTTGATCTTGTAGGGAGAGAGGAGGGGGCTTAAAGGGTTGAGGGAGAAGAATAAGACTTATGAAGGAAGTTATCAATCCCTAAAATCCTTTGGGAACTTGGATTCCAAAATGGTCCTTGATGAAAGGCCTTTGACACCAAATGGGACCACACGGGGCCAAGTGGACCCAACCCAGGTTCAGGGATGGAATTTAGAAACCAATGTTGTTCCTATCTTAGACAATGTGAGGGGGAAAGGATCAGGCAAGAGTTTTTACTTCGATGGGTCAAATTGATCCTACTAGGTTCTAGCCTTGGGAAGACCTATGCAAAACTTGATCTTAGAGCTAGGGCTTCAGGTATCCAAAGATTCCATCGTCAGAATTGGCCCAAATAATGAGGAGAGTGAGGGGACCTACCATTGCAATTACCTCTAGAAGATCAAAGTTTTCCTCTGGCTATATTCTTGGGAAATTTATGCCCTAGGTGACCTAATGGGGCTAGACCTAGGGAAAAATGGAAATTTATGAAAAAAGGGGGGGAAATCATTACCCTTTTTGAGGTACTAGTGCATAATTCACTTGGGGATATGGACTCAGGGGTGATAATGAACAATAATTCAGTTTCTTGATCAAGGAGGCCCATAAAGTCAACTTCATCCAATGTTAGAGGAAAACGAAAAGTGACCTTCAAGAATTTATACTTAGTACAGGTGGTGCAATTTTATTGAGATAAAATGATATCTAAGACATTTCATTCATCCAACAATGGCCCATACATTAAATAAACTAAATAGGCACATAATTCCACACTTCCATCATGCAAAAATTAGCCCTAGTTATAGCGAAATTCAATAGTATGCAACACCAAGTAGAATAGTGTTAAATTTTCACTCACAATGTTAGAGAGTATATCCAACCAGCTTCACATTTGCAAAAACAAATCTCCAAGTTAAAAATAGCCCAATTCCATATATAAAAATGCATCCATCATCCAAAATAGTCCTCCAAGGAAAAATGTGAAGTTCTCTAAAGATAGAGAGATCCCAAGTCAAGTGATGATGCAAATGAATCCAACTAACTCCTATTTACATTGAATAAGAGTTGATCAAATTAGCTTATGGGCCTACATTAGCCCCTAAACATAAAATAATATGCAAGTAGCCCTAAATTTTGGTGACAATCCCACCAAACTATCAGACATGGAATAATAAGCCTCATAAGAGGTCAACTGATACTTAGGGCCTTCTCGGAGGCATACTGGGGTCCATGAGTGCCATAATGATCCATGGGACCCATAAAAAGTGTTGGACAAGAGGGTGGCCCCTTGTTCTCCAAAAATTAAACCTGTGGTGCTCTCATTAAACTTGTGGACTGAAAGGGTTGTGTGTGGCCACCATCAACAAGTAGGTCAAGTGTTGTCTTGTTCATGATAGATTAGTTGTCAAAGGATTAACACCAATCCCTAGTTGTATTCCTTATATCAGTGTAATTGTAAAGGGTCACGATGCATGGTACAAGAGCTCCATCCTGTTTTATTGTAGTTTGTAATATAATGAAGAAGGGTTTGCACACTAACACTCCCTGACATGCCCTGGCACTCTAGCATACCTTGGAATTTCCTAACATGTAACCTTGCTACTCCCTCCTTATCACACCTGAAACTCACTGACACTCCCTATTATACACTCTTATTCATTCATTACCATGCATTTTGCACTAGTTATCCCTTGTGTTTCCCTGGCACTCCCTAGCACACATTGACACACCCTAGCATTTGGAACATCATAGCATGTGTTGGCTTGAGGGGTCCCGACCCAAGTTCGGTGTGCAAGGTTTGCCAAAAAACCCCTATACTATTGGCCCTTTTGACAATGACCTACTTGCGCAGGTCAAAGTCTCACCCAAAGTAGTATGGGTGGGTGCTGGAACCAGGTTTCCGCACCCTGAGAAAGTATAGGTAGGGCAAGCAGAGCTACATTTGGCCCTGAGATACCTGAATCACCTTGTTCTGTGCAGGGCCAAGTAGGTCGCGTAGATGGGAGCTGCTTTTCCTGTATCTTTGCTTTAAGGGCTGGAAAATCTTCCAAAGTATGGTCCAACTGTCTACAATACCTGCAAGACTGTCGTGTGGGGTTCGGGAAATCCCTCACAAAATGCCCCGCGCCCCCACAGTTATAGCAGATCAACTGGCCCCGACCCCGACCTGCACTTTCGCTTCGGCTCCCGTCCCTGCTTTCGGAGGGGGAATCATCCCTGCCTGTGGGAGTTTTCGGTGAGGTAGGGTCTAACTGTACTTCCAACATCTTTCTCCATTCTATTACTAGATTATGGATTCGGCAGTCCTGCTCCTCATGGCCAACTAACCGGAAAAACCGCCACCAACATCACTTTGGTTCTAAAACGTTGGTGCCTGGACAGGGGCATCGGTTGGTATTACGTAGCCCATCTACGTGGCCATCCTTGTACCAGAATGTAGGTCCACTTGAGCTTTGTTGTTCTAGGTTGGGCCCTCCTGCTCCCTGATGCCTCGGGCGCAGATCCTTCCTCTGTCCTGACGCTCGACATAGTTCCATGTCGGCTTCCCTTCCACTTTCCCATTGTAGGTCCTGAATCTCTAGGTGCATGGCCCCGAGCTGCACCTGGATTTGCTATACCTTCAACACAACATATTTCCTGGGTGTAGCTTCTAGTTTCATGGCAGCTTCCAAAGATTTATCTTGTGAGTCAAAATTTTGGTGACCCATAGGTATGCGTAAGTGAGGGAGTAGCATGGTGATGAACCATTCCGTAAGCTTTCTGTCATCATACTTAAATTATCCTTCTCTGATAGCTTTTTTTAGGCGTTGATCCACTTCCCATACGGACTCAATTTCTCCCTGCTTGAAATCTTTTACATCCACTACAACCTAAGAGTAGGATTTAGGTTTCTGAAACTGTTGTTTCAGGGCGTCCTTAATATTTTGAACAGATGCGGCCCCATTTTGAGATATGTACCAAATATACCAGTCCAAAGCTCTTTCTTCGAAGGCTAGGGATAGCTACACTTTCTTCATAGTATCGCTCACCACGCCCTGCGCAATCCATACCGAATTTTCCACAAACCAGAACCGATTCATGTCTTCATCGAGCGCACCTTTAAATTTGGGTAATTTCAAGTGCACTGCCATGCCTCCCCTTTGATAGGTGTCCAATATCCTCTTGTCAGTACCCGATCCCTTTCTAAAGATTCCCCCGGTCCCGGCAACAGAACCATTTGTTGGCTTGAAGGGTCCTAACCTAGGTTTGGTGTGCAAGGTTTTCCAACAAACCCTTATACTACTGGCCCTTTAGGCAATGACCTACTTGCGCAGGTCAAAGTCTCACCCAAAGTAGTATGGGTGGGTGCTGGAACCAGGTTTCTGCACCCTGAGAAAGGATAGGTAGGGCAAGTAGAGCTACGTTTGGCCCTGAGATACCTAAATCACCTTGTTCTGCGTAGGGCCAAGCAGGTCGCTATTCGCATCCACGTGCGCTAGGTCTATAATTATATGATTTTATGACATTAGCACAACATTGCACGAACAAAACAGAACAAATTTAGATACAGAAAATACACTTACACAGATCTTCGTAGCGTAAATACAGAAACACACAATGCAGTAATTATCAATGATTCACACCAAGAGTACTCACAGATTCAGTTCTTAATCAACCTTTCTTATTCATCAATTCTGCAATTCCTTCTTATAATTCCCTTCCCAACCTGCACATACAACAACAGGGTCCGCACACAGCTTGTCTTGGATCTCCGCGCACATAGCCAACAAGAGTCCTTTCCCCAAAAACCCAAACATATAGCTTAAACCACAATTTGCATCAATAGCTCTTCATTTCTCCTCCCTTACAATACAAAATGCTCCTCTATTTATAATAAACTAGCCTAGACTTTCCTATGGTCTGCAAACCGTGGTTTTCGAACCCCTGGTTTACCATTTTACCCATTACAATGCTTTCGGGGCTTTGACCCACCCCAAAACCCCTGCACTAGACTAAATCTAATCAAAAGTATTCAAAATGGACCAGTTTCGCAGCTTGTAGGAGACCCTCTTCCAACATCATGTCGCCTTGGCACTCTAGCATTCCTTGGCACTAACTGGCATACCTTTAAAATCCCTCCTTAGCACACCTAGAACTTGTTGATACTCCCTGTCACACACTCTTATTCATTCATTTTCATGCATTTGACACTAGTGCTCCCCTGTTTTTCCTTGGCACTCCAAAACATTCTGCCTTGGCATGCATTGGCACACCCTGGCACCTAGCACATCTTGGCATGTTTCTCTGGCCTCTAGCATGCCTTAACAATGCCTAGCATACCTTGATGTCACTCTCTCCTTAGCACACCCGAGACTCACTGACACTTCCTATCACAAACTCGTATTCATTCATTTTTAAATATATTTTTATATGTTCTGTTATTATGAACTGTCTAGTGGAATATCCATGATAGTTAATCACCCCAACACACATCCTTTATGCAAGTCATATGATGATATTTCTTCACACTTATTTATCTCTAGTTGTCCCAACACAGTGCAGGTCATCACCACCACCCTTGCAAAATTGAACATGATAGGCTCGTGGTCCTATCTAAGCTTGGAAGAAAAATTCAAAACTTAGTTACACAACATGATGGAAGATTATTATTATTAAGGTTTCCCATGCTTTCTAATCAACAATATCTAGTGGGATTGGAACAACAACACATTTTGTTCACGATAAATATCCATGATAGTTTACGAATCACCCCAGCATATATCCTTTATGCAAGTCATATGATGATATTTCTTCACACTTATTTATATCTTGTCCTGACATAGTGCAGGTCATCACCACCACCCTTGCAAAATTGAACATGATAGGCTTGTCAATGGACTGTTAATGGATGATTTGTGACCCTAGTTCAGTCATCTACAAATTTTTAGAAGGATGATAAGATGAGTAGTTCGGATTTGCTCATAGATTTGACAACAAAAAATTGGTACACAAGAATAGTGTTTTTGAGAGGACTCAAATCACTATTAGGTGGCATATTTGAAGAGCCCTAGATGAGGGTAGTGTTGTGGGCACTATATCGGTAAAAAAATTTACTGTGTTTGGGAGAATTGATGGCAATCCAACTAAAATTGGAGGGTTGTTAGGTGACTGTCAAAGAAGAGCTCTAAGTCATGTACTTGTGAAGGAAAACAACACTGGTAGAAGGGTAGGTGTATTGGGCCTAAGGACGTACATAATTTGAAGGACTAAAGTAGCAGTCAAGTGGGCTAGCCAACTAGCCCTAGTTCACTATATTGTAGAGTATTGCGTCATTGAGAAGAAGGGAAACCTCCATATCCCTAGACTTGTCATCTTGGAGTAGAAATATGGCAAAAGTGGGCAGACCAAAGAGTTGTTCACAACAGAGTTGTGAAAAACTAATCAAAAACTTTAAGTGTTTTAGACCTTAAGGGAAAATAGAGGTACTTAGAGGGAAATTTTTTTTTAGCCGAGTTCAGTAACATACAGGATTTTAGTTCATTGATAGAGGCAGAATTGAGGAGTTTCATAATGGGAGGAAAGAGGATCTTCCAGATGTGTTCAAGACATGTGGATTGAAAGGGCTATGTGTGTCCACAATAAAAAATTGGGTCAAGTGTTGTCTTGTTCAAGGTATATTGGTTGTCAAAGGACTAACACCAAGCCCTAGTTGTATTCCTTGTATCAGTGCGATTGTAAAGGGCCATCATCCCTGGTACGAGAGCTCTAGCCTATTCTATTACAGTTTGTAATTTAACGAAGAAAGGTTTGAAAAATTCAATGGACAGAGATCTGAAGAAACCTAAAAATAGTTAGGCAATGCACTGTTAATGGATGATTTGTGACCCTAGTTCAATCATATACAAATTGTTAGAAGGATGATAAGATGAGTAGTTCAGATTTGTTCATAGATTAGACAACAAAAAATTGGTACACAAGAATAGTGATTTTGAGAGGACTCAAATCACTATTAGGTGGCATATTAAGAGCCCTAGATGAGGGTAGTGTTGTGGGCACTAGATCAGTAAAAACATTTATTGTGGTTGGGAAAATTGATGGAAATCCAAGTACAATTGGAGGGTTGTTATGTGACTATCAAATAAGAGCTCTAGGTCATGTACTTGTGAAGGAAAAAAACGTCGATAGAAGGGTAGGTGTATTGGGCCTAAGGATGTGCAGAATTTGAAGGACTGAAGTAGCAGTCAAGTGGGCTAGCCAACTAGTTGTAGCTCACTATATTGTAGAGTATTGTGTCATTGAGAAGAAGGGAAACCTCCATATCCCTAGACTTGTCATCTTGGAGCAGCAGTATGGCAAAAGTGGGCAGACCAAAGAGTTTTTCACAATAGAGTAGTGAACAACTAATAGAAAACTTTAAGTGTTGTAGACCTTAAGGGAAAATAGAGGTACTTAGAGGGAAATTTTTTTTGATCCGAGTTTAGTAACATAAAGGTGTTTAGTTCATTGATAGAGGCAGATTGAGGAGTTGCATAATGGGAGGAAAGAGGATTTTCCAGATGTGTTCAAGACATGTGGATTGAAAGGGCTATGTGTGTCCACAATAAAAAAATTAGGCCAAGTGTTGTCTTGTTCAAGGTATATTGGTTGTCAAAGGACTAACACCAAACCCTAGTTGTATTCCTTGTATTAGTGTGATTGTAAAGGGCCATCATCCCTGGTACGAGAGCTCTAGCCTATTCTATTACAGTTTTCAATTTAGCGAATAAAGGTTTGAAAAAGTTAAAAAATTTTATGTGCACTAATTGATTCCTTGATGTGTGTAGATTTCATTGTGAAAAGTTGATGTGTTGTGGCACTTGAGTGTGTTTGCATCACATTTTCATTTTCATGTGCACTAATTGATTCCTTGATGTGTTGTGGCACTTGAGTGTGTTTGCATCAAAGATTCTAAGACCAAAACCAAATTCTCATGTGTCATGGAAATTAAACATATGCCTTGTTCACCTAAGAACTACATGTAACTCATATTAGACTACTCATGTCCAATCTCAATTGATCCCACTTAACAAGTTACCAAGACAAGGCTCATCACATACAACAGTGGTCGTAAAACAAATAAGAAGCATAGTTTACATCCTGACATGCCAAAAAAACTGACATGTCCTAAATACCTCGGAATTATGTGGCATGTGTTAGCATCCCCTACATTCCCTAGTATTGTCACTCCCCCCTTGCCATGCCTAACACTCGCTGAAACCCCCAACACACCCTCTTATTCATTCATTTCCATTATTTTTAACTCGACAATTTATGTTTGATGGGGTGCATGTCTAGAAAGAGTTCCTTTAAGAGAATAAAAGAATGATCTCACCATTATTGACATACGTAATTGAGATATTCTACTTGAATAACATTAGGAAACTACACAATAGATTTTAAGAATGACATTTTTATGGTTTTTTTTATGGTGTGAGAATGGTAAGAATTGAGTGGTCAATAAGGTGTGTGAATGCTTAGAATACCTTCTCACTCCCTCCTTGGCATGACAACTATCACTCATTGCCACTCCTTGACACACCCTCATATTCATTCACTTCCATGTATTTTTACCTAGTGCTCCCTTGTGTTGTCCTAGTACTCCTTAACACTCCTCAACATGCATTGGCACTCTCTACTTAGCACTTTTCGACATACCCTACCATTTCATAACATGCATAACACTCCCTGACACACTTTGGCACTTGGCACATGTTAGCACTTGGAAAGTCTTAGCATGTCTGACATGCATTCATGAGATGACTTGGTATGCTTTGGCATGGTTTAATATTAAAGCTATTTGAGATCAATGATTGGAAAGTAGATGAGAATAAATAGAGGAATATTTGGCACGTAGAATGCACTAACACTTGGCACTTGGAACCTATTCACACCTAGTGTTGGTGTGCCTAGAATGCCCCCATGAGAAAGGTAAATTGATGACTTATTAACCCTCTTATGTGTTCATCTCTTTGTAGTTCAACTTGTTTCTCCGTTTGTTTCCTTGATTGTCCCTGACACACATTGTCACGCCGTTGCACATATTGGCATGCCTTAACACATGGAAACACCACAGTGTAATGCAATGTCGTGCAATTTTGATGAGACTATCCTCTTATAGGCATAGGTTAAAAACAAAATGGGGTCACTTTCTTGCCAAATTAGGGTTTCTCCCAAACCCTAGTATAGTAAATATAAGAAGAGCCAATAATGAAATCTTGCTTGTCCACATGTAGTGCTTCTGTTGGTTGCGATACATACTATGGAAAGATAAGTTTTGAAGTCATGGGAGTCTCTTGGCACATCACCAAAGCAACACCTTCAAAACCCTAATGTAGTTTTAAAGTCAACATATGAGGCAACACATGATGTGTGGGGGAAACATGTAAAGTGCGAATGGGGACAACATCAGAGTTCGACAAAAAGGGGGAAACGAGAGTAATAAGTTAAGAGTCTCATCAAAACCCTAATGGGTTGAGCGAGCAAAATACCATAATGATAAAGCTAGGCAATTAGCCTCATTATGATAGGTGGAAGCTTAGACCCAAAAAAAAAAAAAATATCAAACCTTAAGAGAGGGCATTTTATCATACATTTTTTATGTCTATATTAAAACAAGAAAAAACCACATAAATTTATTTTTGAGTCTTTTAATTTAAGTATTAGGGGTTTCCACAATGCATTATATTAGAAATTATAATGGGAAATCATGAGAAATTAGTAAGTTAAGAATACCTCTAATAGAAATGGTCATAGATAAATGACTTACTTAACCTACTTTAATTCCAAAAATAATTTCTAATAATATTTAATTATGTTTTTAAATTTTACCTATTAAATAATTTATATGCATCTTACTATCTTATTTATTTATATTGAATTTTTAATTTAATACTATATATAATTAAAAAAAATTTATTATTATTATTATTATTGACATTTAATTTTTATTTTAATTAAAATTTTATTATTGACATTTAATTTTTATTTTTAATTAATTTGGATTCCCGCCTCCAAAAAATTCCGCCCTTCACCCTTGCTCTGGCATTAGCTTTGGCATTAGTTGAAGATTCAATTTGAATACTTCTAAGGTAATCTACAGATATTTGTTACAGGAGTCGAAAATTTATGTTTTTGTTCCATTTTGATGGATCTTGTGCATGTATGGCATGCCGTAGGTTTAAAGAAAACAACAATTGCATGACGAGAGGCAAGAATAGCCGACAGGAAGGTTAAACTGCAGTTGAAGCAAACGATTCTATTTTTAATTTTTTGATAATGTTTTATTTCTGCCTGCAAAAGAATTCACCATTCAGGAGCACGAGAAAGGGGAAAGAAGATAGTTGTAGAGCAAGAGCAGAAGGGAAAATGGCCCGAACGAAGTAGACTGCCCATAAATCCACCGGTTGGAAAGCGCAAGGAAGCAGCTCGCAAAAAAGGTTGCCCGGAAATCTGCGCCAGCGACGGGTGGAGTGAAGAAGCCTCACAGATTCAGGCCGGGCACTGTTGCCCTGCGTGAGATCTGAAAGTATCAGAAGAGCACATAACTTCTTATAAGGAAGCTGCCCTTTCAACGTCTCATCAGGGAAATTGCCCAGGAGGACTTCAAGACGGATTTGAGGTTCCAGTCTGCTAACTTCATTAACTCAGGTCACGCTAACCTCAACCACAGTTTGTAGATTCGGTATAACTCTTTAACCACGGTGAAGTGAATGATAGCGTTTAAACGGAACAGTAGATAGAACAATTCAAACCCTAAGCGATCTTATTTCAGAGGGATTTGCAACAGAACAGACCCCAAATGGTCAATATATTACTCTATGGAAGCAAAATGCTGGTCCTTGGCTATAAAATGGAGCCAAAATTGCTGGCTTATTTATGGAAAACACTGGCTTCTTAATGTTAAAAAAGGGGAAAAGGAGCTGTGAAAATCGTCCACGAGCGGAGAGTGGTAGGCAAAGAGCGCGAAAACTTTTGGGGAAAAGGTTGGTTGATTTTGGTGACTTTTGATGTAAGCTTTGCCAATCTTTGCATTCCTCAGAGCATTTCGAGAAAACGAACTAAATCTGCATTTAAATGTACTGAAATGAATGGATAAGTGTAAAGGAAAGTCAGTTTTTATACGAAATTTGTACATGAAGACTTATGATCAGTGCAGAAGAGAAATAGATTCGTGTCTTTTTCATGTAATTTAGCAGAATCCGATATTAATCAGTTGAATGCTGGTTTGTTTGGCATTTTTGGAAGAGGCTTAGCGGGATCCAGCATTCCTTTTCGTAGATTGACAAGAATGAGCTAGATAGTCGAGTAAATGATCAGATTAAGCGGTTAGCTGGGATGAATCGAGGTGATTTTTAGCAGTCTGGGCTTATAAAAAGGTGCATTTAGGTGTCTGTGCTGTGAAAAGATCCAATCTGGTTGCATTGCGAAAAATCGAGTCAAATAAACAAGATACAACAAATAGAAACGATTAGTTTCGTGCCTCATCAGGCTTGAAGAATTTTTATTTTCTGTTAGTTCTATGTATTTTTTTTCTAGATTAGTCGATTTCTTTAAGATAATAAATTAAACTGATTGCATTTGCCGGATTTTGTGGCGCTGAATGGCTAGATCCTTCATTTTGTGCCAAAGCTGGCTAAGATTTTTTAAATAAATGTTCTTATTTTTCCTTTCTTCTCATGCAAATACTTGTCCAAATATTCAAGCTATGCACAAACATAAAAACCTCTGCTGCAGTTAAGGAAACTGTCATAAGATGTCCTTCAATGAGTCCTTCAATGGTAGGGGGATGAATTTCAGCTTGATGTCCTTCAACGAGTCCTAAAAATGGCAGGGGGATGAATTTCAGCTTGATGTCGATTCACCTCTTGGTAAGTTTTCAGGGAAAACCTCTGATTTGCGGATTGGTATGTTGATTTGACTTCAAAGTGGGCAATCAACATTATTGATTTTGTATTCTTGAGAATCTGCATTCAGCTTTTGGTAGGTTTGTATCAAAATCTGAGCCACGCTAAGTGTTGGTGTGAAGTCTTATTCTCATACCTATTTTGCCTCTGCCAACTTGATTTGAACTTCAAGCAGGGGAAACTTTACCCATTTCCCAGCCTCTATGTACGTTTGTAGGCAAATCTCTGCTTATGCTTTTTGATGTTGTAAAACCCAAAATCTGGGAATTTTTTCCAATGCAATGTTCATCTGAGTTTCATTACTGACTGTACCATCTAAACATACCTACCATCATGATTGTCAATGTGATGTCCAAAATTTCAAAGAGTTTCACCTCTGTTATGACCTCTCTTATGATATAATATTCCACCCACCGACACCAACATTACCTATTTTAGAGCCTATCAAAAATATTTGTCTCCCAAAACACTACACCTTCTTTTTCCTCTTGAAAAGTTAGCGGAAAATCTCTACTGTTTCAAAACCTGGTCAATTTTGTAAATCTCAGAACATTTTTGTGACGATATGAATTCCAATCGGGAAGCCATCACTATTGAACTTAAGCACCTACAATATGCTATCAACCCAAAAGACCATTGCATTTTAGACTTTTGGTAGGTTTTCAGAAAGTTTGATATGCTTACTATAATATCAACTATAAAGATATTAGTCTTTCTTCTCCAAAATCTCAAACAGTTTCACCACTGTTATGTTATAAGATTCTACCCACCGACACCAACATTACCTGTTTTAGAGCCTATCAAAATTATTTTTCGCCCAAAACACTACACCTTCTTTTGCCTCTTCAAAAGTTAGCAGAAAATCTCTATTGTGCCAAAAGCTGATTGAATTCTTTAATCTTAAAACATTTTTGCGATGATATGAATTCCAATCGGGAAGTCCTCATCACTAAAATTAAGAACCTGTAATATGCTATTAACCAAAAAGACTTCATTGCATTTTCGGACTTTTGGTAATTTTATGATGTCAACTCTAAAGATATTAGACTTTTTTCTTCTCTGTTATGTTGATGTGGATTTTAACCAGGGAAATAAACATGACTAACTCTATATTTTGACCACAAGAAGTACGTGGACAATAAAGCATTGAACCAATCTTAATCTCTTGGCATGTTCATAAAAAACCTCTGCAATGCTTGATCACTAATGTCAGTTTGAAAATGTCTGAGATTCTATGGCTCTAATGTCATTGCTGTAAGGTATTAACCAAATATATTTCACAACTCTAAAGATATTAGACCATTTTCTACTCTGTTATGTTGATGTGGATTTTAACCAGGGAAATCAACAATACTAACTCTATATTTTGACCATAACAAGTATGTGGACAATAAAAAATTGAACCAATCTTAATCTCTTGGCATATTCATAAAAAATTAGTTTGAAAATTTCTGACATTTTTTGGTTCTAATGTCATTGTTGTAAGGTATTATTAACCAAATATATTTAGCAACCTTTTTGGGGCTTTGTGCATTGTACATCTGTGGAAATGTCTATACTTTTGTTGTTTGTTGGCGTGTCTTTAAGATCTTCATCGCTTTCCATCACTCATGTTGTCAATTTTGAATAGCAAAGCTTGTGCTACTGAACCATGTGTAATATATAACTAATCCAAACTTTTCTTTTTACTTATTCGGTTCTCTAGGAAAGATTGTGGAGAAATCCTTTCTCTACTGATTGTTGATATAAATTCATTTTCACCTTTGCTATATTGATGTGAATAGGGAGTTTGAGACTACTGCAGCACTTCTTTTTTCTATTTCTTGAGCACCTAAAATACATTAGGGAGATAAAAATCAAGAGTTCAGTTAACTAGCAATTTCTTTAGCATAAGAGTGTATAAAAGGCTTCATTAATATTAAGATTTTGAGGATAAATCTGAAATATGAAATATCTATTAGCAACTCCTCATTTATGTAGATCTAAATGTTCTATTTGTTGCTTCTTATTCAGCAATTTCACATATCTTATGGGATGATTTGACTGGAAGTAAAGAAGAGTCACTGAATTTGTTTGAATCAACTCCTGCTAAGGAATATATGGAGTTTGAACTTGTTCCGACTTCCATGGCCAAACAAGGTGTTGTTGATTAAAGTTTAGTAGCACCTCAGATTTGTCATCTCATGATATTTAAATATTGGACCATTTCTAAGCTAAGGTTTTGGGCCTTACTTATAGCAACTTATTGCTTTTTAGGGTATCAAGAACCAACCTCTTTGCCCCCTGCAGTGCAGAGAGATGCAGATAGTCCCCATTCAAAAAGATTCAGAATGCTGCATTTTCCTAATCCTACCATATTAAATGAATGTACTGAGCCTGGATTTGCAACAGTTGAGGTGGATTTACATGATGTTTTTATATTTTTACGCACATGCAAGTTTGAAGGAAAAAAACAGGCCTGGCAGAAAATATATATTCCTGTTACATAACCAGATAATATTGTTAATGCATATGGCATGGATTTGCAATGCTAACAGAAACATAGGCCATCATGTGTAAACCATTTTTTTTTTAATTTCATTACAGTAAAAAAAATAAATTACTTTTTGTACATTCCTATTGGCACTTGATGATTTCTTCCCACTACTACTTTGTCAAAAGAGTCCTTAAACTGTTTTGCATATCCGTTTACAGGACCCTGTTATAACAGGCATTCAATTTCTTCAATAGAAGGTTCATATGTTCTGAATCTGTTCAAAATTTGAAACAAAAAAAATACCTTGACATAGCACTACAAATTTTCCAAAAGAAGTCCAAAATTACAACATTAATTCTGCCCAACCAATTTGTTGTTATAGAAATTTACATCAGAGGAAAAAAATATGTAATCACATATGTATTATGTAGTAAGCTATAACTCTGTGGTATATCAGAGATAAGTGATATGAAAGGTCTTGAATCATATTTTCCCAGCAGTCCATGATGTGCCCAGATATGCCCTGTATCGGGAGCCATCTGCACACCCAATTTTGGTGAGGCATTAGTAGTGCAAGTCCTCTCTCTGAATACATGAAAGAAAGAAACTTCATTTATTGAGTTTTTTAAATTGTTGATTTCATTAGCTATGACCCTCAAATGAAAGTTCCTCATAGCAGAAATACTTGTTGTCCAATCGATTAGAACTTTACTTGCAATTTCTGAGTTCTTTTATCTTTTTTCCATAGCTAATATCAAACTAGTTTCAAAGCAATTAGTTCTTCCCTATTGTTTGTACTTCTGTCCAACCGTGCTTTATACTCCATTATGTAGACTCGTAGTTTGTTGCAGTATCCATCCTCCCTTGGATTGGGATGTGGATTCATGTCTCGGATGGATCTGCCACCGATCCTCGAGCAGAACTGTAGTTCTAAAAATCGGAACTTTGGTTCTGCCAAATTTTATGGTTCTTAGAAAAATGGGACCGTGACGGTTCCATGCATGGTTCCATTGCTCCAATATGCATTTTTACCACAGATCTCACGTGATTACACCACATATCGTGACTGCAACTAAGAGAGATATAAATGCTTCCGCAGACTTGGTTTTTTAATTTTTTTTGGTGGACTTGACTTGGGTTTTCTAACTGTTATGTGAGGAATTATGCTTCCCGAACACTCCCAAGGTGCTTCCTTGATGCTCCCTATATGCTTCCTAGATGATCCCTAATGGTAATGTTAAATTCATTTTCATATTTTTACTTAAATTTTTAACATTATCATGAAATGACTCAGAATTTTTTAGAGTGGTTTCAACCTCATCAAGCTTCACGTGGAGAAAATAGAATTTCATATCTCATTCAAAATTCAACAGACTTAATAGTTTTCAAGATTTCAGGATAAATGGGATTGTGACATTTCATTAGATTATATCATGTATGAGGGTATGTGATTGGCATTTAATTAAGAGCACCAAGCCCTATATGTACCCCAGTGTTGGTGGCGTTGATTGTTGAACTCCTTTGTCACGGAGTTAGCAAAAATGTACCCTTCACTGAAGTCAAAATCATTGATCATGCATGCTAAGCTTTCTCTACCATATTATGAGGCTTGGATTAGGCCATTTGATCAAAATTGGGCAATGTTGACTAATATCCCTAGAGATCAAATTAGAGGCAAAGGCTAGACAAGAGGAGAGAAATCTAGATTCTAGGTGTTTGATGCTCGAATAATTAATCTTTGATGTACAATGGATGCCATATCTATCTTCATTTCTATACAAACACACATGTTTTCATATCTTCTACAACCAATTTGGCATTTTGGATTTTTTTTAAAATATAAATTCATATATATATATATATATATATATATATGAATTCATATATATATATAGATATATATATATAAACACTTTCAAGACGCTGCGCTTCCTAGATTTTTGGAAAATGAGGATTTCGATGCTTCGCTTCCAAAAACATCCCTGCTTCGTGAAACATCGCTCGGAGCTATATAAAATTTCTCCAGCTCCCCCCATGGAAGAAAAACCTTGAGAAACACCATCAAAGTATGCCCTCCTCCTGTTCAATCAATGAATTCTTCTTTTAGAACTCTGGAAGGGTTTGTATCCTGCAACTGTTTGAAGCTCTTGAGGATAGATCACATGTAAAATTATGGGTCAAAAAACAATATTGGTCATATTTGTAAGTACAACACTGACAGTTAAAAATGCCATTCAACTGATTTCTATGTCTATCATATATGTGGTGAAATTCAAGAAGATAAACCATACATTGTTTCATGAATTGCTTTTAAAAATCACTTATTAGTCATTTGTGGTTTTCAATATTAGGATGGTGGGAATTCATTTATTTCCAGATATGGAGACATACAGATTTCTAATAACACTTCACCACTGTTGGCAACCAATGGTATGAGACTCGAGCACTTTTTGTTATGTTTCTGAGTCTTTTGTCTTTACCTAAGGAATAACATTGTTTTGGTTTATAGAAGGTGCATATAGTTCTCCAAGTGAAAACATATGACAAGTATCAGAAAGCTGGATGGAAAACTGTTTTAATGAAGGGGAATTACAATGTATGTCAGAAGAAATGTAAGTTTGAAAGTACCAAGATATTTTATTTTTTGGTAGGTAGGAAACAACATTTATACAATTCTTATGATTGTTTTTTTTTTCTTTAAATATTTTTGGGAAAATAATGAATTTGAATTTAAATCTTAGCATTATATCTGCAGGAACAGAGAAGTGCCCTTCGATGATCAGATTGACATATCAGGTAAGATATGACATATTCCCAACTAATGAGAGTTTCCCATAAAAATGGGTTGTTTGGTGATTAGTTTAGTAAGTAGTTCAGAGGCTTTTACAAAAGTTCGGATCAATATAGTGTAAGGTTTGGTCTCGAAAAGTTCTCTTAAGGTGGTTTAAACTATAACTACCTATTTTAATTTTCAACCCTTCTTGTCTTTCTCAGAAGAAAATTATAGTTTTATTATACATAACAAAATTACATTCAATAGATGCAAAACCGTTTTCCAAAAAGTCACCTTACAGGGTGAGTAGATAACAATGGGCCATATAAGTATCCTGCTCCAACAACTACATCGAAGGAGGTCCCATATAAGGATTATATATTGAAAAGAAATCAAAAACATATCAGAAGTCATTTAACAAGTATCCAGGTAGTCTAAATACTATTTCAGCACTTAACACATTCTTTTAGATATTTCAAGCATATTTGGTAACTGTTGAAAAATTCCAAAGATTATATGAAAGGATTATGAAAATATTCAGTGGATTGGCCCTCCATCTTCATCTGAATGGTCCAAACTCCTACATCCAAAATTATTCCGAATGCAAACCAGCTTTTCTGTTTCACCTGAATGGTCACCTGCATCCGAATGCAAACCAGCTTTTCTGTTTCACTTGAATGGTCACCTTCATCCAAATACAAACCAGCTTTCACCTGAATTTTCCAAACACCTGCATCCGAATGCAAACAAGATTTTTTGTTTCACATGAATGGTCAGCTGCATCCAAATGCAAAGCAAACCAGATTTCGAAAGCCCATCGGCATCAATGTTCATCTTTCCATACACATGACGATAATAAATTGAACTAAAATCTGTCCAAGCAAGTTGTAAATTTTGACTTTCATTTTAATGAGTAGGCTGTGTAAATTCCTCCCACTTTGCATTGCTCTCTTCCAGCTGATCATTCACAATTCCTGAACTTTAAGTGTTTTTTCTGTAAAATTTAAAAATGTGGTTGCAAATTGCTTTTTGCTTTGTTCCCATATTTTTCTTAAGCCACATGTTACATATTAGAAGTGCTCCCTAAATGGTTACCCTTCCTAGCATTACTCTGGGATGATTGTGCTGAATTATAAAATTTTATCTTGAAGTATTTCCACTCCCCAGGACAACTATAAGTGTTATATTTGGTAGATCAGTGTTTCTTATAACAGGTACAATGAAGTATATTGCGTCAGATTTCTTTACTAAATACTTGATTCTGATATTATGTAGAGTTTTTCTCATTGCAACCTTCAGAATCAGATCTTGAGATCCAACATGAACCTATACCAAAAACTGTCTCAACAGGTATTCTTTAATGTTTAATCTTTTTGAGTTAAAGCTACTGTAATGTTGCAGTAATATTTTGTTTTTCAATTTTTATCTTCTTAAGCCAAGGAAACAAGTTACCATTATGAAACCAAGCTAGTAATAAACTAAAGCCTCATAATAGGTTTCATATATATTTCATTTTTATGTCAGTTTCAGCCAAGAAAACACGTTGCCATTCTGCAACTAAGCTAGTGAATCCAGTTGCATACCCTTTCACTCTTCTTAAGCCATGTGGTGTACAAGGTGATGTGACACTGAATGACATCAATCAGTTCATTCTGATGCCACATTCGAGGCTTACAGATCGACATAATGACACTACATCGCAGTCTATATCTTCACCAGCATTCTTGGGAAAAGCTGTAGTTGCTCTTACAAAGAGTTTTTTTTTTTTTTCCATATATGTTATTTTCCGTCGGTCTTCTAACGCTTTCTATCAACTCTACAGGATGTCAGAATAGTGATGGAAAGTGACACAACCGTCGGAAGTGTGTATTAGGAAAATCACATACGTCGGAAGAGCGACATTATTTTGAAAACGATAAAACGTCGGAAGATGAAAACGATTATGAATCGTCAGAGCGGCAGTTGTGGATCGTTATGGAACATTGGAAGATCGACAGATTATGGAGCGTCGGAAGGCAAACGGTTTAACACGACAATCGAATAGCAGCGATTTTGATACTTGTTGTGAATCGACGCTTTTGCTAACGTCGGAATGGCCGATTCCTTTGATGACGTTAGAATAACGATGCTTTGGATAATGTCGAAAAAGAGCGACAAACGTACGGAAATGTCGAAAATGTGTTGCTCTTGACACTTTATTGAGAGATGTCGGAAGTGCGATGTAATGGCTAACCACATTTGCCCCGCCTCAAAGTGTAAGCACCGGAGAGCCTCGTGTCGAATAGCAGCGATTTGGCGTGGAGAGGTGGGCCAAATGTCTTTGAGTGTGTTATGTTATGATTCTGATTTTCAATTTATTGCTTTTTAGTTATTCTCATGAGGTATGCTTTAGTAGATTATATCAAAAGTTATTCTTATTGTCTTTTTATGATGTATATTGAACATATTATTTCTAACAACTTTTGATCTTCCTAGATTTTATATTCCTTTGGTGTATATTTGCATGCAAGGGCAATTGCTGGTTAAGTCTAATTCTTTAAAAGATGTAGCTCAATGGAAAGAGCACTGCTTCTGTAATGAGGAGGAGTTGGTGATTGATTCATAAATTGCCTTGGTATTCATAGGGAATAGCGTTGATCATTTTTTGGTAATGAATCGCTCTTTTGACCATCGCAGTAGGTTTATAGTGACATTTTGACCCTACTTCAAAATATGAAATGGTGATGGATGCGTGAATACCTACATATATACATCAATAGTAGCCGACCATTAAGGCCAGTCACCATAAATCTTGTTGATATGAAATAGTGAAGTCCAGCATTTATCATTATAGTCATTATTAGTAAGCGGACCTTGATGTCACTAATGAGTTTATGGTAATGGTCGATGAGCAATCGCCATATATCTGACCTATTGTGACCATGAAAGTTACATCACAAAAATGAATTTGTTGTTCATATGGGAAATGAGTGACGGTCATATGGTACATTATAATAAATATTAAGTGACCCGGACCTCGAATGTCTACAACATACTTTCAACGACATACCTTTGGTGACGTTGATTTACGCCATTGATACGGAGGCTTATTTTCCATCACCATTGCTCATATGAAATGAGTGACAGTCCGCTATCCGTCGCTATAAATCATTATTGGTGACCGGACCTTAGATATCTACAACACCTATAATTGGCGTACATTGGTGACGTTCAATTTTTTGGTAGCAGAGGCTCTTTTGACCCTCATGATGAGCTTATGGTGACCGACACTAGCCCCTCACCAATGTCCTTTTCTTGTAGTGCGGAATGTTTTTGAGTAGAGGTTTTCCATGGACTTGCAGTTTCACAGGAAAGTTTATAAGAAACCGAGTTATATCAATTCACCTTTGAGTGAGACAATAAAGAAGAGAAAACAACCATTTAAGTGTTCTTTGACAGAAAAGAAATTTTAAAGTTTTGAAGCAAAAGATAGCAGGCTTGTTTTGATTACTTTGATTTTATTAAACCATTTCAAATAAAGTGTGATGCGATTGGGGAGGCCAGTGTGTTTAGTCGAGATGATAGGCACATGGCATATTTCGATGAAAGGCTAGATGACACCGGAAGTATTCCTCTTATGAGAAGAATTCTATGCAGTGTCCGAACGTTGAAGAAGTGGAGACATTATTTGATGTCCGAAGATTTTTATTATATTAGAAGCAATCATTCTTTGCAGTATATTGTACAAGCGTGAAGTTAGAAACATAAGCATGCTAAATGGGTTGAGTATCTCCAAAGTTTTAATTTTGTTTTGAAACATATAAGTGGCCAAGCAGTAAAGTAGTTGATGCTTTGAGTGGGAGGCACATGCTTGTTCGAAAACTAATTTTGAAGTTGTAGGTTGATTTTCTCAAGAATTGTATAAAACGGATCCGGATTTAAGGAAAGCATTTGAGGCACATGTAGTAACCTATTTTATGGAGATAGAAGCCAGGTGGATGGATTATTTCCTGGCAAGGACTTATTGAGAAGAAGCAATTGTGTGTACCAAGATGTTCCATGAGAAAAATTTGATCAAGAGAGGCATGGTGGTGGACTAGCTGGACACTTACAGATGCTTGATAAGACTTATGAGCAAGGCGAGTCACTTCTTCTGGCCCCAAGATGAGACGGGAAGTGGACGAGTTTGTGAAGAATTGCAAAGTCTGTCAATATGCTAAAGGAAAAGGAGCGATGCGAGTTATGCCTCCCTTGCCTATTCCGGGCCAGGACCTTGGGACATGGTGAGTATGGATTTTGTTCTAGGATTTCCAAGACTCGAGAGGGAATGATGTTTGGTCTTTTTGCCAATTAAAGACAGAGATTCTCAAAATGGCACATTTTATTCCATGCTATAAAACTGATGATACCCTTATGTTGCTAACTTGTTTTCAATTGATGGGTGCATGAGTTTCCCAAAATGTATTTCGAGGCAGAGACCACTAGATTTGTGGAGTCACTTTTTGGAAGAAATTGTGGAAGAATTTGGTTATGAAGCAAGTTTCGTAAACCTCATCCCCAGGGTGATGGACAAGCGAGGTGAGTGAATAGGAAATGCAGAATTTGTTGAGAGAAGTCTTGGAGAAGAGAATCCCAAACGGTGGGACCATATTTTCCCTAGGAAGAATATGCATATAATGACTCACCAAAACGAAGCCACGGAAGAGTCCATTCCATATTTTTTATGGAATGCACCCCCGGAGGAATATCGAGTTGAGAAATGCGGAAAGGCGGAAGGGAAACACAAGGGAGTGCGGGTGGTGAGGAATTTTAGCCGGATCTCAGAGCCATACATGAACAAGTGAAACAGAAACTACAAAGCGACAACATCAAATATAAAACGAGGCTTGAACTTCGAAGCGAGAAAGGAGATTAGTGTACAGAGAGTAGGAGATTGGGTTTTGGCACACTTGAGAAAGGAGAGATTCCCCCAGACCAGCGATATAACAAATTGAAGTTCACAAATATTGGGCCATGCAAGATATAGAAGAGTTTTACCAGCGAGATGCTTATGAGATTAATTACCTCATATGTTGGAATATCTCCCACTTTTAATGTTGCGATTTGTACAAATGTGAGGGATGGTGGTGCGGAAGAAAGATCGGTAAGACAAAGGAGCAGTTGAGTGGAAGGAGCCGGCTACCTCAGTGTAACCATTGCAACCGAGAGAATATATTGGATAAAAGACCATTGGAGAAGGACCGGAGGACAAGAGTGCCTGGTGCTGATCAAATGGAAGGACAAGCCGAGAGAAGATGCCATGAGTGGTATTTGGAAGGAATGTGCGGAAGATGGCGGTCAGGTGGAAGAGCTCATGGACGGGAGCCATGGAAGAATTTCCTCGGGAGTTTGATGCGGGGGCATTGGGCCTGCTTGACAATGTGGAAGTTTTGTCCACATGTTGTGGCTAGGAGGGGTTCAAAACATTTCAGATCCTTAACGACTAGGTGTCAATACCTCGGTTATGCTTGTATCAATTAGATTAGTTAGAGATTGAATAGTTATTATCTGTCATATTTTAATTATTTGAATCTAAATTGAAAAGGTGGAAGGCTTTGGTTTCTAAAACGATCCTCGCAGGAGGCAGAGCAGGACAAATGTTTATGTATATAAATGTAATCCCTTGGATGTAGAGGAGGAGGAAGAGGGAAAAAGGAAAAATTTACGCAATAAAACTGTGTATTGAGAAATTGCTTAGGTTGAATGAATAGAGTCTGTTGATTTCATGTATCTGAATTGATAATTGTGAAATTGTTTTACTATGAGGTGATTGTGCTGATTACACATTTCTCTGTCTTTGAATTCCCATAAATTGTTTGGATAACCATGTGAATTCACCCACATAAAGCGAAGTCTGTGTAAAAACCATGGTCGTGAACATTGTTCAAATATAAAATTCACTTAATAAAGAAACAGAGTTGTTTGCTTTTGGAGACGACGAGATTAAGCGTGAGTTAATGAACAAAGAGGATAGTGGAACAGGACTTACACCATAGTCGACCTTTGTGCCAAACCACAAGTGGTTGCAAGCTAGGTTGCCCATATGCCTTGCCGCTTTTGGGTGGTAAGCGGTATTACATTCCGTGATTCCATAGGGAATGCGAGACGTGAGTGGGACAGACCCATAGAAAAACAGCTGTCAAAGTGTGCCATGCACATTATGGATTAAATGCAGAGATTCACAGCGCGATATCGTACGTCGTAAATATGGAGCCTTGCGATCTATTAGTGGTCGCCGATGGTTTCCTCGACGTTTAACTAGATGCAGTGTGTGTGTCTTAATGGATTTAGATGGTTTATGTAGGGCTAGGAGCATAATAAAGTTATTAGTTAAACGGTTGGCGGATAATTAACATAAGTGCAATTAATTATTTATAAGTTAGAGGTATAATATAGTAGAAAATACATATAATAAAAAGGTGAATTGTTTATGTCATTTATCAAATTCCTCGAATTTGATAAATACATCAAGAAATCCAATTGATACTACGTGGGGAAGAGCGGGGTTTTGGACGAAGTTACGTGAGCCGTAATGCTATAGTTGACCACCTCTCCTTAGGGAGTCGATTTGAGTTTTGTTGCGTCATAGAAGCAACACAGAAAGCGAATATGTTTGAAAAGCAACCATATTTAGTGATAATGATGAAGGAAAAAAGAATAAGATGTGGTAGAAGATGATTAGGATGTAGGTGAAGATGAAGATGTAAAGGTAGGTGGAGGAGAAAAAAGAGGGTAGTGGTGTTCTTAAATATTTCAAAGGTATTAAGATGACTAACTTGAACCTCTATTTGAACTTATAACTTTTTTAGTTTCAAAAAAAAATGGTTTGAATATCTGAGAAAAATTTTCTTGAGGTTGAGTAGAGAAGTTCATGGAAAGGTATAATGGATTTGAGATATAATAGCTTTTAACTTGGGTAAATATACATTGATTATCCTTGATTTAGGTGATTCTAAAGGTACTTCGGGAATGTTATATGATTCTAATGAATGGACTAAAATAGTTTTACTAAAGATAAACTCTTTTGAATCGAGTTCTAATATCCTTGGTGATAAATCATCAAAATATTGAGGAAAAGGATGGAACCTAAAGGATCGGGGACTGAAATATCCTCGGGTTGAAGTGGTACGAGAAGAGGAAGATATTCAAGTCTTCTTCTTAAAGAGGCTACTCTTACCTGGTCTCTAGATGCGATAAAGGAGAAACGATTTCTAAAATGGAGGTTTGGGATGGTGTGTCTTGAGGAGGCAGGTTTGGGTTGTGTAGGTTTCGGGTGAAATATTTTAACCTACTAGTCCTTTATTCACATTAAAGGAAAATTTGTATAAGATGTCGAGAAAAACAGGATAATTTTGAATCCTAAACGGTAACCAATATAATGTATCCTCTAAGATAATTATAGGTTTTAATTGATATTTTTAAGAAACATCTAAAATATTTTGTTGTTTAAGGGTTTTTGGATGACCAATGTTATGAGTGAATTGTGCAATTTTCTTAAATTTTCATAATCTTTGAAAATTTAGAAAGGTTTTTCTTTTACTTCTAAAATGTGATTTGATTTAAAATAAGTGTAAGGCATAAATGTAAGAATTTGTGATGTACTAAATATTCAGATTGAATTTTAAGTTAATCATAAGAAAGATGATAAATAATGTCTATTGCTTAAATACATGTAACCTTATGAATATGATTGATAATTTAAAAATGTGAAAGGGACTTATACGAATAATAGTCCAATAAACCAATCTCTAAAATAGATGATAACCGAGAGGTTGGGGATGGGCCAGTATTAGGTTTTCTCTCACCCAATTATCTTCTATGTGGAAAGCTTTAGGAGTACATGTGGAAAAACAAAATGAAATGTAAAAATGGAAAAACTCACAATAATGAGACAAGCTATTTTGAAACCAATTCAAAATCATTTCATTAATATACGGTAATCCTCGGTGTTATGGTCCTATAATAATAGGATTCATAATTTAGATTGACTATATATAATTTTGCAATATTATACACACTTGCCTTTGATTTACGCAAATGTTTTCCCATATTTAAAAGATGAAAGGGTATGTCCTAAAACGATCAAAGGACAAAAAAACAAAGATCAAAAAGAAAATTAAACATAGACCCCATAATGAGATCATGAAAGTATTGCATGTTTCAATTGCCACTCACTTTAGTTTGGATTTTGCAAATAAAATCGATGTGCAACTTGTCCATCTACAATTAATGACAATCATACAGTTTAATCTTGATCTTTACATGCTTCCAAATTTCATGTTTTGATAGATGAGAATAGAATCTAGCTTAAAATGTTTAATCTTTACTTGGATCATTAGTTAGGTAGAGAAAGAAATAGACTCATTAGTTTAATCGGTACATTTGGGCATCATAAGGCTAAATTAGTACAGTTTTCTTATTAAAATAAATAAAAAGATTAAAGCCCAAGATCAAATCCTGACTTAGATGAGAAATAAAATGATAGAATACAAAGGAGTAGGTAGGAAAACTTTGGCAAACCATGTTGTGGTCATGTTGGCACCTGTAATCAACAAGATTGTAAAGTGTTGCAGGGAGAACATCGTTTCGCCACTTTGGGATTCTAGGATCTAACGCTCTGAATCTAAGAAGAGGATCTCTCAATAAGTGCAAAGATGGATTTGTCTTTGGAAGTCTTGGGTAATGATATTATGCTAGTTATGAAGGTCGCGGGTTTGTTTGTTTTTGGATGGTTGAGCATGATTATTGTTTAGTGGAAAGTTCTACATGTAAAGAGTTTCAAGTAGAAGTTGTGACAAATGGCGAGCAAGATTTAGCCAAGAAGATAGATAATTACGGGTTTAGTCCATTGGGCTATGGAGGTCATAATAGGGTTTAATTGAAACCATCGAGGTTCAAGAGAGTAATTATGGGAGCAAGTCATCTATATCTAACGATCTCTTTGAAGTTTGATTTATGGAATGAAATGATACAACAAGAGGGGAGTTAAGCAGGATGAAGAACAAGAGACGACCTAAGATTAGGTAAGTACTTCTAAACTAACCTGGTTTGACATACACTTAAGAAGACATAGATAATCTAGATTAGAGTAAGTACTTCTAAACTAACTTGCTTTTGAGTGCCTTTGTCAATAGAAAAACATTTTAAAACAAAGAAGCGAAGGAGCCAACATTGGAGGAGCCAGCGGGTCGGGCTCACCCACAAATCCTCTCTAGCTCTTCTCTACTTGGCCTTTCAAGACAAACACAAGAATAAAAAGAATGGCCTAAGATCTGGTAAGTACTTTCAAACTAGCTAGCTTTCCAACACATCCAAGGGAAACGACTGAGATGAATGTCTTTGTGGATAAAACTAGGACAGGAGGCACACCATATCTTCCATAGTTCATCTCTACTTAACATATGCGAAAATAACATTCAAGAACAATATTGACTAAGAGAGAGAGGACGAGGGAATGCGACCCATTCCTCTTTGCTTGAACAAATTAAATCATTCCTAAATAACACAAATTGGAAGAAAACATATAGATAAAGATTTTTAGTCGAGAGAAGAGATGCGATATATAGTAGGTCTAACTCTGTGTGTTATTCTTTATGAAGAAGATGAACACGGTGAAAACAGCAAACAAAATAACAAGTTACAGTAGGAAAACATCACACCGTCCAGCAGGACCTAGGGATCACATAAATAGAGCTTGTATTGATGCTCCAAACCGATTCTGACTAGGTCCAATGCTTCCAGTTTACTTAATCATCTACCTCCCCGGAACTAAACTTATCTATTACAGCGAGCTCAAGTGCTAGTGAACACTGACTACGGGGTAAGTCTCAAGCTCAATTACATTTCAAAGTTAAACCCAACCAACTCAACCAACCCCTCTCTCATCTTATCCGGTAGTATTTATAGAAGAATGAGAGGTGATATTTGATAAAGGTCTCCAAAACCAATTAATACCGGTCTTAATGGCTTCTAGAGCGCTTTGGGGAAGCTCGATGAAGAAGCTTACATAAGGTGTCTCTATTATTAAATAATTTACATTTAAGATTTAAGCTCGGTAGGAGTTCTTTTTTTGACTTTTGGCTCTACATTATGTTGAAGCCTTTCTGTTTGATATTTTGTCATTAAGTTTATTTGCAGAATTCACTCTCTATATACTGTAGTGAGGCAAATATGCGATTTCGATCAATAACTTTGGCCTACATTTGAATGCTGAGGCACATGTGTGGCAACGTGGTAGGTAGGAGGAATCAATTTGCCTCGGATGTGGTGATGGGATTATTTAATAGGTAAATGCTTATGAATTTTCTTTTAATTTGTTTTTAATTTTGAGGATTAGGCTTTTGATAATCAATCTTGTGTAATCCCCAAGTTGTTTTCAATCTTACATTAGATGTATCTTGACACAGTACTTTTTCAATTCATTACTTCATGTCTTGTTGATGTGCGAGCATGTGAGCAAATATGTATCAATTCCTCATGAAACAATGACGTGGAGTTTGAACTGTGAATGATTCCTTTTGATGAATTGAAGGCAGAGAATTGTCATTCTCATCCTTCGGTTTCTCTTTTGATATAGTAAATCCCATTGAAAATACTGCACAATCAAAAATATTATAAAATCCTTTTGTGTTATATGGAGTTTCTTGCTTGGGAGGAGTAGGGAGAGAGAGCATGGTCGTTGGATGGCATCATCCAGCAGTCGAGATCTATTTTGGAGGTTAAAAAGAAGAAAGCGGTGAAAAATAAGTGGAGCAAGTCGATCGCGGAATGATCGATGGTGAGGTTGATCGCGGGGAGGAAATGAAAGCGAAGAGGTGTTTTCTGAAGAAATGGTAAATTTTGATGGGATAAGGTTAAAAACTAACTGTTATGAGACAAAATAGTTAAAAATGGTGTTTGGGGTTTCGGGATGATCGTGGGCCATCGGATGAGATCGACACAGATCAATGAGTGAGAGGCGCATGAAAAACACATATGGAAAGAGGAAAATGGTTTTCGGGGATGGAAACCTTGTTTTACGCTTGAGAAAAGGCGGGTAGAGTGGTATTTCCCGCTTTGGAGCACGTCTGCGATCACATGGGCTGCCGTGTCATTAGAAAACCCCCATTTAAATTGTGGCCTTAGGAAGAGAGAAATAACTTTGCAGAAAGTCACGACGACTTGGAGAATGAGGGCCGTCGAGATACGGAGCCTCGGATCTGCGATGGAGAAGGACGCGATTACAGAAAGATGTCTTTAGCGGAAACGAAGGGAGGGGTTTTGTCCTTGAGCATCTTTGGGCATGATCACTTTACTCAGGTAAAGTCGTATCGGATCAGACGACGCACGTCAATATCGTGTCGAGCCCATAGTCGAGATTTAATGCCTGATGAGCGGTATCTCCCAAGCCGCTCAAGGCCCGCCGTGTCGGCCGAGTGGTGTTGTCAGCTGTAGATTGGGAAAAACGCTTTGCTCTCGAAAATTGGTGGGATGGCTTTGCTTTAGGCCTTTGTTTAATATAATAATAAAAACATTGTATGGAGTGCGTTAAATCAAAACTTTAGGTAGGTAGGTTTATGAAGACTTTAAAGGAAATACTAATCGGGAAAGGGATTATACAATATTTTAAGCGCCCCGTTACGAGCACAAGGGAGTTATGGGATAACAATATGATCGAAGGTTTATGGATGAAGGGCTAATCATAATCGAGAGCTTTTAACATGGCAAAAGATTTGTGTGCTCGGATTTTTAACGATGCGATAGGCGCTTAGATAGCTAGGGCAGTTTCCCGGTACCAAGGCGTGTGTAGTGGAAATGGCTAAGGACTTAGCCCAAGAATTAAACCTTTACAAAATATGTTTTTATGAAGTTTTCAATGTTTTTGATAGTTTTGCAGGGGATTTCGATAAGGCAAGAAGAGTCTTAAACCTTATCAAAGGGGTTTCGATCAGGAGGAAAGGAAAAATATGAACATGAAGAATTTTCTTGAGGAATAAAGGGGCAAAAAAATGAGGTTAGTTTTGGAGAGTGGAAGGGAAGGGGAAAATGGTGTTTGCAGTGTTTTCTCTTGAAATCAATGAAATTTAAGACTTGAAATGGGAACAACGTTGAATTTGGATAGAGGCATAGGGCTTATTCAAGAGTCTTCAGAGGTAACATTTTTGTAATAAAAACTTGTTTCTTTGAAGGCTATAAGTATGATTTAGCCAACATTTGATATAACAAATTTTATAAATTTGGCTAAAGTGGCTCCCACTTGGGGATAAATTGCCTTCTTGAAGGCACCAGAATTCGGACTTGCATTCTCAGGAAGGTGATCAATGATTCATCTATTGGGTTGTCATCTTTCCTTTCTTTAGGATAATCTTCTTTAGCTGAGAAACATGTTAAGCGACAAAAAAAAATGGAACTTTCATCTACAAGCTTTCTGCACCTACCCAATCACCTCTGAGTCTAACATTTTTCTACTTCTTTAGAGTGCACTTGGATTGGAAAACTCTTTTACAACATTTTATTATTTTTGAAAACGAAATGTAATCTATTTATACTCCTTATTTCTCCATGGACTCAAATTAAACAATTGAGCCCATATGATTCTCTACCTAATCTACTATCTGTTGGGATTAAACATCATGATTTTATTCGATAAATTCTACAACATAAATTTAAAAGCTTACAAGTCGGGATTAAGAGCAGTCTAACTTATTTGTAATCTATGGCATAGTATTGCATATAGAAATTATTTTGCAGAAATTTAAATCAAAATGGAAGGCTTAAGATATGAAAGTTCCAATCTCTTCCTTCATCTCCTTTTCTGACTTTGTTTTTGCTTTTTGTTGAACTATTCTTATTCTATCCACTAGTTGATTTTGGTAAGTTAGAATTGATTTTACTTCTTTTTGACTTGAAATAAGCAGTTTTGAGTCATCCTCTTTGGAAACTTAGGTTCATATTTTGAGCATGTTTGAACCTTTAATTTCCTATCCTAAACTATCTACGATAAGCGAATTAAATATTTTGGCAAATCAAATTCACTATCTACTCATTAGAAAATTTAAAAACTAATTGAAGTCGAATTAGACGGTTTGACTAACTAGAAGTTTGTTCTTTAGGAGTGGCATTTGAGCTTACACACTTTGAGATTTTTTCTCTTTTTTGGTATGGGGTTATTACCTTTCTTGTTTTCTGTCTGCCTCTTTTCTTTCTTTCATTGTTTTTGTATTTTGATTTTCTAACTTTGAATGCATTGGTGGATGAAATATTTATAATGAGAAAAAAGATAAAAGGCTTCAGAACACTCATGGATCAGAAGTAATGCTTAAGCATCACTGCCATTGACGGACCTCCGACAATTCTGCTCCATTCGCTCACCATAAAGAAAATGCATTGTGCAGTTTGAATGGATAGAGTAAAGGCAAGCCATAAGTTCATCAAAATTTCATGCTTGCCCTTGTCTTCCACTCCTTGATCCTTTAAAAAAATTTCCCCAATTTTGAAATTATGGCCTTTGTTCTTCATGAAAAATATTTTTGATGTTGTCACCTTTGCAATGCTTTGTTATAAACCTCCTCTTTTAGTTTCTTTTGAAGATGAATGGTACAGTTTATTCTTGATTATGTCACTATCTTTAGTTTGCAACTCTTGAATCAACTTCATATTTGGTACACCAAGAATTTGGTTGGAAAAAATTACCTTGATGCCATACACAAGGCTGGGAGAGGTGACATACCAATGAATCTCTTCAAGTCAATCACAGCCATTTAAAGTGCATGAGCTAGCTTTGTGTGCAAGAATTTTTGTTTTCCTCCAACAGTTTCTTGATTATGTTCACTAAAATCTTGTTTGAGGATTCTGTGATCATTACCTTGAGGAGTAATAGGGCGTGGAATTCCCCAATGTTATCGATATGCATTAGCGGGAATTCAACCATCTTATTTGATCCAAACGGCTGCTTTGCATTATTAGTGATGATCTTGATGAGACAACCAAATCTAGAGAGAATATTATTCTCTCTGATTTTATAATAACGAATCATTGGCCTGCCTACAAGGTATGGCTTATATCACATTTAGTAAGTAGTCTATAGCGGTAAAGGAATCCATCTATCTTTGAGTAAAAGATGGTGGATCGTTTCACTGACAGAGTCAAGTCCCCAACATTGAAATGGAGCTGTGATGATTGGATCTGAGAGGAAGGGAGTAGCGATTTCTTTTTCCTTCGAAAATTTGGCACTTATGGTAGGCTATGATCATCTTGTGCACATCATGAAAGAGTAGGCCAATGTCAACCATCCCTCAAATTTTGTTGGCTGTTGTCTTCTAGAATAAATGGCCTCCACCTCCCCTTCATGGAACTCGTGTGCCCGTTCTACATCTTCACTAAGGCAAAAATTTAAGCAATACCACTTGCATTTTTCAATAAAGACATCTATCTATCATGCAATAGTTTACAACTTTCTACTTTAGGAGTTCTTGCCTTTGTTTTTATCAGTAGGAGGTGTATCACAGTTAAGCAAAACATAAATAATATCGTATACCAAGAGATTCATAAAATGGTCTTCAACGGTGGGGTTAGGATTTCCTCTTGATCATCAAAAGCATTAATCATATTAATATCGAGAACCTCAAAATTGGATTCAACCATTTAATCTAGCTAGACCCATGCCTTTGATGAGCTTAGTGGGTTTTATCTCTCTAAATCCTTATTCAAGAATAACAAAAAATCACTTACCTCTCTTCACCATACGGGTTAAATGTTGTTTATAATGTCTTCCTGTTGAGTTTGGGAAAAGGCGATGATGTGAGTGAAGAGATGTACCTCACGAAATCTTTCTAAAATTTAACCAAAGCAAAAGCACTTCTCCATAATGTTATATTTCAAGGGCATCCCTCAATGCCTTGCTAAAGAATACAATGAGCTGCTCTTGTCCTTGTGGATTTTAAGCCAGAAAGGACAACAACTATGGTATGTTAAGTGCAAACAAAAAAAATATAAAAATATTTTTGAAAAATCGGGACTTATTAGAGCTGGTGTTTCCAATTTAATGCTTGCTACCGACTCAAAAGGGGTCTTTGCTTCCAAGGTCACTTTACCCCCTTGCTCCTTCTTCAACATGTTTTTATATTCCTAAGGAGCTAAATGAAGTTGAGGATGAACCTTTCTCAAAAATTTAATCTTTCCAATGAAAGATTCTGCTCATGATGTTTGAGGATGAGAGATTTGCAATATGGCCTCAATCCTTTTGGATCTATCTTAATACCCTCTTCTAAAATGATGTGCCAAAGTTTACCTTCTTGGAGACTGAATAATGTCTTCTAAGGGTTTAAAGATATCCCAAACTTCTGCATTTCTGAGAGAAATTTTCTTAAGTGTTTTAAGTGCTCTTAATACATTTTGAAAACACGTTGACATCATCAAGGTATATAATGATGAAGTAGCTGGATTCTTCCGAGAATGCTATGTCGTTGGCTCTCTAAAGGTTGCTCCAACATTCGGTAGACCAAGGCATTTTCACATACATGAAAGTGCCCCATGGTGTAGTAAGGTTGTCTTTAATTGATCGACAAGGTGAACTAAGATCTAATTGTACCACTGAGTAGCCATCAAGCAAAAAGCCTAAGACACTACCACCCTTTGCTAAAAATATGATCCATCTTAGGTAAAGGGTGAATTTGTCTTTTAATAGAGCTTTTTAAGTCTCTAAAGTCTATACTAAGCTTGATCTCTCCGGTTTATTCTAAACAGTACCATATTAGACACTTTCGGAGCTATCTATGGGGACAATAATACTAATACTGACATCGTACATTTTCATGATCTCCTTCTAAACCAAAGGCAAGTGAGCAGGGTTTATTTTGAAGCGGGTTTATTTGAATGGTTTTGGTTTTCTTTGAGAGGGATTTTTGTCTTTGTAGAATTTCGAGTATTATAGGATTTAAGATCTTCGTAACTCACAAAATCATGAGAAAATTCTTTAAACAACTCTGTATGTAAGGTTTAATGTGAGATGGTAAAATTTTAGGCAGTTTAATCATTTTGGTTTAAGTTCAACACCTATATTGCTCTTCACTTCGGTCTCTGATTTCTCGATTTTGGTTTCTTGGCTTATATCGTTAAAAATCAAACAGCAACTCTTATAAAGGTTTGGTGCTTGGCAAACTTTCATATTGGAAGCTGCAAGTTCCTGCTCTCATTTCTAACTGCGCATTCAATTGATTTTTTTAAGTTTTCTAGTTAGAAGATTTATATTGACAAGCCTAGGAGAGCGACTCTTCTTCTTGAAAGAATTTTCTTCAACTGCGATCTACATTTCATGTCGAGTCCGCTTCTTTAGTTAAGATTTATTTGAATTACATGAAGTCTTCTATTTGTTGTCTTCGTCGACACACCGCCAATACCTCATTGTCGAGGCAAATGCGGTCTAAATTTTATCGGGTTATCATGAGTCTTTGGTGTCATATGGTGTCAAGCATGTTCATTGCAAAAGCTAAATTATGGTACACTGTCTTCTTTTTATAGGGACAAAAATTAGTTTACTTTGGACTCTAAAAGTTTTTAAAAGGTCCATGACATCGTTTCGATAGGCCCTAAGTCTTGGGTGATTTGCATTGTATTCTCCATTGACTTGCCTAATGACCAACTCTGAATCCCCATAAACATTGATTCTATTGGCTCCTAACTTTTTCAACAAACGTAAGCCTAAGAGAAGGGATTCATATTCCGCTATGTTTTTGGAACACTGAAAGTTTAATTTGTAGGAAATGCTTTCTGTGTGGTTGTTTTCTGTGTTGCATATCCAGACACCTGCACCAACGTTGGTCTTAGTGCAAGACCCATCGAAGTGAATACTCCATAGAGGACTAGTCTCAAGTTTATCATTTGGGTTACTATGCTCTTTGATAAGTGTGCTATCGAATTGTTCTTGGAGGTCAGCACACTGTTGAACTTGTTTTAACTCCTCAGATTTTTTAATGGGTTGAGGAATGCTTTCTTGATTATCAATGTTTAAAAGCAAAGGAAACATGATTTGTAGCTCAAGACCTGTGTTTTGTTTGCTATAGTTTACAGGTTCAACAAATTGTTTTAACACTCCTACATTATCTTCTTCCTCCTCTCTATCTGTTATTAAATCAGACAAGGTCACTGGTTCACTAAAAGTTTTATAATTGAAAAGGATAAAAGAATCCAAGCTTGTGTTTACAGAATACAGAGGATAATTTTGTGGTCTGTCTTGACTTGTAACTGTGTATTGCATGTGAGACTCCCTGTAAAGTCTTCTAGTCTGATTGAAAACAGGGATAGTCGCATAGGTCATGTCCATTTGCATAGTCCCTTGTAACTTAGGCCCCCAAGGTTTTGATAATAACATTCCATACTTTGGGGGCACATCAACCACAAAAATATCCATTACTAAGAATTTGGCTGGAATCTGGGCTAAGTTAACGCAAAGGTCTTTGATTAATCCTAAAAATTTTACTTTTCTTGAGTCAAAGGAGTAAAGGTCTTTATAAGGTCTGGTGATTTCTAGACCAAGGCTCTCCATTACAACTTTAGGCATTAAATTATGAGAGGCGCTTGAATCATGCATAGCGTTGTGTAAAATTTTGTCATGAACGTTTAAACTTACATAAAAAGGAGGATCAGGTCCCTCTTGATATCTACCTTCAATCTTAGGACCAAAAATGAGCTCTGGTTGGTCATCATTAAGATTGATGATGTCATTATTATCCTCAATATTCAAAGCCTTCAAAATTTGGGTCTTATATACATGCTGGATAGCTAACTCGGTCAAGGGAACAGATATTTTGATCCTTGAAATTTCCTGTTCTAGGCTGAAATGAATTTGGTTCTTTGAAGAACTTGTTTCAGCCTTACTAGCTGTTATTCTATCAGCAAAGTCTGTTTGCTGATTTTCCCTATGTACATTTGACAAAATGGTCTTAACAGGAGTACTAGCTGAAGTGTTAGTACTACTAATGTCCGAACTCTATTTTTCATTTTTTTGAGTGCCTTTCTCTCTACCATTATCAGAATTAACAGCCACTATTTTATCCTTTTGTTTGACAACTTTGTGCTTGGTGGTAGCGTTGTTTTGTGAAGATTTGTCAGAGGTTTTGTTGTTGGGGGTTTTTTGACTGGTTTTTCTTCTAAGGTCATATTCTCTTTGAGACCTATGATGACGTTTTCCATGTCTTGATAATGACTCTCACCATCATCTCTTTTGTCATCATAAGGTGTATACAGACCTTGTTTTCTATCATAATGAATCTCAAAGTCATCATTATCTACCCCCAACATGTTGATATCACCTTCCTCTGTTATCTCATATGTTTCCTCCACTTGAATTACATAGTTTTGATGAAAGGGAGGAGTGATCTGTTGATCATCTTCCCTAGGTCTGTTTGGAGGTTGGTTCCTTCTAAAATTCTGATTCTGGTTCTGGTTTCTGTTTTGAGGATCAGTTTGGTTTTGACTAGCTTGTGCTCTCTCAAGGATGCTCATTTTCTTCTTCATCTCCTCCATCATTCTGTCCATCTTTGAGTTGGAAGTAGAGGGTGTAGAGTCCTCTCTAAATGACACTCTCTTTTCATTTTTCATTCTTGCTCTCTTCTCCATCAAGTTAACTTCCACAGAAAGAGCACCTTTTTGCATCTCCTCAAGAGTTGCAGGATCTCTTTCTCTCAGCTGATAGGCCATCTTAGGGTCGAACCCTTCAGGAAACTTGTTTAAATCTGAGCCTTGTGGAGGTTTTAGATCTAGGGAAAGTGCATTATATACACTGTTAAATCTGGTACAATAAGCTTGTACACTTTCCCCAGTGTTTCTATGGAGGTTCTTGTAATCAGAAAGGACTTGGAGAGGATTCTTCTTTACTTCCCATTTGTTTAAGAATGTCTGATGGAAGGCCTAGAGATCACTGATACTATGGGGGGTTATGCCTTTAAACCATTTTCTGACCTCCCCTCCTAAGCTTTGAGCAAATAATCTAAGCTTGACAGAATCATCATCAATTTCATTTCTGTCAAAGTAGTCATTCATCTTATCCACATGTTGTGATGCAGTTGTAGCATTGCTAGCATCATACAATGGAATTTTGGACCGATAGTCCTGTGGAAGATTGACTAGTGGTACAAGAAGGACTAAGGGAGCATACCATGCCGCCATGATATGTGGTGGGGGTGGACTCACAAGAGGTAGATTAACAAAAGGAAAAGTGTGCTGAAGTGGAGTGGTTTGGACAATGAATGCAGGATGAAGGGATGTGGATGGAAAAATAGTAGATTGCTGAGCTGATCTTGGATGGGAGACACCTAAATTGCGAAGGAAATGTAAGTCAGGAGGTGTTGTTTCTCTACTAACAGGATGTTCACTATTTTCAGGAGACGAAAGTGAAGACTCAGAATCTAACTGATCTAAATCATCAAGAGACCTAGTTCTAAAGGGGTTTACTAAGTCAACTCGTGATTGTTGTAGAGCTGAAATATTTTTAGGAACTGAATTAGCTCTCAAGGGTGATCTGAAAATAGTTGATAAATTAGTCTTAGGAGACTTCCTAAGGATACTTTCTGGGTTTTCAACTATCTCAGGTAGATCAGGGTCAGGATAGGCTCTAGTGTGAATCTTTCTAGGAGCTACTATGCTGTGCTTTCCAGACCCAAATAAACAAGAAAAGCTAAACCAGATATGACAGTCTTTAAAAGGTCAACTAATCTGTTTGCACAAATTTAAAACCTAGAGTCCTCTAACTAAGTTTGAATGACATTACAATGATAAGGGTTCTTCCTAGTGGAGTCTTAAGGTCTGTTGGGGATTGTGGAGTCACCAAGTGGAAGTTTTTAGCTCCTAAGGAGGTAAAAGGTTTTATGGTCCACTACCATGTTTATTAGAAACCAATTTGAAATATTTTTGGGTTTTCTAAGTTATTTTTCAGCTGTGTGGTTTCTAATAATATCCTAACTTTGTTTCAAAACTTAGCTATGGTAATGATACAAAGACAGTCTACTCTTATGGCTAAGCTGGATGAATTTTCAAGGTTAGACAAACTCTTATGAGAATCCTAGGTTTTGCCTAGTTTGTCACTGATTCAAACAAGCTTCCTCATGATTACCATTTCTTGGTAGTGCTTGAAAAGGCTGCTTTTTACTCACAAGGTTTTATGAAGTTTTTAAGGGAACCTAAGACGAAAATTTGACCTCAGATCCCTAGATGAGTCTCTAGAGATGTTAGCACCCTGTAATTAGCAAGATTGGCAAAAGTCAAACTGCAGGGAGAACATTATTTCAACCACTTTGGGATTCTAGGATCTAGCCCTCCTGAATCCGGAGAGGGATCTCTCCAATAAGTGCAAAGATGGATTTGTCTTTGAAGTCTTGGGGTAATGATATTAGGCTATTTATGAAGGTCGAGGGTTTGTTTTTTTTTTTGGATGGTTGAGCATGATTACTATTTGAGGTGAAAATTTCTAAATGCAAAGAGTTTCAAAGGTGAGAAGTTGCAAGTAAATAGAATAAGCTTTGGCTAGGAAGATAGATAATTGAAGGTTTTAGTCCATTGGGCTATGGAGTCATAATAGGGTTTAATTGAAACAACAAGGGGCAAGAGTGGTCCATGGGGAAAGTAATCTATGTCTAAGGATCTCTTTAAAGTTTGATTTATGGAATGAAATGGGACAATAAGAAGGGGAATTAAATAGATGAAGAACAAAGAGCAGTCCAGGATCTGGTAAGTACTTTGAAACTAGCCAGCCTTTGACACACACTTAAGAAAAACATGAAATAAAACTATGATCTGGTAAGTACTTTTAAACTAGCCAGCCTTTGATGCTCTTTCAATAGAAAACATTTTAAAACAGAGGGAAACTTGAAGGAAACTTTTGGAGAAGAAACTAGTTGGTTGGGCTCACCACAAATCCTCTCCTAGCTCTGCTTTACTTGGTTACTTTCAAGACAGACACAAATATAACACAGAATGGCCTAAGATCTAGTAAGTACTTTGAAACTAGCCAGCTTTTAACACATTCCAAGGGATACTTTCAGACAGTATTTTGGGATAAAACTAGGACCAGGGCACACCATATCTTCCTTAGTTCATCTCTACTTAACATATACTGGAAATAACATCCAAGAACAATATTCAACTAAGACAATAAGACGTGGGAATGCCAACATTCCTATGCTTAAGCTGAATTAAATCATTCCTAAATAACACAGATTTGGAAGAAAACATGAAGATAAAGATTTTCAGTCAGAGAAGGGTACTGATATACAGTAGGTCCTAACTCTATGCATGTTGTTCTTTATAAGAGAAGGTGAACACAGTGAAAACATAAATAAAACAACAATTCACCATAAGAAATAACATCATCGTCAACATAGACCAGGATCCCATAAATAAGCTTGTATTGATGCTCCAAACCAGTTACAGCTTCAAGTCCAATGTTTTAGTTTAGCACTCATCTACACTTCCCAAACTAAATTATCTATTACAAGCAGAGCTCCAAGAGTTAGTGAACACTATTTACAATCAGAATTTTTCCAGCTCAATTACCTTTCAAATTTCAGCAACTAACTCAACCAACCCCTCCCTCATCTTCTTCTATAGTATTTATAGAAGAATGAGGAAGTGAGATCTGATAAAATATCTCCAAAGATAATTAATACAGTCTTAATGGATTCTCGGCCTTTGGGAGGCTCGATGACGAAGCTTACATAGGTGTCCTATGTATTAAATAATTTACATTAAGATTTAAGCTCAGTAGGAGCTCTTTTGACTTTTGAGGCTCTCTGTTATGTTGAAGTAACTCTGCTGATATTTTGTCATTAAGTTTATTTGCAGAATTAATTTCTCTGGTTGCGCTGAGGTAAATACCTGATATTGATCAATAACTTCAGCCTCTTTTTGAATGCTTTGAGGCACAAGTGGCACTGTGGTAGCTGGGAGGAATCAATTTGCCTAAGATGTGGTGGTGGAGGCTTTCTGTCTGATGAACCTTTATGATTTACCTTTAAACTATGTTTTAATAGTGGGATTAGGCTTTTGATAATCCATCTTAGCTGTAGTCTCCATAGATCTGTATCCAATCTCATTTTCTAGTGTGTTCCTGTCTTCAACACTGATACTCTTTGACTTGTGTTTGATTCATTTTGTTTATTGGTGTGCAGTGCTGCACAGGGATCGAATGGCATCAATGCCTCATGAATCATTGATGAAATGTGGAGTTGAATCCTGCAAATGATTCCATTTGATGAATTGAAGGTGGGAGGGTCGTCACCCTTAGCCTTTGAAATTTTCTTCAGTTATAGCAGAAGAACCATTAAAACCCTGCAAAATACAAACAACATCATAAAATCCTTCATATATAGGTTTACTGCTTTAGAAGGCACGTGAAGAGAGCATGGTCGTTGGATGGCATCATCCAATGGTCGAGATTTATTAGAGGAGGTCAAAGGGAAGGCGGAAGAAGAATTTAAATCAAAGCCGTCGATCATGTAGAGATCGACGGTCGGGAGTGGAGGTGAATAAATAACGTGAAGGGTTCACATTATTCGGAAAAATAAAATAAAAATCGGAGAAAAAGGTTTAAAACCTTATGTTTCAGTAAAAATGGTGGAAAAATGAGTGGGGAGTTTGGAATGAACGTGGGCCGTCAGATGAGATTGGCCCATGTGATCAACGGTTGAAATCAGGTACCACAAAACCTTAGAAACATGCCCTGGACTTCAAAACCTTTAATTAAACCACACTGTATAATTATTTTGGGTCACAAAAGGGACTTGCCACTGCTGCTGCGTGGACACTGAGTGGCGCTGGGACCACCGACTACCGTTGTGGACGAGGGGACCGGGGAGATTGAGTGTGGACCACCGATTTGCAGATTAGATCAATGGCGGAGACGTTTTGAGTAACCGCGTCGTACCACTTTTTATCTTAGGGAATTTTTCAGAGCGAGATCGTTGTCCGATGAGCTAGCCTTAGATCGGATGGTGTATGCTAATATCACGCCGGGCCGATAACCGATATTTAATGCACGATGAGGGTGGTATTTCAAAACGGCTTAAAGCCACGTGTGAGACGTTGGATGGCATCGTTGCCAAACAGAAAAAACTACCTCCCTCTCAAAAGCGGTGCGATGAATCCCACCCGGTTTTGAATAGTTGATGATCAAAAACATTTAAAACCCAAAAATTTAATATAACAAAGGTTTAAGATTTGGGGGCGGAAAATATATTTTCAATACGGCTTGGCACCCGTTTGCGGGGCCGTGGGTTATATGGAAAGTAATATGACCGGGGGTTATAACGTGCGGGGCTAATCGGCATCGTAGCTTTTAACATGGCAAAATATTTGTGTGCTCGGTTCTCTGTGATGTGATAGGCACTGAAATGGCTTAGCGCCTGGTTCCAGCACCAGGGCATGCTTAGTGGAAATGGTTAAAGACTTAGCCCAAGGGGGCTTAAACCTTTACACAGAAATATGTATTTTTATGAAGTTTTCAATGTTTTTCCAATGGTTTTGAGGGTTTCGATAAGGCAAAGAAGGAGTCTTAAACCTTATCACAGGGGTTTTAATGAAGGGAAAAAAGGGAAAACATGAAAATGAAGGATTTTTATGGGAAATAAAAGGATAAAAACGAGGTTAGTATTGAAAGTGGAAGGAAGGGGAAAATGGTGTTTGCAGCAGTATTCTCTCTTGGGAGTCAACAGGATTTTTGAGTGTAAAATGGGCACAACAGTGAAGATTTGGACAGAGGCATGAGGCCTTCAAGAGTCTTCAAGAGATAACACTTTTTGGAATAAAATTTGTTCCTTGAAGGCTCCAAAAAAATGATTTAGCCAACATTTTATATAACAAATTTTATAGTTGGCTAACACCGGGTTGGCTAGAATTATTGTATTGGAGCCCATATCTTCATTATTGGGCATTTATTTTTTTTCCTTCAGCCATATTTCATGTATATACATTTGCAGCAACTGCTACACTAATATAGACTGCGCAGTCACTGCTCTCCGACATTCTATATTTGCAGCATCTCATGTATCTATTGCTTTGATCATTGGAGACTTGTTTTTATGGCTTGAGTGGCATGTCCCTCATGATATTTTGTACATTGTTGCTGATCCATTAATAGAATGATGGCTGAATATTTTTCTCTCTCATGACATGATCATATTTGCTGTGTTTACAATATTGTGTTCATGTATTTTTGTAGCTCCACTTTTGGAATATCTTAAGATATTCCCAATAGTGTAGATTTTTCCTATTTTGGAATATTACAACTACTGATCTACCAAGATTAAACAATTTTTCTAGATCTTTATTATCTATCTATCAACATGAAATTTAAAGCACGAAAGGTCAAGATTAAGTTGTTTGAATTTCATGTATTGTGGCTTTTTTAACAAGCTGCACACAATATTATTTTATAAAGTGAAGTAGAAAGTAGTGGCATTTGAATTTACATCACTTTCATGAGCTATTTTTATCTCTTTTTTGTTTTGGGTTATTTTTTTATTATTTTTTGATCTTTTTTCTTTCAAGTCCTTCGATTTTTCTTTTAGGACTATTACCCTCTTTACTTTTTTTATTTTTCTAATATGGGAAAACAATTTGCAGAAAGAAAAGTATGTACATATTACAAGACTAATTAAAGTCAATTCAAAATTATGAATCCTATTATTGTATGACCCTAACAGTGGCTCCACATGAGGATGGAATTTCCTAGTGAAATGTCAAGAATTTTGAGACTAGTAGCCTTGATTTTGGATTGTGATTTTGCCTTGAAACTGTTCTATGAGCTCTGCATTATTCATACTTGTTAGTATGAATCTTTCGTCATAAAATACCACTTTAGCTACGCATAAAAAATATCCCTAACATTAATTATGGCTGCCAAATATCTTTAAATATGCAATCAGGTGATCCAAATAATGCTGCACAAATCCATATCTAAGCATAAAATACATTAAGCAGATAAAGTAAAATGTAGCTCCATGCATCCAATAGACAAGACAAGAACGATATATTTGAAATAATTTCTATATTATATTGAAAAGGGGCACCTGAGAGGAAAAAAAGAAAGGTGTTCTCCGGTTCTCGTCAATGGGATGGGTTCTTGACAGTCCTCAACATTTCAGATCTAAAATCTCTCTCTCTTGTTGGTGTAGAAAACCCAGACAAACATAGAACTAAATGGGAGCTCACAAGGAAAAAATGGAGAAAATGTGACCAAGTGTATAGATCCAGAGTGATCTAATGCAATCAAAGGTGACTAATGAATGGGGAAAACCCTTCTATTTATAACAAAATATTAGGGCGGTCTAGGACTTGGTGCATGAATAAAATATTATTAATCAAATTCTAGAACCACCCTTTAGGAATATTTTATTATATTTGTTGGAGGGAAAAGGATTTTTGACTTGGGTCAATTCCTTTATTTATAAATAATAAATATATAAATGATTTATTTACTATTTTAAGGAAATGGTGGGAATGTAATTGAATAAATAATTATTTATTTAATTATTTATAAATGATTTAGTCAAATTTAACTAGGAATATTATTTAAATAGGATTTAAATAATTTATTCCTAGGAAATAATCAGATAAATAAGGATTTATTTAATTGATTTCCTTGTTTTGGGTTAAATATGACCAAGAAATATAAACAAATATAGATTTTCTTATTATTTCCTTTTGGGGTTTCCTGTTTAGACCATAAACAACTTAATAAAGGTGTTTTACTAAGTTATTTCACATAGTGAAAGAAATTTTACTTAGGGTAAAATTGGTCTTACATGGTGTACTTGGGTTCATCTAATGATAGTAGGTTAGATGACAAAAAAATGGTGTAACAGATTGCCCCCAAATGTACGAGTGTTAGGAGAAAATCGTATGACTGAAGTACGTTGTAAGAACTCAATCACTAGACATCAAAAGGGAAGTCAGAGAGAGAAATGTAAGGTAGTCTAATGTGATAAAGGACCAGACCCTGAGGAGATGAGACTTATAGGTGAAACAAGTCTCTATTTTATGAAGTGGTACTTGTGCGAAAGGCGGCGGGCGAGGCATACCTATGCCTGCCGAGACAAAGTACAAAAGAATAATATGTCCACTAAACAAGGAACCAAACTATAAAGTACATGCTGGCATAAATACGAGCCAGAAAATAGAATGATGAATCCCTCATACATGCTGTGCCTGGAGTAAAAACCAGGACTTATACAATAATATTGTAGTACATGAGATACAAAGACAACCCAAATGACCCCTATACTCGGGGAAGGGCTCGCAGAATCTGACTGAGACATGCAAATCGAAAAGGTGCTGCAAGCGGCTGAGGCCGATATCATCAAATGTAAGAAGCTGCATCAAAGGTTGAAAATAAAGAATTCATCCAGGTATGTGGGGGGCTACCTGCATGGCCACCCCCTCATGAAGGTCGAGGCATCTCACACATACCCGAGAATCACCAATAGCTGCTGCTGCATCACTGGACCATCGAGTATAGGGATCACGATCATGCTAAAAGGAGCTCGAACCAAGGTACATCGCTCTCTAGACCTAGCTTATAGAGTAAATGAGTTGATGTCGACAAACAGAGGTCTGCCATAGGTGAGGTGATGAGGGATCCCCAACTAAGGCACGAGAGAAAATAGTAGAGCGAAAAACAGACGGACACTAATGATGATGATGGAACGAGGGATACTGAGTAGAAGATAGACGACTTCCCTTGTTAGAGCATACAGGGCATGAATGGCTTGGTAGTGACTAAAAGAATATCATGAGGGATAGGGGACAATGGTACTGAAGGCCATAATGTGCAACGCGAGAGAGGGACCAAGCAATGAAGGATGGAGGACTATAATGGGATACAAAGGGACTCGAGATAGACTCCATGACTGATGATGACTCAACGCGGATGCTCTAAACAAGGGTGACTCGATGGTGCTGCCACACAGTAAAGGTCCAATGGGGGACCATAAAAACATGAGTGCAATAGGGTATCTAATGATGAAAATAAACATGAACAAAGACAAGGAAGGAGGAAAAGTGGTGCCCCAAGTACAAGTGTTGTAGGTGAGGAAATTCGATTTGGAGGAGAGGTCAGGAGAACCTTTGTGGACAAAATGGGTCTTGGTGAAGTATGAAAACATGAAAAACTAAAAGATATCCATTTTAGTGCTCGGTGAGAGCTTTCCAACGGTGCAGACAGTGTGTCAAACGGGGCTACGGTTTGGTCGCAGCGGGCGAAAGAAAAAGCAGGGGTTTTGTCTTCTAATAAGGCATTTTCCCTCCAAATTCATTCGTTTTCCTGGGTAGCTGTGGTGAATGTGGAGAGGAGAGAAGGCCCTAAATCTTGTGGCGATCGTAGCGGACAAACCGACCATTGAAATCGAGATCCGTCAGTTGCAGGTAACAAGCCTAATCCTACTCTTTGTTTTTGATGGATTAAAAGTTCAGATTAGGATTTGAAATCTCAGTAACAACCCCTACCTCATCCTTACGGTCGAGTCGCACTTTTTGGGGCAAAAACTGCGACCTGGGATGCAGGTTTGGGCTTGAAAAGTGTGACCTAGCCCAGGATTTAGCCAAAAAGTGCGACTTGTCAGATGGAGGTGGTTTTAGTGCTATTGTGGGTTGAGATTCAGTTTTTGAGTAATTGAATGTAGTTTTACCTATCTGTAGACTGAAAAAGATGAGGTTTTTGTGCAGATATGGCAGATATACGGATCAAGTGGAGAGAGAGAGACCTGGGTACATTACGGACGGAAATCCAAGTGGATCAGGGTGTCCGTCGTGCATTGGCCAGGTGTGGGGTTCTAAATTTGTGGAGAACCCTCTGATGAGAGCTGGGGAGTCCTTGTTTGCCTGGATTATCAGTTATTGGGATCCAGATCATGAGGTTTTTATAGTGTAGGGGCACAGGATTGAGCTGACAGTCCAGGATCTATATTTCCTAACTGGTCTCCCACCATTAGGGATGGTGGGAAATACACAGCCAGTGTTACTGCATGGCCGTAACATCATGGAGTTCGTAGAGTGACATTGTCGACCAGGTGTCTGAGTCAAAGGGACTCGGATATCGATTGGGGATCTAGAGAGGTTGGAGACCCAGGCAATGGTGGTACCAGTGTTGTGGATCTTGGGCAGCCAAGTGCTCCATCACATCACTAGAGGGAAGATGATGATTGTAGAAAGTGTGTTGAGTGGGACCTACTATGGGTGGGCCCAGATGATGTTGGTGTCATTGAAATGATAGTTGTCGCTGTGTAAGCAGCAAGTGAACCATGATTGTGCTTATGGGATGGTATTGTGCTCCTTCTTTTTTGAGAATATCCTAACCCTGTGACCTCATGTACAACTACCTGATGGGGGTCCGAGAGAACCCAGGATGCGTCGGTGGGGATGACTACTGTGTAGAGGAGGGGGAGGGGTGGTCGGATGAGTGTTTCGATGAGATTTCTTCTCCCATTGGGATCAGATTCCATTGTACTTAGACGACTATCCCTATAGTGAGATGAGTTATTGGGGAGATCCAGACTTGCCGCTTCCGCCTGGTCGGGTATATAGCTTTGGTGAAACCGGCCGAATATATGGGACGACCTGTAGCAGCTGGAACTACAGGTGAAAGTGGATCGAGGATGGCTTAGAATGAGGATATGGCCGCTCTTGTGGAGGAAATTTGTCATATATGTGAGGGGCTGCTGATCGGTGTGTTGGAGAGGGGTTGGCAGGATTTAGACGACCAATACATAGAGCTATGTATTGGGCTACCCTCAGAATGGCGAGGTATCATGCGACACATGGCGATGGTTGGTCAGACTGCGTGTGATCTACGAGCTGCGAGAGCGGAGCCATTGGCTCGGGATCCTCTAGAGAGTGATTAGATGTAGGGCAAGTGGTGCCCCCTTGTGTGTGTGTAGGGGAAAGTGGTGCCCCCCAGTTTTTTTGAATTTTGGATTGTTTTATAACATGCTATGGGCATGTCATATATTTCAGAGTAGATGGACTCTAAAAACATGTTATATGATATATATTATGGATATGAATTATGTTGATGGTTTGAAATGTTATGGTCTTGTGTGTGATAAATGCCAGTCTATAACATGATTTTCAATTCTATCTACGTAGTGATTTTGATTTCTAGGGACATGGTTGAGAGTAATGAATCTAAAGTCACATATCAAAAGTTTCACTCGTAAATACTATCTAAACAGGATAGGGTTATGCACACGATAGACACCATTGATTTTTAAAACAAGAAGTAGGGAATCTAAATGAACGTGCAGATGGAGGATGCGATGAGATAGGGAATCGGCTAAGAGGCCACGTACTGCATCATATTTTCCCTGATTATTGGTGGCATTACCAATGCAAACCCCATTCTAAAGAATGGGCGTATGCAAGGGGGAAAATATGGCCCAGGTGGCAGAAGCGAGATTTCGGGAGTAATGACTTGCCCCGTCGGCATAGCCAATATAATGTGTGGATGAGAGGTCTGGCGGAATAGTGTCACAAGACAAGAAATGGGAGGAAGGAGAAGAATGAGGGCAGTGTGAGTATAGGGTAGACATAAAATGACCACTATGGGAGGGAGTAGTCTCGGTAGGATGACTAGGACTCATATATCGACTAGAGGGTGATGAATGAGAACTATGGGAGGAAAAGCGGGAGCTCATGCTACGAAGGACATCATAGATATGGATGGTATCCTCCTGGTGATGAGAAGGAAGGGAGAGGTCGAGGAAGCCACATGATGCTACCAAGCTACCTAAATCACCAGCATGGAAAGAAAGGCGTACATACGGATTGTCACGGGGGATGATGGAAGAACAAGTTAAAAGATGGTCAAATCATGTAGAGCCCAAGAATGTTGCTGAAGGGGAATCAAGCAAAAAAGATGGAGTGGATTCGGAGGGAATGTACTCCAAGGGTCGTGCAGATGATGATAGGTATAGGAGGGGGGCAGCAGGTTCCGACATCTCAACATTGGGGGGAGGAATGTCAATGGTAGTGGGGGGATCCTCGAGTAAACCTGACTGTTACACCATTTTTTGTTCATCTAACCCATTATCGTTAGATGAACCCAAGTACACCATGTAAGACCAATTTTACCCCAAGTAAAATCACTTTCACCACATTTGTTTACACTTCTTGGTCATATTTAACCCAAAGCAAGGTAATTAATTAAATAAATCATTATTTATTTAATAATTTCCTAAGAATAAGTTATTTAAATCATTATTTAAATACTATTCCTAGTTAAATTTGACTAAGTCATTTTTAGATAATTAAATAAACCATTATTTATTTAATTATATTCCCCTCATTTCCCTTAAATAATAAATAAATCATTTATTTATTTGTTATTTATAAATAAAGGAATTGACCCAAGTCAAAAACCCTTTTCCCTCCAACAAATATAATAAAATATTCCTAAAGGGTGATTCTAGAAGATGTTTAATAATATTTTATTCATGCACCAGGTTCTAGAACACCCCAATATTTTGTTATAAATAGGAGGGTTTTTCCCATTCATTAGTCACATCCATTGCATTAGATCACATTAGATCTACTCTTGGTCACCAATTTTATTTTGTTTGCATTTTGAACTCCCATTGAGTTCCATGTTTGTTAGGGTTTTTCATATCAACCAAAAAGAGGAATTTTAGATCTGAAACACTGAGGACTTCCAAGAACCCATCCCACTGAAGAGAACTGGAAAACACCTTTCTTGTTTTCCTCTCAGGTGCCCCATTATTTAATATAATAAAAGATTCTTTTTATACATTGTTCTTGCCTTGTCCATTGGATGCATGGAGCCATTTCACATTTTATCTGCTTAATGTCTTTTATGCTTAGATATAATATTATGCAGCAAATCTAAAGATATTTTGCAGCCATACTTGATGTTAGGGCTACTTGATATGCATAGCTAAAGTGAGTTTTTTACGACAAAAATTCATGCTAACAATTGGCGACTCCACACGAGTTTTCTTTTGCGACCACTGTCGTTTTCTATTTTCCTGCATATCCAGCTATTTCAAACCCTAGGGTTTCTCTTCAGTTTTCTATTTTCCCTATTTTATGCTAGTTTTTTTTCCTCTAAAACCCTTAAACTTTCAAATTTCTCACTTTCGTGTGTTTCTGGCCTTATTGCGCAGGTGACCGACATCAGTCGCAGCTGAGACGACACAATTTTCTGAAATCTGCCGCAACCAGCCCTGGATCTGCTGGTCGCACTTATCTACCCAAAAAGTGTGACCTGGCCTTGAGGTCACACTTTTCTGCCCTAAATCTACGACCTGGCCTAAAAACAGGCCTAAACCTGCGACCTGCACTTTTTTCTGCCATCAGCCAGCACTTTTTCTGGGTTTCACTGAAGCTTCTGTCAGGGTGTTCCAGCCTTTGTCTCCACCTGTTCAGACCTGTTTCTGATCTATTTCACTCACCTAAGTGGGACTCTTGCCCCTTAGGGCTTCAGTTCCCTCCACTTTTTGTGGGAGAGTTGGTTGCTGTTTTTAGACGTCTGCATTTCCAGAAGTTTCAGCCTTATTTCAGATCTGATACCTCTTGTTTAGATCCTCACAGGTTAGCTTTTCTTCCCTTTCTATACCCTGCCTTTCGCTTTGTTTGGGTTCTGCTCTAGGGTGACCCATTTGACCCCCTCTTTTTAGCTGATCTCCTAGCAGCAACCTTGCCCCTACCTCTTTGCTACTTTCTGCACCACTTTTTAGCAGATTTCTCCATTAGATCCCAGTCCCTCCGGACCTTCGATCTATTGGTCTCTTGTTAGCGTGCTCTGCCCCTTCTAGACTAGTTTTGAGAGACCCACCTTCTTGGGTTCAATTGCTACCTTTTTAGTTGTTAATTTTATGTTATTTCAGTTTTATTTACTGCAGATTTCTTTTCCATTACACAACACACTTTTTCTTTTACTCTCAAAACGTCTGGGTTTAATCAATTAAAATTAACGCATGCCACACACTGACCCTAAGTGAAGAAGAGCCTGGTTAACACCGCCTGGAAAAGACTCTAAAATTAATCAACACTGCACCTCCTTTCCCTTGTCGCGTCTTGCTTTTGCACCTTGCTACCCTTGTCGGTCTTTCTTCTTCCCGTCATCATTGCGCCTCCAAGGCATTTTTCCCGACAACTTCTTGGCCTTCACCCTCAGTTTCCAGTTGATCAACTTACTCCTTCTCGTGTCCTCGAGTAATTCCTCCCCCGAGTCCGCCCTCTGAATCTTCCTCTGCCTGTTCGGGATCTCCCCCTGTTACTTTTTCCATGTCTACCTCTGCTCAACCTCTTTTGGGCTACAGTTTCCCTCCAGGCATGTCCAGCCCCTTCGGCACTTTTCACTCTCCAGGTATCATGTATCCCGGATTTGGCATGACTCCTCCTTTTGCCTATCCTACACCCTACCCCTACCGGCATTCTACTTTCCCAACACCTTCAGCATTTGGACCACATTTACTCCCCCCTTCAGGGCCAAAATTTGCACATCTAGGTACCCCTTCTCCTCTTCCTTCTCAATGCAAGAGGAAAAGCCATCCCTATACTTCCATTAATCATGGACCCAACTGTTCCTGCATTGATTCCCCCACTCTCACCCAATCCCCAGGCTCTCAGCCCAAGCCGACTAGGCCTCTTCACACTGACAAGCCTTGTTCGTGTTGTGATGTTTACGTTCATCCCACTCATGCTTGTCCCCGATTACCACCAATGAAGCAACTATGGGAGTCTCAGCTCAGTAAGCAGACACAACCATCTTCTCTTACTCTACCTCCCCATCCGAACACCTCTCAACCCGCTATGTTTCCCGCTCCTTCCCCTCAACAAGGACTCGTGGCCACCCCGTCACCTCATGGCCCGGAACCCGCTCAACCCTCTCCTTCTAGTTCCTCTGATCACCAGATCCTCATGATGGCCTCAGACCAATCTCTCCCCGCCAATCCTTCCCTTCAAACTCGACCTCCCATTCCTTCTACCCCCGAGTTCCCATCCTTGGCCCCCACTCAGCCTCTATCAACACCCAATGGTCCCTTACAAATCCCTCAACCCAAAGTTGAAGTTCACACCCAAATTACTAAGGGTCTTTTACGTCGAAATGCTACCTCTGATAAGATTTTCCTGGATGCTGTCGACCCTACCGATGACCAGTTCATTGTTTTCAATCCCCGTCAACTTGACCATCCCCCTCTTCCTGCGTCGGTTGCTTTCCAAATCTCGGTCCAAATCCACAATGCCACTATTACTCCATGCATCATTGATGAGGGGGCATCTACCTATGTCATGTCCGCTTCGGTTTGGCAACAGATCGGATCTCCTGCGTTGGCTCCTTCCACAATCACCATTCGTACGTGGGATGGCCATGCTTCCCAGCCCGTCGGCCTCTTCCGCCGCTGTCCTATTACTCTTGCCAGCAAAAATGTGTGTGTCGACATTGAAGTGATCACCGCCCCTCTTGACTACAACATCCTCTTGGGGCGTAGCTACAGTTATGCCATGTCTGTCGTCCCATCCGCAGTTTACCGCAAGATGTTCTTCCCGCATAACGGCAAAATCGTCACCATCGACCAGTTATCGTATTGTACACCCAACTCCTAGATTTCCCTTGAGTCCTCTATTTCCACCGCAACTACGTCTCAGCCCCGTGCCCCTCCCGGCCTCTTCGAAGACCCCTCCTTGCTTGGAACCCTTCTTGACTCACCTACCCTCTCTGACCCTAGCCTGGCGAATGTTTGCATGATGCAATCATCTTGGGCTGACCTTACACAACCCACTTTGGCTAGTCAACAACCTCAACTTTCCCCAACTCCTTCGGCTCCTAGCCCTTCACCCCCACTAGACAGTCTTTTTCCTTCAGAATCTTCTCTCCCTACTGGCACAATTCCGCTCGATTACAATCCCCTCGGCCCTGTCCCCCTTGGCCATTTTCCTGCTGGTCAGATTCCTTTCCTCGCTCCACCTCCCGGAGCTTCCTTTGTCCCTATTCTGGCTACCCTCTCCCTACCCAACTTGACCTTGGGTATACCCGTTTGGTAGCTAAGCCCCCCTGCCCCTACCCTACCTGGTCAACCCAAGCCCTATCTTTCTTTGACTCCGGTTCAACCAATACCCATGACCTCCTCCGCTGCTCCCACACCTCCGTCTCCTCACCCAACCCCTCCTCCTGTTACAACCATGTCCGGTAACAATAGCAAATCTCGCAGGGGGGCACCAAAAGACATGGTGGCGTCGACAACTTCCACTCCTCCTCGCCTTCCAAAACATCCCATCCAGTGCGCCTTGTGCGACGTTGTTGGTCACGCCACCCATACCTTCCCTGAATTACCACACCTCAAAACCGTGGTCAATGAAACGTTTCCAGAATCTTATATTCCCATGGTCCAGGTCACTCTCCCTGGTTCCCTTCCCAAACTTAAAAACTTGCGCACTAATCACCCTTGTTCTTTATGCGACTTCCATGGACATTATACCCACCTTTGCCCCCATCTTGACGAGTATCGTGCTTCTTTGGACGCTTACCGCCAATTCGAAGCCGCGCTTTCCCGTCCTCCTTTTTTAACCCCCGAACACACATCTACCCCTATTACCATTCCTCAGTCCGATACCGACATGACTGAACCTTTAGCCACTATTTCCTACCTTTCCTCCTCACCTCGTTTTCCAGCAACCGACCCCTTAATCTCTGACCCCGCTGTCACCCCCCATAATGACACCAATGTAACCACCTCCCCTCAACATCAGGTGTTTCATACTTCTACCTCCCCTGGACATTATTTACCATCCACTCCTCCCCTCTTCCATTCTGACGAAGACATCATGGACGCCATGACCGAACCCGACTTTCCATGGGACGATATGCACCATCGTGCCTACTTCCTACCACATCAATCGCATGACCAATACGCTATCTAAAACAAAGACTTCATCCCCAATAAAGTTGATTGGTTCAAAAACCCCATCCCTGCCCCTGACGCTTTCGAAGAAGGAAACATGGCTGATATCTCTCCTACCATCAAAATCGACATTTCTGTCAAACCGGGTATCAAAGAACACATCACTCTGGGCGCCCAATGCACTCCGGATGAAATTGAAGCCTACACCAAACTCTTCAAAGAATTCTGTGATTTTTTCACCTGGTCTTACTCAGAAATGCCCGGACTCGATCCCGCCATTATCGAACACCACATCGACACATGGCCAGACACCACCCCGGTCCATCAAAAATGGCGATCCATTCATCCATCCAGACGCGACACCATCAAAGCTGAAATCGATAAGATCTGGCATGCTGGTTTCATTTATCCCATTGAATACATGACTTGGGTGTCCAATCCCATCCTCGTCCTCAAAAAACAAGGCACCATTCGTGTTTGCACTGAATTTCACGATTTGAACAAAGCTTGTCCCAAAGACAACTTCCCCACACCATTTATCGACCAAATCATTAATGAGTGCGAGGCACATGAAGTTTTATCCTTCATGGCTGGCTTCTCAGGGTACAACCAAATCGTTATCCGTCGTGCTGATCAACTTAAAACCACATTCATTAGTCCCTGGGGCACTTTTGCCTACCGAGTCATGCCATTTGATCTTAAAAACACTGGCGCCACTTTTCAACGAGCCATGTCTTATTGTTTCCATGACTTAGCTCATATTATCCTTACCTATTTAGACGACCTTACTGCATGCTCTAAACATCGGGCCCAACACATGCATGATCTGCGTACCATTTTCCTCTGTTGTCGCAAGTATAACATCCGTCTTAACCCTTTAAAATGTGTCTTCTGTGTTCCCACAGGCCGTCTCCTTGGCTTCATAGTATCTAAAGCGGGGATCACTCTTGACCCTTTGAAAGTTCAAGACATTCTTGAGCTTCCTATCCCCCGTACCTTACGACAGCTGCAAAGTCTCCAAGGCAAAGCTAATTTCCTTCGCCGCTTCGTTCCCGACTACGCTACTACCGCACATGGTTTCCTTCGACTTCTTCGCTCTCACACCTCTTTTTTCTGGGACACCTACGCTCAAAAATCCTTTGATGCCCTCAAGCATGCTCTCACCTCTTCCCCTTTCATCCTTCATCCTAAATTTAACCGATATTTCATCCTTTACATCTCCGCTTCCACCCATTCGGTCGCTGGTGTCCTTATTCAAGAAGATGATCATGGCACCGAACATATAATTTACTATGTCAGTAAAAACCTTGCTGGTCCACCTGTCTCTTACTCACATGAAGAAAAATTAGCACTGGCTGTTGTGTTCTTGGTCCAAAAGCTGCGTCATTATATCATCTTGCGTTCCACCAAGGTGGTGACTGATTCCAACCCAATGGCTTTCCTATTGAGCCAACGCATCCTCAGTGGGAAATACGCTCGTTGGGTCGTTATCCTTCAAGAATTTGACCTTAAATTTGTCACCCCAAAAAGTAAGAAAGGTTTAGCCCTTGCTGAACTCATTTCTGACCTCCCTACTGGGACGCAAGACACTCCAATTAATGAGGCTCTCCCCGATGAACATTTATTTGTCATCACCACCGACGATCCATGGTACGGTGATATCCTTACTTACTTGTGAACCCAAACGTTCACCCTTCACCTTGATCATGACGATCGCCAACGTATCTGCCACCAAGCCTCTTGCTACCTTCTAATCAATGATGATATTTATCGTCGTGGCATAGCTACTGTCCTTTGTCGGTGCCTCACACACGCTGAAGCCGAACAAGTCCTCAACGCTTGTCATAGCGGCGCTTGCGGTGGCCACCTCTCTAGCCTTGCCACTGCCCAGAAAATCATGCGCGCTGGGTATTTTTGGCCTTCTCTCTTTAGTGATTGCATTGAAGCAGTCAAACACTATTCCAATTGCTAACATTTTGCCCCCAAGGCACGAACTCCACCCGCTCCCCATCATCCTGTCATCACAGCTGGCCCTTTTTGCAAATGGGCCATTGACTTTATGGAATGTCGACCCCCATCCACCGGTAACCACAAATATATCATTGTGGCGGTTGACTATTTCACTAAATGGGCCGAAGCTATGCCCACATTCAACAACAAGGCAGCCACAGCCGCCCTCTTTTTCTTCAACCATGTCATCACTCGTTTTGGAGTTCCCAAACAATTAGTCTCTGATCATGGCCGACATTTTGAAGATGAGATCTGGCATGAGCTGTCTTCACTCTTGGGTTTTGAACACTAATATTCATCTTCCTATTACCCCCAAGGTAATGGCCAAGTTGAAGCCGTCAACAAAGTTCTTAAGACCATGCTTCAAATAATGGTTAATAAACAAAAAAACAATTGGCACCTCATGCTCTTCCCTGCGTTATGGGCCTATCGTACTTCAGTTAAAACCGCCACTGGTTTCACTCCTTTCCACCTTGTCTTTGGTGAGGAGGCAGTCTTACCAATCGAGTGTGAAATCCCTTCCCTTCACCTAGCCATCGAACTTCTCCCCGATACCCAACCTCTAGAACAAAGACTTGTCATGCTAGAGCGCGCCTCTGAAGATCGTCGTGTTGCATTACAAACCCTTGAAGTGACCAAAAAGCGCACCAAAGCTCAGTATGACCGCAAAGTCCACCCTCGCACCTTTCATGAAGGTGACCATGTTCTAGTATACGACCAGGCCCACGATACCCTCAGTCGTGGGAAGTTCGACTCATTATGGCTTGGTCCTTACATCATTAGTAAAGATCTCGGGAAGGGGGCATACCTTTTAGAGGACTTTGAAGGCCACCCCCTTCCTAATCCTCGCAATGCACTCTATCTTAAGAAATATTACCCTTAGCATTTCCCCCTCGAAATGCATTTTCTTGTAGATAGCCAGCATATTTTCGTTTTCTATATTTCAGTACTTCAATAGGACACCCATCGTCCACGAAGTCTTACTTCACCTATCCTTAAAATCAGACTTCCTCACTTACATCACCTTTTGGTGGGGGGAATCACTTTGCCCCCACACTCATTTATGTTATTGAGGATTTCCGTCATGAGATACCCATTTGTACTCATGTTTTTCATGGTCCCCATTGGACCTATCCCCCATTCCAGCATCATCATTCCTGTCTCTTTGTTGGTCGCTCTACCTTTTTCTTCCATGCCTTGGTTGGGGTTCCCTTATTGCCTCACCTCTGGCGGGCCTACTTCTGTTGACATCAACTTATCTTCTCCAGCAGCTGGGTCCAGGGGGTAGATGATCTTGGTTCGAGCTCTTCTCAGTATGATCGTGATATATACACTTGACGGTACAATGATGCCACATTAGCTATTGATGATTCCCAGGCATGTGCGAGATGTCTCAACCCTCAGGAGGGGGTGGCCCTGCAGGTAGCCCCCCATATGCCCGGATGACTTCTTCATTTCCGCCCTTGATGTAGCTCCTCTCATCGGATGATATCGACCTCAACCGTCTGTAGCTCCTCTACGATTTTCATGTCCCCGTCAAATGTTGAGAGCTCGTCCCCGTGTGTAGGGGGCATTTAGGTGTATTTGTATCTCATGTACTCAAATATTATTGTATAAGTCCTGACGATTATTCCAGGCATATCATGTATGTGGGGCTCATTATTTTATTCCTCTGCCTCATGTTCTAACCAATCCTTGTTCCCTTAGTGCGTTCCATGGTTTTCCGGGTGCCTTATTCTTTGTGCTCTTGTTTCGGCGGGCATAGGTATGCCTCCCCCGCCGCCTTTCACATTGGTACCACATCATACACTTGAGACTTGTTGCACCTGTAAGTCTCGTCTCCTTAGGTTCTAGTCCTCTACCACTTTAGATCACCTTACATTCCTCTCTTTCATTTCTATCTTGTTTCAGTTCTTACAACGTACTTCGGTCATACGATTTGCTCCTAACACTCGTACGTTGGGGGGCAATCTGTTACACCATTTTTTGGTCATCTAACCCATTATCGTTAGATGAACCCAAGTACACCATGTAAGACCAATTTTACCCCAAGTAAAATCACTTTCACCACATTTGTTTACACTTCTTGGTCATATTTAACCCAAAGCAAAGTAATTAATTAAATAAATCATTATTTATTTAATAATTTCCTAAGAATAAGTTATTTAAGTCATTATTTAAATATTATTCCTAGTTAAATTTGACTAAGTCATTTTTAAATAATTAAATAAACCATTATTTATTTAATTATATTCCCCTCATTTCCCTTAAATAATAAATAAATCATTTATTTATTTGTTATTTATAAATAAAGGAATGGACCCAAGTCAAAAACCCTTTTCCCTCCAACAAATATAATAAAATATTCCTAAAGGGTGATTCTAGAAGATGTTTAATAATATTTTATTCATGCACCAGCTTCTAGAATACCCCAATATTTTGTTATAAATAGGAGGGTTTTTCCCATTCATTAGTAACCTCCATTGCATTAGATCACACTAGATCTACTCTTGGTCACCAATTTTATTTTGTTTGCATTTTGAACTCCCATTGGGTTCCATGTTTGTTAGGGTTTTTCATATCAACCAAAAAGAGGAATTTTAGATCTGAAACACCGAGGACTTCCAAGAACCCATCCCACTGAGGAGAGCTGGAAAACACCTTTCTTGTTTTCCTCTCAGGTGCTCCATTCTTTAATATAATAAAATATTTTTTTTATACATTGTTCTTGCCTTGTCCATTGGATGCATGGAGCCATTTCATATTTTATCTACTTAATGTCTTTTATGCTTAGATCTAATATTATGCAACAAATCTAAAGATATTTTGCAGCCATAATTGATGTTAGGGCTACTTGATATGCATAGCTAAAGTAATTTTTTTACGACAAAAATTCATGCTAACACTGACGCATACTGAGCAAGGATGGGAGAGGAGGATTGATTTTGTTGAATCTCATACTTGCAAATGACCTCTAAAGAGGCTCGGTAATGCGTGAGGTGAGGACAATGGTGAGAATAATGGCCATGGACACCACACAGAGCATAGGGTTTGTTGGTGCGAAGAGTCTTTGGGTTCTTGGCTGCGGACGAGGAAGAAATAGAGGTTTGAAGGATCGTAGATTCAGGGAACATGACCTTAACCATGGGTTGGATACGGGGCAACTCAGGACAAGTATGGGTGGCATGAACGACACCATCACACAAGGCACAAGACTTGGCGGGTGGAGGAGGGGTAAGGTCGGATGCGGTGGCCTTGTCTTTGGATGCCCCCTTGCGAGATTTTCGTTTCTTGCCCATAGCTGTCACAGAAAGAGAAGGGTCCTGTTGAGGAGCGGGTGGCACTGTAGCGATAGAAGCAGCTACGGGAACTGGTTGAACTGGTGTCAAGGCAAGGTATGGTTTGGGGTGACCTGGTGGGGTAGCGGCTAGAGAGTCAAGGTACGAGAAGGGAATACCCAGGGTCAAATTAGGGAGGGAAAGGGTGGCCATGATGGGGACCGAATAGACTCCGGGAGGGGGAGTGAGGAAGGGTAACTGACCAGCGGGGAAATGGCCAGGAGGGATGGTGCCAAGATGGTTAAGACTTGGGGGAACCGACCCAAGAGGGTAGAGAGGATCATGGGTACTAGTTGTAGGGGAAGGGCCAGCGGGAAGAGGTCCAGTTGGCGGTGGCGAAGGGCTAGGAGTAGGTAGCGGCAGGCGAGTGTGAGGTTGCTGACTAGCCAAAGTGGGCTGTGTGAGGTTGGCCCGAGACGATTGCATCATGCAAACATTAGCCGAGCTGGGATCCGAGACAAGAGGAGGAGGAAGACCAGGGAAGGTTCCAAGCAAGGAGGAGTTTTTGTAGATGCCGAGGGAGACACTGGTCAAAGAATCGACGGTTGGTTTATTGGCTACAGAAGAGATGATCGACTTAGGGAAAGTCTGAGATTTTGGCTCATGATAGGTCAACTGGTCAATGGTGACTATCTTTCCATTATGAGGGAAACACATCTTGTGGTGGACTGCAGATGGGACGGTAGACATGGCATAGGTGTAACTACGCCCCAAAATAATGTTATAGTCAAGAGGGGCATCGATAACTTCAACGTCGACACAAACAGTCTTGTCCACAAGGGTGATAGGACAGTTATGGAAAAGGCCGATGGGTTGGGAGGAATGGCCATCCCACACATGAAGGGTGATTGTGGAAGGGGCCAGTTCAAGAGATCCAAGTTGTTTCCAAACCGAAGCAGACATCACACAAGTAGATGCCCCATCATTAATAATACACTGAGCGACATTGGCATTTCAGATTTTGACTAGGATTTGGAAAGCAACAAAAGCAGGAAGGGGGGGATGGTCGGATTGACGGGCTTCAAAAACAATAAATTGGTCATCAGTAGGATCTACAACACCCACGGAAGATAGTAGAGCCTTCTTTTGAGAAGGACACGACTGGAGGAGTTCCAGTGTTGAAATGGCAGCAGGAGATTGTGCCAGATCATCTACTATGCTATATGAATGGGTAGCCCGATCAGGGGCAGCATGTCGGCGTAATGGGCCCTTAGGAATCTTGGGATGAACCTCAGATTTGGGTGGAGGGATTTGCAAAGGACCATTGGGTGTCGACAAAGGCTCTGCAGGACCTGAAGATGGGGACTCGGAGACAAACGGAGCGGGAGGCATGGAGTACTAACGAGACTGAGTTTGAAGGTTAAGGTCGACGGTGAGAGGTTGGTCAGAGGCCATCATGAGAATCTGGTAATCGGAGGAACCAGAAGGGGAAGGTTGAGTGGTTACCGAGGCATGAGGTCGTTGAGTAGCCACGAATCCTTGTTGAGGGAAAGGATCGGTAAACACAGCGGGTTGAGAAGTATCCGTATTAGAATGGATAGTAGGGGAGGAATGATGTCCTCATACTGTGGCCTAAGACTCCCACAGCTGCTGCATCTATGGTAATAGGGGAAAATCGTGAGTGTAATGACCATAAACACCGCAAGACGAACAAGGATTATTGGTAAGAAGAGGCCTGTCCAGCTTGGGCTGAGAGCCCTATGGATGGTTAGCAGTGTTAGAATCAATACTTGTAGGATTGGGTCCATGATTTCCAGTGGCAGATTGATTTCCTTTCCTCTTTATTTGAGAAGGAAGAGAATTAGTCGCGCCCTGCTGTGCAAAGACGTGCCCTGGAGGGGGTAGTAAGTGCAGCTGCAGGGGTTGAGAAGGAAAGGGGTGGAGAGGTCCAAATTTTGGAGGAGCTGGGACACCAGGCTGTGGGTAAGGATAAGGGTTAGGATGGGTAACATTGAGGTAAGTAGGAGGGTGGGCGAAAGGAGGAGGCATGCCATATCCTGGATACATGCTACCTAGAGGGGGAAAAGTGCTGGAGGTGCTGGCCCCTCTGGGACGGAAACCATAGCCCATAAGAGGTTGAGTAGAGGTATGCAAAAGAGCTCCAATGATACCGTCGGCAGAGTGAGATGCCCATGAGGCATTAGCGCCACCGGGCTTTGGGAGGTCAGGAAGGACGGTATAAACATAACCAGATTAAGCGTAAATAAGGTTATATTTCAAGGCTATTTGGAGGGTGGCTTCTTCAGTTTGAGGGAAATGGGAGGCGACATATTTTCCAATGGGAGGTAAGAGAGAGCGAAGGAACCAGTGCATATAACCCGATCTTCAAAGGGAGGAGTGCGACATAAGCTTCTTCTTCGCCGCCATTCCTGTACATGAGCGGAAAGGCGGGTCGAAGAGGATTGACGGAAAGAAGTTAAAAGCTCGGTACCAGTGTCGTATCGGAGAGGTAGCTGGAAATAAGATAAAAATGCTTGGGCAATGGTCGAAAAAGTGGTATGGGAGGAGGTGGCCTGCTCAACATACCATTTAGAAGCTTCGTCGGTAAGCGTGCGTTGGAACAATCTAAGATGGATGGAGTCGTGAGTAATGGAATTGGATGAACACCACATATGGAAAGATCGGATATGGTTGGAGGGATCTTCACTAGCAAGGCCTTCGAACTTGGAAATGTCTTAGGGGAGCTTGGTTGGCATAGCAGGCCAACTCACATCATGGCAGATAGGATCATTGATTAACTGATTGAAGTTGGGGAGACTAAGAACGGCCATATAAGGGAGCAATGGAGCAGTCGAGGTAGGTCTCGTAGTGGTTCCACTAGAAACAGACCCAACAGTAGAACTGGGGTTTCTATTGGCGCTAGGCCCTGAACTAGACATGGTGAAGGTAACAGGGGGAGAACCTGGAGTAGGGGGAGAATCCGAAAAATCATAAGAAGAGTCGGAGTGCGGACTCAGGGGATGACTTACTCGATGATGACGGGAAGGAGGAAGTCGATCAATCGGAAATTGAGGGTGAAGGCCAAGAAGTCTCCGGGATAAGAGCCTTGGGGGTGCAATAATGACGGGAAGAAGAAAAACCGACAAGGGTAGGGAGGGAAAAAATAAAGTGAGGTCAAGGGCAGAGAGGTGTAGTGTCAATTGATTTTAAATTCTTTTCTAGGCAGTGTTAACCAGGCTCTTCTTCACTTCGGGGTTAGTGTGTGGTGTGTGTTGATTTTAATTTTTTAAACCCATAAGTTTTGAGAGTAAAAGAAAAAGTGTGTTGCGTAACTGAAAATAAATTTGCAAATAACATTATATAATGCTGAAATAACAAAAAATTAATAGCTAACAATGCATCGATCTAACCCAAGAAGGCGGGTCTCTCAAAACTAGTCTAAAAAGAGGGAAAAGATCTAAGGTCGGGAGGGACAGGGATCTAAAGGATAAATCTGCTGGAAAGAGGTGCAGAGAATAGAAAAGAGGCAGAGGCAAGGTTGCTATAACAAAAGGGGAAATCAGCTAAAGGGAGGAGGGACGAAGAGGTGGCCCTAGAGGTAAACCCAAACAAAACTATATGAGGTGACTTGAAAAGGATAAGAGCTGATCTAAAGGGATCTGAAAAGGAGGTATCAAATCTGAAAATAAGAAGGCTGAACTCTGAAAATTCAGACGTCTAAAACAGCTAAAACTCGCCCACAAAAATTGGAGGGTACTAAAGCCCTAAGGGGAAATATTCCCACTTAGTTGAGTGAAAAAAATCAGAAACAGGTCTAAACAGGCAGAGACGGAGGCTGGAAAACCCTGACAGAAGCTTCAGACAAACCCAAAAAAATTGCTGGAAAATTGTAGAAAAAAGTGCAGGTCATAGGTTCTGACCTGTTTTCAGTCCAGGTCGCAATTTCTGGGCAGAAAAGTGTGCCCTCCAGTCCAGGTCGCAGTTTTTGGGCCGATAAGTGCCACATGCAAATCCGGGTCTCTCAGCGGCAGATTTCAGAAAAAGTTGTCGTCTCAACTGCGGCTGATGTCTGTCACCTGCGCAAAAGGGCTAGAAACACATAGAAGTTAAAAATATAAATGTTTGAGGGTTTTAGAGGTGAAAAACACCATAACAATAGGGAAAAACAAAAAACTGAAGAGAAACCCTAGGGTCTGAAATAGCTGGATATGCAGGAATATATAAAACGATAGCGGTCGCAAAAGAAAACCCGTGTGGAATCGCCAATTGTCTGTATGAATCTTTCATCGTAAAAAACCACTTTAGCTACGCATAAAAAATAGCCCTAACATTAATTATGGCTGCCAAATATCTTTAAAATTGCAATCAGGTGATCCAAATAATGCTGCACAAATCCAGATCTAAGCATAAAAGACATTGAGAAGATAAAGTAAAATGTGGCTCCATGCATCCAATAGACAAGACAAGAACGATATATTTGAAAGAATTTTTATATTATATTGAAAGGGGCACCTGAGAGGAAAACAAGAAAGGTGTTTTCTGGTTCTCCTCAATGGGATGGGTTCTTGACAGTCAACATTTCAGATCTAAAATCTCTCTCTCTTGTTGGTGTAGAAAACCCAGACAAACATAGAACTCAATAGGAGCTCACAAGGCAAAAATGGAGAAAATGTGACCAAGTGTATAGATCCAGAGTGATCTAATAGGCAACAAAAGGTGACTACTGAATGGGGAAAACCCTTCTATTTATAACAAAATATTAGGGCAATCTAGAAACTTGGTGTATGAATAAAATATTATTAATCAAATTCTAGAACCACCCTTTAGGAATATTTTATTATATTTGTTGGAGGGAAAAGGATTTTTGACTTGGGTCAATTCCTTTATTTATAAATAATAAATAAATAAATGATTTATTTATTATTTTAAGGAAATGGTGGGAATATAATTAAAGAAATAATGATTTATTTAATTATTTATAAATGATTTAGTCAAATTTAACTAGGAATATTATTTAAATAAGGATTTAAATAACTTATTCCTAGGAAATAATCAAATAAATAAGGATTTATTTAATTTATTTCCTTGTTTTGGGTTAAATATGACCGGGAAATATAAACAAATATAGATTTTTTTATTATTTCCTTTTGGGGTTTCCTGTTTAGACCATAAACAACTTAATAAAGGTGTTTTACTAAGTTATTTCACATAGTGAAAGCAATTTTACTTAGGGTAAAATTGATCTTACATGGTGTACTTGGGTTCATCTAATGATAGTAGGTTAGATGAACAAAAAATGGGGTAACAATACTTATGATATTTTGTCTTTCAAAGCTTAGCACCTTCTCTCCGGACTTCAACTTTGTATGAAAAACATCCAAACCAATATAAACGCTGCAATGTTATGTACAATGAGTAAAGTAAACAAAATGAACTACTGTTATTCTCGGAAATAGTAATGCTTCAACATTCTACCATTGATAAGTCATCCTCGTAGATCTAATCCATCCAACTCCTTCAAAAAGAATGCATTTTTACCTTTGTAACCATAAATTACATAGGGACCTTTCCATAGGAAATAAAATTTACCATTTTTACCTTTCTCTTCTCTCCTGGAATCCCACTTAATAACTTTGTCACCTATGTAAAAATCATCTTCCTTAGTATTTTTGTCAAATATCTTTTTAATCTTATCTTGAACAACTTGAGACTTGAGATAGACTTCCTCCCTGGTTTGCTGCAAGTGTATCATTTGATTTATCCTTCTCTGGATATCATTGGTTTCTACCTGCAGTTCTTGGATCATCTTCATCACTGGCACTCCTAAAGAGGATGGAAAAACAACATCCATCCCATAAACAAGCTGATAAGGTGATGTAACAATGGAATTATTTGTGGTGAGTCTATCTTCCCACAAGGCATTAACTAACCTTTTGTTCCAAGTCTTTTTATTGTCTTCTAGTATTTTCTTGATGATATTCACAAGGCTTTTATTGGAGGATTCAACAAGACCATTTCCTTTAGGGTAATAGGATGTGGATTTGGCCAAGGGTAATGTGGTATTTATTACAGAAGTCAATCATATTTTTAGACTTGAAAGTAGTTTCATTATCAGTAATGAGCTTTTGGGGGCATCCAAATCTTGACAGCATATTGTTTTCTAAAAATGATATTATGACAGTATCAGTGGCTTTCCTAGAAGGAATGGATTCTATCCACTTGGTGAAATATTCTGTGGCTGTCAAAATCCATTTGTGTTGGGCTAAGGATGGTGGGTGAATTTCACTAATGAATTCTAAACCCCATTGCTGAAATGGAATTTCTGTGGAGATGGGTTTAAGGGGTAAAGGTAGTAGCTTTTTCTTCCCTTCAAAGATTTAGCATTTGTGACAGGAGGTCACATACTTTTTCATATCTGCAAAAAGTGTAGGCCAGTAAAAACCAGCTCTCAAGATCTTATTTGCATTTGAATTCTAGTAAAGGTGTCCTCCACAGTCACCTGCATGAAATTCCTCCATAAATTTATCAGCTTCATATTTAAGCAAAAAATTCAATAAAATTCCACCATGATCTTTCCAAAACAGTGAATTATCTATGATACAAAATTTCATTTCCTTTAACTTTAAAAATATAGATTTAGTTCTTGATAATCCAGGAGGAGCTTGTAAATTTAGTAATACAAATATGATATCTTTATACCATGGTGAATCTGAAAAGGCTTCACTGATCTGTGGAGTCGCCATCTCTTCCTGATCATCTAATTGGGCAATAAAACTTATATCTAAAGCATGACAATTTGATTTAGCCATGAGTTTGGCTAAACCTTGACCTTTAATGAGTTTGGTGGGCTTAATTTCTATGTCATATTCCAAAATGGTGGCAATCCATTTTCCTCTTTTACCATCAGGCCCATTTTGAGTGAGAATGTCCTTCACTACTGAATTTGGAACATAAGCAATGATGTGTGAATATAAGATGTACACTCTAAAGTCTTTGATAGCTTTCAATAATGCTAGTGCCTACTTATCCATTATGTTATACTTTATGTTAGCCATCTATAATTTTTTCTGATATCAAAATATGACTAAATAATGATTTTGGATTTCTAGAAACAGTATTTGAGAAACATTGTGAGTTCTAGAAATCTCACTGCCTTCATCATCACAAGCTTGAATATTTTTCACTAAAACTTTCCTGTCTTTTTCCTTCTCAAATGTTCACCCTTCTGCTCTAAGAAGACTCCATTTTATGGGCTCACTGACCTCATTCATCACTCCACTAACACCCTCATTCATCCCCCTTTTTCCCCTCTCAAAACACATTCCTTTTTTCCACTAACAAACCCTCATAACCCCTCCTTATTCATCATTTTTGTCTAAAAAACATTAAAAAAAATGTAAAAGCCCTTCTTACATTGTTTAAAATTTGATTTCTACCCTATCAGACCTTTTAAAAACCTTGCAAAAATCGGCTTTTATGTTAAAAACCCACTTTTTGTGAAAAGGCCTTTTAAGCCCCTTTTCGACTTAAAAGAACCTAGCCCCCTCACCAATATGACTCTAAACCATGACCTACCACTATTTCCTTAAGCCCCTATCCATCTTAGCCCTCGGTTTTCTTTATCCACACAGGAACATTTCTCTCGCCTATTTCCTAGCCCCTTCCCCCTTTACCTTACCCCGTCCCTTTGCTTCCTTTCCTGACCAATCTCCACCATTGATCCTGAAACTTAGGCCCTAATCGAATGGAGGTCACGCCCCTATCACTCCACCCATTCTTTATACAAACCTATGCTACATGACAAATCCCGCCACATCATCATGCACGAGCCCTGCATTCCAATTAAACTTGCCACCAACCACAACCCGCCATCTGTCTCTAGGCTCCACCCTCCACACTTGCACGCTGATCCCTCAACCATTCCACACCATCGATCTCATCCTTTGAGATCTGAAGGCCCAGATCCCATATCGCGCAGAAATCCGCGCCGAGCATTAATATCCCTAACCCGCATGATAAAAGTAGTTTTTCCTTGCCACGTGGAAAACGATAAATGGAATTGCGCAGCCCCGAGCCAATACCACTTACTGCCTTTCACCTACGCAATAAACCACCGTGGTTTTCCAAAACTGCCATTCACCTCCACGCCAAAATTCAAACTTCTTATCCTTCGTTTGATTTTCCCCATGGTTTCGCTTATGGAACCTTCCCTCTGCACCATCTCTTCCTCTACAAATCGCGCCCCCCCGATGCCTTAGAAACCCCAAAAAGTGCATTTTTTCTGCTCTCGCAGGTTTTAAATTAATTTTGTTTTATTTTTTTGAAAGTTTTTAATGGCAGAAATAGGCCAGATGCCCTCCCACTACTGTTTGTTGAATAAAACCCCTTGGTGATGACTCAGGTGTCTTAAAAACAAACTATGAAGATCAGGGAGCTTTTTTCTCAAGGTTTGATTGATGATGAACCATGATCATCAATAAATCAATGACCCTCCAAAGCAATGAAGAAGCAAAGAACATAAGGGTTAAGGACTAATCCTCCATCACAGGATAAACACAGAAGATTAGCCCTTAAAGACAGTGATTAAAGATGAAAGTCAAAGGCTTAAAGTAAAGGATAAATGAACAAAATGGTCATAAAGTAGAAGCAGAGAATAAAGACAGTAAGGCAAATTATAAGGCTAAATCAGAGATCAGAGGCCTAATACAGAAGTTTGATGATTAAAACAACGTTAGATTTACCTAAAGACAGCTTCGAATAGCTCAACAAAGAAGCAATTACTTCTCCAAAGACAGATTTGCCACCTACAACATGTTTTCTTTCAATAAAGGCATGAGGAAGTTATTACACAGTCAAAGATATTTTAAAGTAGCTCAACAGTTATTACAAAGTTATTACAAAGCCTTTAAAGTTAAATATTTCAACTAAAATAACTCAGAAGTTAAGACAAAGTTATTATTTCAGAGTAACTCTTTCAGATATTTTTTCCTTGGGCCTTGTAATATTCCCAATTAGCCCAAGCTAATGGGAATATTCAATTTTTCTTTGTCTTACTTTGATTTTCATGTTGATGAATAAAATGTGAAGGAAGACATGTAAAACTCCTAAAAACATCAAAATAAATCAATGCGTATGTAAACAGAGGCATATCTGGGCCATGTAAATAAACTCTTGTAGGTGTGAATGGGTTTGAACCATGAGATTGGGTCAACTTTGACCAAGTCAACAATGCAGTCTAGATGCAATGAACCTCATGGATAGACAGCACAGTTTTAGATGGAGGCTCCACATGTGAAAGGAGCTAACTCATTGAGGTGGTTTAGGGTTTGGCAAGGCTTTCATCTTATAAAATAAGGAGGAGGACAACAGGAAAAGGTTTTTGATGTTATTATTTTCTGAAGGTATTGTCTGCTTAGACATCCCTTGTTGGGATTTCCTGTTTAGGAATCCCACCTCCTTCCTTGAGCAGCTCTTGGAGGAGTCTTATTTTCTTAGTCCACTATCTGGCATTTTTCCAACCCACATCTTGCATCTACAACATGTTAGAGTCGGTATCTTCATCACTCTGTCAGAGATCAAAATTCCTCTTGTTGCATTTCATTTTAGGTGTCTCATTCAGTTCAGTCAGCTGCATTCCATTAGGAGCATGGATCATCTGACGAAAGGGTCTTGTCATTCATATCCCTCATGTCTTGTACCTACTGGCCTAGTTCTATCTATCAAAATCATTTACAGTCATGTTTGGCCTCCTGTTTGACAAAGAGTCATTTTAGGGTTTTAGTCTCATTAGGTCTAGGGTTTCGTTAATTTAGTCTTCAGAATGTCTAATAATGTCAGCAGGCACATGAGGAAGCTTGAAATAAGGTTTCACCGCAAAACTTTCATCGTCATAATGCTTGATAATGATTTTTCTTCAAAACTCTGTTTTGAAGAAAATCGTCTATTTCATATTTTGTAATAAATGCAATGTAATTTTCAAAGTTTTTTCAGTTGTAAAGTTATTCAGGTGCAACCTTGGTCACCTTTGCCAAAACCCCATGCCAACTATCCCTATTAAGACATACAAGAAACTCATCATCAGTCCAAAAATCACAAAGGAAACAAAACAGAGTTCATTTAAAAAAGTGCCAAAGTCTGCAACATTAGAAAGTGGGTTTGCCAAATGAAAAATCAAATTCTTTGATATATATAAGATATTTTCATATTCAACAATCCATTTGCATACCAAGAGACATCATTGAGCCAAGACAAATCATGGAGGGCGAAACAGTGTTTGAAGGGCGGACTGTGGGTGAGATTGACTGTCGCGGTGCGTTGGGCGGTGGTCGCGATGCACAGGCTGAGCGCGACGCATAGGGCCACTCATGACTGTGCATTTTTGAACTGGCACGGTGCATACAAGGGTCACGACGCACTGGGCCATTGTCATGGCGGACAGGGCAGACAGCTAGATTTTTGTCATTGCTCCACAAAAATTTAAATCGACTCGGTCCTTCTCGCTCCAAGTAATTTCAATTGATCTTGTAATTGCCATTAACCAATGTTTGGTGTTGTTTGAAAAGGGAATATGAGAGTTTGAATGCCAAAAATATAAACCCTATCATCTTGTTGAAGTGCCTCCTTAGGGTTTTGAAATTGAATTTTTAAAATTAATTGTGGTGCCAAATACTCCATTCCCCACCTTTTTGTTCCTCCCCCTCATTGTAATATCATCACTACAGTCCTTTCCCCTATCTCCCTTGAATCCCTAAACCCATTCATACTCATCTCATTTCCATTATCCCTATTCTCATTTTCAAAATTTCCCCAAATCCCAAAAAATCCAGTGGCTGTCCCTTGTCCCTAAGTTTGTCAAATCAAAAGCTTTCAAAAGGCAAATTCCACTTGACAAAACTTCATTGTTTCCACTGCCCTATTTCTCCACAGTCCCTCCCACACTACCATACATTTGGAAATTAAAACAAAAAGCACCAAATTCTCATTTTCATCTCATACAAGCCAACATACACTTTGCATAGACATCATGGAGACAGACACTGATACATCATATGACAGAGATAGTGATTCTACCACTGAGCTACATGCACCTAGAAGGCCTCGTAAAGGTGGCAAACATGTGAGAGAAGAGCCCACCTCATTGACTCAATTGCAGGCTTGCCCACTTGCCATGGCATGTTTTCGAGAGTAGTCATGCTATCAGTATTGTGAGATGTTTGTTAGGATTCATAATCATCAGGAGTTAGCTCGTTTGTTTGTATTGCATTTACATGATGGTAAGGTAACTCTTGCTGGTGTAAATTTCACTTTGACATCAGAAACCATCTCTCAAGCAACCGGAATACCGAATGTGGGTGAACAGTGGAAAAAAAGATAGCAGGTGGATAGAGTGCATTATGAACCATACATCAAGCCTAGCTTTGTGAGGCAACTCAACAGAGTGTTCCCATTCCAGTTCCTAAAGGAATCCTATGCGCCTCTGATGAAACTCATTATCAGATACTTCAGTTCTGAGGGCCGGTTTTCAGGCCTCTATGCCTACCACATCAGGTTATTGATGTATTTCACCAGAGTGAGGATGATGAACATTCCTTATTTCATGTGCCGGAATATCGAGAAGATGACCACTCTTGTGTAGAAGAAAACTCCCGAACAACAGTACAACAATATTTATCACTATGCACTCATCAAGATCGTGGTTGTACATCAGCTTGGATTGTAGGGTATTTCATGGGAGGATTTCATTTCCCATGATTTCTTCACAGCTCCTCAGGTTCCTCTAGAGGTTTTTCATGAGCCAGGTGAACCTTCTCATCAGCCTGAAGGTCACGAGACAGAGCCTATCAGTGTGCCAGTGTTTGTTACTTTTCAGAGAGGCACCAGAGTATTATTTGCAGCAGCTCAGCGAGTACTATCTCCACCTGGGGTGGAAGGGGTCTCGTTGCCATCATCAGCAGCATAGGTACAGGTACAAGTACAGGTATAGGACAGAGGTAAGAGGCCTATGCAGGATGAGGGCCCTTCAGGAGGCCAGGATACTGATTTCATATTGATTCATGAGGATTTGAGCTCTCCAAGCTCAAAGTTGAGAGAGACCATTCAGGAGGAGAAGGAAGAGATAGATACCTTAACCGTCAAGTTGCAGAGAGCCCAATGGATCATAAATTACCTAGAGCAATGAAACAAACAATTAGAATATTAGCAAACAATCATGGAGTTGCAAAACATCCGTGAGAACCGGCAAGCTGCCCGAAGAAGCCAAACCGAGATGACACCCATTGAGCGGGAGATTGAGGCTGATAGAGAGACTTGGCTTGAGAGGGTCAATATTCATCTTGAGAAGCTTTTGAAGAAGGAAAACAAGGAAAAGAACATGCTCAGGCACATGAAGAACCATTATTGGGTGCGAAATCATGTTTGTAAATCGAGGATCAAAATCCTGAAAGCAAGGCTAAGGAGGGCACTAAAGCATCGTAAAAGGCATGATAGACTCAAAATTTTGGCCGAAGCTTCTTTGGCCCAGCATAGTGCTTGATGGTGGAAATTCAGCCCAAATTTCAAGAAATTTGGGAAACTTTTTGTCAATTTTGAATTTTTTGGCCTAAACATAGATTTTCCTGCCCGACGTGTAGCGCCACTTGGCGCGCGCTTATAATTGGCAGCTCTTTTGGAGGAAAATTTTGCATTTCTAGATTTTTCATCAAAATTTATGCATGCCTACCCATTACCTAAGGATTTTGACAAGTTTTGGGTTGCCTAAAGGGTCAAAAACACCCTAAAAATGGCCTTTCTGTCACTTTTTGGACACACAGGAAGCAGTGTTGGGAGATTTGATTTTTGGAGGGGCAAATCGAAACCAAATCCAGAAATTCCACTTAGGTTGGAAATTAGACAAGAATTGATTTATAACGAGCTATCCTACACTCAATTTGGACTTTGGGAAGGCCCTAAAAATCAGCCTCAAAGTTATGATACGCATAGAGATTTCAGGCGCGGCGCATTGGGAAATTTGGCCTATTTTTCACTCAGCAGCTCAGTTTTTCGCCTAGTTTTGGCTAGTTTGACTTTTTCATGTAACTCTTGATGTAACTTGATGTAAGTTCATGACTTTGATGTAATTTTGGCACATTTTTACTCATCCTAGTAGATTCATTCACCAAAAAGTGAAATGTAAGTGAATGAATCAGTTTCCTATCATATAGAGGCAAGTTGTTTCATTGCCTATTTTCCAGTTCTTAGTTTAGATATGGTTGAAAAAGCTCCTAGAATAGTGATTTCGACCCCTAGAGGCATGGGGATGAGTTATTCTTGTCTATATCATGTAATTCATCAGTCATTTTCAGGGTTGGACACTTGGGATTGCTTGGCACTTCATTGTACATTTCATCTCTGCAATTTTGGCAAAGGAATAGACCAGGGTTTGCAGCACTCTTTGTGATCCATGTGGCTCTGTGTTTTGATGGTGTGTTTCTCTATGTGATTTTAATTTCACTAATGTTTTATGTGTATCATTTCCCTTCTCCTTTATTCTTAAATTAAACAAATGAGTGATAAAGGTGGAATTCATTAGATTGCTTTGCTCTGCCTTCAGTTTTGTTTAATTTTCCATGTTTTCATCTGTTTGAAGAGGATTATTAAAATCCTATTTCCCTCTTCAGCTCCTCACCGGTCTGAACTATCCATTCATTCAATCCAAAGCATCAAAACAATTTCCTTCCTTGCCCCATTCAAAACTCTGCAAAAACTAGGCCTCATCCCCGGACCCAAAACTGTGTTTCCCTTTGATCCAACAAAAACCCCCAAAATCTAATCAAATACTTTTACTTATATACCTAGCATAAAATCAGGTTTTATTTCAAGTCATATCAAGCCTCATTGATTATTTTTGTTGAGATTGACCCGGAGAGAGCCCTCTCCTGTTCTGGTAGGGCTAGCTACCGGACTGAGCGTGGTTTGATGTTACCCTGAACTCTGCCTTCTTTCAGCCTGAGGTATATTTAGGCTATAACATAGTGGCGACCATACTAGGGAAGAAAATTGTTTTTATTTTTAGTGTTATTTGTTTTATAAGCTACAGACGGAGCCTGAAGTTATGCCAGGTAGCCTTCGAAATGCTCTTGCTTTGCATTAGCGAAAGTAGATAAACGCTGCTTCAGTCAATCTCCAGTCTAGTTTGTAAACGTGACACTTGACTTGTAAATTTCCCCCAGTACATCAGATTGTTCTAGACTTTGGATGATGAGTTTAGAATTTGATAGGCTGAAAAAGTTGGCTTTTTCCCTTTGATTTTGAAAATAATTCAACACACTCGCTTCCAGAAGACATACCAGAGAAAATATGGATCCCGATCCACCTCTAGTGTATGAAAATCCCAATCTTATTTCAAGAATTCTTCATCAAGAAAGTCCTGTGATTCCTATGTTTAAATCTCATTCATGTCCCGTTGTTTTTTATTACCTTGAAGACCTTGAATTTGATGAACAATTTGAGTTGTCATTGTTTGAGACTAAGTCTGAAAGTGCTATTGGTTCTACTGTCATAAATCCAGAGTTTATCAAGTATCTTGAAATTGAACAAGCTAATAGATCCATTGAAAGTTACGTCTTCAATATTCAAAAGTCCATTGTGGCAACAAAAATTCTTGAGTTCATAGAGTCTGCATCCGAAACACTTGGGCCATCAGCAGTTACTTCTGGTTCACAAATTCCTACCGAGCCTCCTTTCATTCCTACCATTCCCGTGCAACCATCTATTTCTGATCAACAATATGAAATAGTATCGCCTCCATCCACACCACATACACCTCATACATCTATTGCTCCTACTCCTCCTATTTCCCCAAGACCGGTTATAAATCCACCAAGAGCAATGGATTCCCGATTTGCACCTCTTGTGTTGCCTCAAAACTTGGATGACATGCCCGCTGACTATCAAAGTAAGATTCCATTGTTTGATGGCACTCCTCAAAGTGTTCCTTCTCAGCAAAATGTTGATAGAATGGCAGGTTTCTTTGACCTTCATGAGATTGATGCAGAAAATGTGACCATGAGATTATTTGTGCAAACCTTTCGAGGTGAAGTAAGAAAGTGGTTCAGAGCTTTGCAGCCTAGAGGTATTGCTACATTGGCTGAGCTTCAGAGACAATTCTTGGATCTATGGGAAGTAAAGAAAGATCCTCTTCAGATCACTTCTGAATATACCAAGATCAAGCGGAATGTTGGTGAGTCTGTCCAAGATTATTGTATTAGATTCAATGCGGTTTACAATGCAATTCCTAATGATTTAAGGCCATCTAGGAGGTCGGCCTTGCTCAAGTTTCCGGATGGTTTCGATCCGAACATGGCCTATCAATTAAGAGAAAGATATCCAGCCACTTTGGAAGACATGCAAAAAATTGCAGTCAGTGTTGAAGCTAATTTGAATGACAAGAGAGCTAGATTGAAAGCTGAGAAGAAATTAGTAATAAAGGAAGAGGCTTCTACTTCAGATCAAGTACTTCACAAGGTGGAAAAGATGATTGAAATATTAACACTTGATAAGCCTGAATCGCAGATCAGAAATCCTAAATTTCGTGGCTAGCAGCAACCACAATTCAGGATCAAACAACGAGAGTAGCGAGCACAAGAACCAACAGCACAACAGCAGGTAAAGACACCTTTACAGCAGAATTTTTTTGGTCTGGAATCAGATGATGAAGAGAATGTAATAGGGGAAGAGAATCACTTCTTTACACCTGATGATATGCCAACTTTTATCACTGAAGATGAGGAGTATGCAGAAAACTCAACTATACAAAAAGACGAGGATTTCATCTTGGCAAATGAGATCGCTCTTGAAGAAGAGTCGGATGAGTATCAGAGAGGTTATATGAATGTTTTGTCCACCCAGAAGTGACAATATTCACTTAGAAACAGAGATGTGCCTATCAATCCAATCCAAAAGAGAAATGAAGTTTCAGCACCAAAGAATGATGCACCCGTTGCACAAAAGAAGGGAAACGAGATAGTTGATCCTACTACCAGCCAATCCCCATCAGCACATGAAAGATCTAATTAGCTAATTGTATTGAGGGAGAAAGCTGAAAAGAAGGATGTTCCAGCCAAAGAGGTAGAAAAAACTTTATTCTTTAACTTAGAGAGTGAAATTGCTAAGTTAAAAGTTTCCATTCCTTTGATTGAATTGATGAAGAATAGCAGCTATAAGGGTCAGGTATCTAAAATTTTGAATTTTGATCCAATGTCTGATATGGTGAATGTGGAAGATGATCAACCTAAGTTGATATTTGGACCAACATTGGATGGTGAGTCTCCAGATAGTGATGTGCCTCCTTTTTATATCAGCCTTAGATTTCATGATTTTGTGTTACATAATGCCATGTTTGATTCTAGAGCCTCTCATAATCTCATGCCGAGGGAAATCATGGAGAAATTGGGATTGGACATCACTAGAAAGTATCATGATATTTTTTCTTTCGATTCTAGCAGAGTAAGATGCATTGGGCTTATTAAAGATTTGGTGGTTAGTTTAGATCATATTCCGACTAAGAATGTTTTGATGGATGTGGTTGTGGCGGATATTCCTCCTATATTTGGCATGCTTCTTTCCAGATCTTGGGGAGCGAAATTGAAGGGAACATTGCAGCTTGATTTCTCCTATGCTACCATTCCCGTGTTTGGTCAGATGAGAAGATTATATCAGGAGCAAAAGATGAAGTATATGATCACCAGCAAGGAGAAACCAATAAATCATCCAATCAATTATGTACATACAGATTTAGAGTCATTTGTTTTGTATTCAGATAGTTTCAATGATGTAAATAGTCAGTTAGTTGAAGTAGAGGACATTCTGGAAATCGCCAATAATTTCAGAGAGCTCATAAAGAAAGAGAGACAAGAACTTGAAAGTTCTGCTGAGCAATTAGCCTTCCGACAACAGCAAAAAATTGATGGATAACAAGCAGAAATAACAGAGCAAACATAATTTCAGCACTTGGAAGAAGATGAATATGGTTTGTGGACCATGAATTTTGATGGTGCAGTAGGGAGTGATGGTGCTGGAATTGGAATTTGGGTACGCAACCCTTTTTCCTCCCCAAACAAGGTACCGAGTAATGTAGGGGTCTGCTCTTATAAATTAGCTTTTGATTGTTCGAATAATGAGGCTGAATATGAAGCTTTGATTGCTAGTCTGAAAATTCTTAGAAAGTTGAATGCTAAGAGGATTGTAGTAAATGGCGACTCTGAATTGGTTATCAAGCAAGTGAAGGGTGAATACCAAGCTAAGCATCCTCGAATGCGAGCTTACCGAAATGAAGTTCTCGATATCTTGAAATTGTTTTCAGACTATACTTTGACTTGTGTCCCTCGTATTCAGAATGGTATTGTAGATGCACTTGCAAAGGCAGCAAGTAATTTGAAGATTATGATGAACTCAAGTAACAAATTTGAAATTCATGTGAAACATCGTCCGACTGTCCCGGACAATCAAAGGTATTGGCAAGTATTCCAAAATGATGATGAGATTGATGAATTTCTGCAAAATGAAGGAAAATTCAAAGACACTTCAATTGATATGGAGCATGATGATGGTGAAGCTAATGTGCAAATCAATTAGATGGAAGTATTGCAGCTGAAGGATAATGTCATTCCTAAAGGTCTAATACCTTTAGAGGAGCTTTTCGATCAAGATGACGTGGCTTGAAAACCAACCTTGCGGCCAACTGAAAAGGGAGTTGAAGATGTGAACATTGGATCAGCTGAAAATCCAAAGATGGTAAAATTGTCCAAAGCATTGCCACTGGAGGTAAAAGAAAAATATGTTAGTTTATTGTCTTATTTTTCTGATCTATTTTCTTGGGACTATTCAGATTTGAAGACATATGATACCAATATAATTCAGCACACCATTCCTATCAAGCCTAATCAAAAGCCCTTCAGGCAAAATTTGAGAAGGATAAATCCAAAGTTGTTTCCCTCAATTGAGAAGGAAGTGAATCGATTGTACAAGGCTGATATCATTGTTCCTATAAGATTTTCAGATTGGATTTCCAATTTGGTGCTCGTATGCAAGAAGATAGGTGAGATTCGTTTGGGCATTGATTTTAGGAATCTGAATAAGGTTTCTTTGAAAGATAATTATCCATTGCCCAAAATGGATCACATACTTCAGCGAGTAGTTGGAGCAGCTCATATGTCGCTACTCGATGGTTATTCCGGGTATAACAAAATTCTGGTCCATGAGGATGATAGAGACAAAACAACGTTCACCACTCCATGGGGAACTTTCCATTATGCTAAAATTCCTTTCGGTTTGAAGAATGCTGGTGCGACATTTCAGCGAGCAATGGATATGGCATTTGTAAATGAGAAGGATGTTTTTCTAGTTGTGTATATTGATGATTTGACAGTCTTTTCTAATTCTGACGAAGAGCACCTTTACCATTTGAAGATTGTTTTTTTAGCGATGTAGAAAGTATGGTGTGTCACTCAATCCGAAGAAGAGTTTGTTTGCCATGGATGAAGGCAAACTTCTTGGTCATATTACCTCAAAAGATGGCATCCGTATTGACTTAGCTCGAGTAGAAGCTATTCAGAAAATTGATCTTCCTCGAAACAAAAAGGAGATCCAATCCTTCAATGGTAAGATAAATTTCTTATGCCGCTTTGTGCCTAATCTTGTCGAGCATCCAAGAGAAATTACAAACATGCTTAATAAAGATAACATAGTGAAGTGGACTGAGGAGTCTGTAAAGTCTTTCAATTTAGTAAAATTAGTTCTTTCTTCAGCTTCGGTTTTGATCTACCCAGACTATACTTAGGATTTTATTTTGTTTTCATTTGCCTCGGAGCATACTATGGTAGCAGCATTAATGCAGAAAAGAGATGAGCATGAAAAACCAATTGCTTTTTTTAGCCAAACCATAAGAGATGCAGCCTTAAAGTATAACATCATTGAAAAGCAAGCTCTTGCTTTAGTGAAAGCATTGAAATATTTTCAGGTATATATTCTGCATTCTCATATTCTTTCTTATGTTCCTAATGCTGCTGTTAAGGATGTTTTAGTACAAAAAGATCTAGAAGGGAGGTTGGGCAAATGGATTGTTGCCTTGTTAGAGTATGATGTGGAGATAAAGCCTACAAAGCTTATCAAAGGACAAGGGCTGGCTAAGCTAATGGCTGAGTCAAATTTGCATGCCTTGGACATTAATCTTATTGCTGCTATGTCCGAGGAGAATGAGGAAAGTTCATCAGTTCATGTATCAGAAATCTTTGTGTTTTCTCCTTGGTATTCAGATATTGTATATGTGCTTCAAAATTTGTCACCACCACCCGGCATGGCTAGAAACAAAATTAGAACTCTGAAATTGAAGGCTGCTAAGTTTCGTATTTTGAATAATTCACTCTATTGGAAAGATCCTGGTGGTGTTTTGCTGAATTGTTTGGTTGAAGAAGAAGCAAAGCAGGCTATGGAGGATTTTCATAAGGGAGATTGCGGGGGTCACCTTTTTTGGAAAACAATGACCAAAAAGATTTTTAGAGCGAGATATTATTGGCCGACACTTTTTGCTGATGTGTATAAGACTGTCAAAAGCGGTCATGAATGTCAGATTTTTGAGGGGAGGCAGAAATTGCAGCCTTTGCTGCTTAAGCCCATTGAGGTAAGTGCTCCTTTTCAACAGTGGGGTTTGGATTTCATTGGTGAAATCCATCCTGCTTCTTCAGCTTAGCACAGGTGGATCCTCACAGCGACAGATTATTTCACGAAATGGATTGAGGAAATTCCCACCAGGCAAGCTACGAATTCGGTAATAATTTCATTCCTTGAGAATAATAATTTGTCTCGTTTTGGTTGCCTGAATAAGTTAATCAATGATAAAGCAGCAACTTTCAAATCAAAAAGGATGATTTAGTTTTGTGTCAAGTATAAAATCACTTTGGGACACTCAACCGCTTATCATCCACAAGGCAACGGATTGGCGGAGTCTTCCAACAAATCTTTGGTCAACATTATTAAAAAGCTGCTGGAAATAAACAAGAAAAGTTGGCATAAGAAATTGGTCAATGCACTTTGGGCAGATCGAGTGAGTTAGAAGAAATCCATTGGTATGTCCCCCTTTGAGTTAATATATGGAGTTGACATGGTATTCCCTACCTCTCTTGCAGTTCCAGTGGTCAAACTTCTGCAGGAAGCTGGCAGTGAAGATGATCATATGCAAAGGAGAATAAATCAAATGATCCATTTGCAGCATATGAGAGAAGAAGTTTTCCAAAACACATTCAAGCTGCAAGAGAGAATTAAGAAAATATATGACAGAAAAGCCAAAGCGGAAAAATTTCAATTGGAAGAGGTGGTGCTGAAATGGGATGCAAGGAACGAGGAAAAGGGTAAGTATGGTAAGTTCAAAAATATTTGGAAAGGACCCTTTAAAATTGCTGCATATCGGGGTCAGAATTCTTTTCTTCTGAAAGAGATGAATGGGGAAGATTGTCCAGGAGGGCCGATCAATGGTCGGCTGCTCAAGCGGTATCATTTCTAAAATGTTTCCTGCTATTTTACATTGTCACTGCACATACCAGTTTATTTCAGTTTCATTGCAAGTGCATGTTGTGATATTTTTTTCAGTTTGGGGCCCGAGGTGAAGGCTATAACTCTGAATATTGATTTCAGCTTTGGTTTGAGTTTGTCAAGTCAGGTCTTTCAGTCATTTTGGTTTCAAAATTGAGTCAGTTTGAGTCAAATTTTCAGTCAATAAAATGAGTCAAGAGTCTTGTGTTGATTTGTCAAAGTTATGGAATCCATAGCCCAATGGATGAAGGCACTACCTACTCTCCCAGAAATCTATAGTTCTTGGCACCTCCAAGGAGCTACCATCCCCATTGGAGCCAATGTTAGAGTCGGTATCTTCATCCCTCCGTCAGAGATCAAAATTTCTCTTGTTACATTTCATTTTAGGTGTCGCATTCAGTTCAGTCAGCTGCATTCCATTAGGAGAATGGATCATCTGACGGAAGGGTCTTGTCATTCATATCCCTCATGTCTTGTACCTGCTGGCCTAGTTCTGTCTATCAAAATAATTTACAGTCATGTTTGGCCTCCTATTTGACAAAGAGTCATTTTAGGGTTTTAGTCTCATTATGTCTAGGGTTTCGTTAATTTAGTCTTCAGAATGTCTAATAATGTCAGAAGACACATGAGGAAGCTTCAAATAAGGTTTCACCGCAAAAATTTCATTGTCATAATGCTTGATAATGATTTTTCTTCAAAACTCTATTTTGAAGAAAATCGTCTATTTCATCTTTTGTAATAAATGCAATGTAATTTTCAAACTTTTTTTAGTTGTAAAGTTCTTCAGGCGCAACCCTGGTCACCTTTGCCAAAACCCCATGCCATATATCCCTGCAAAGATAGACAAGAAACTCATCATCAGCCCAAAAAGCACAAAGGAAACAAAATAGAGTTCATTTAAAAAAGTGCCAAAGTCTGCAACATTAGAAAGTGGGTTTTCCAAATGAAAAATCAAATTCTTTGATATATATAAGATATTTTCATATTCAACAATCCATTTTCATACCAAGAGACATCATTGAGCCACGAAAAATTGTGGAGGGCGAAACAGTGTTTGAAGGGCGGATTGTGGGTGAGATTGACTATCGCGGCGCATTAGGTGGTGGTCGCGGCGCATAAAGATGCTCACCACTGTGAATTTTTGAACTGGCACGGCGCATACAAGGGTCGCGACGCACTGGGCCACTGTCGTGGCGCACAGGGAAGACAGCTAGAATTTTGTCATTGCTCCACAAAAATTTAAATCGACTCAGTCCTTCTCGCTCCAAGTAAGTTCAAGTGATCTTGTAATTGCCATTAACCAATGTTTGGTGTTGTTTGAAAAGGGAATATGAGAGTTTGAATGCCAAAAAAATAAACCCTATCATCTTGTTGAAGTGCCTCCTTAGGGTTTTGAAATTGAAGTTTTAAAATTAATTGTGGTGCCAAATACTCCATTCCCCACCTTTTTGTTCCTCCCCCTCATTGTAATATCATCACTACAGTCCTTTCCCCTATCTCCCTTGCATCCCTAAACCCATTCATACTCATCTCATTTCCATTATCCCTATTCTCATTTGCAAAATTTCCCCAAATCCAAAAAAATCCAGTGGCTATCCCTTGTCCCTAAGTTTGTCAAATCAAAATATTTCAAAAGGAAAATTCCACTTGACAAAAATTCATTGTTTCCACTGCCCTATTTCCCCACAGTCCCTCCCATACTACCATACATTTGGCAATTAAAAAAAAAAGCACCAAATTCTCATTTTCATCTCATACAAGCCAACATACACCTTGCATGGACATCATGGAGACAGACACTGATACATCGTATGACAGAGATAGTGATTCTACCACTGAGCTACATGCACCTAGAAGGCCTCGTAAAGGTGGCAAACATGTGAGAGAAGAGCCCACCTCATTGACTCAATTGCAGGCTTGCCCACTTGCCATGGCATGTTTTCGAGAGCAGTCATGCTATCAATATTGTGAGATGATTGCTAGGATTCATCATTATCAGGAGTTAGCTCGTTTGTTTGTATTGCATTTACATGATGTTCAGGTAACTCTTGCTGGTGTAAATTTCACTTTGACATCGGAAACCATCTGTCAAGCAACCGGAATACCGAATGTGGGTGAACAGTGGAAAAAAAGGAAGTAGGTGGACAGAGTGCATTATGAACCATACATCAGGCCTAGATTTGTGAGGCAACTCAGCAGAGTGTTCCCATTTCGGTTCCTAAAGGAATCCTATGCGCCTCTGATGAAACTCATTATCAGATACTTCAGTTGTGAGGGCCGGTTTTCACGCCTCTATGCCTACCACATCAGGTTATTGATGCATTTCACCAGAGTGAGGATGATGAACATTCCTTATTTCATATGCCGGAATATTGAGAGGATGACCACTCTTGTGTAGAAGAAAACTCCCGAACAACAGTACAACAGTATTTATCACTATGCACTCATCAAGATCATGGTTGTACATTAGCTTGGATTGCAGGGTATTTCATGGGAGGATTTCATTTCCCATGATTTCTTCACAGCTCCTCAGGTTCCTTCGGAGGTTGTTGATGAGCCAGGTGAACCTTCTCATCAGCCTGAAGGTCACGAGACAGAGCCTATCAGTGTGCCAATGTTTGTTACTTATCAGAGAGGCACCAGAGTATTATTTGCAGCTGCTCGGCGAGTACTATATCCACCTAGGGTGGAAGGGGTCTCGTTGCCATCATCAGCAGCATAGGTACAGGTACAGGATAGAGGTAAGAGGCCTATGCAGGATGAGGGCCCTTCAGGAGGCCAGGATACTGATTTCATATTGATTCATGAGGATTTGAGCTCTCCAAGCTCAAAGTTGAGAGAGACCATTTAGGAGCAGAAGGCGGAGATAGATACCTTGATCGTCAAGCTGAAGAGAGCCCAATGGATCATAAATTACCTAGAGCAATGAAAAAAATAGTTAGAATATCAGAAAACAATCATGGAGTTGCAAAACATCCGTGAGAACCGACAAGCTGCCCGAAGAAGCCAAACCGAGATGACAACCATTGAGCGGGATATTGAGGCTGATAAAGAGACTTGGCTTGAGAGGGTCAATATTCATCTTGAGAAGCTGTTGGAGAAGGCAAACAAGGAAAATAACATGCTCAGGAACAGGAAGAACCATTATTTGGCACGAAATCATGTTTGCAAAGCGATGATCAAAATCCTGAAAGCAAGGCTAAGGAGGGCACTAAAGCATCGTAAAAGGCATGATAGACTCCAAATTTTGGTTGAAGCTTCTTTGGCCCAACATAGTGCTTGATGGTGGACATTCAAACGTTTTGTCAATTTTGAATTTTTTGGCCTAAACACAGATTTTCCTGCCCGACGCGTAGCACCACTTGGCGCGCTCTTATAATTGGAAGCTCTTTTGGAGGAAAACTTTGCATTTCTGGATTTTTCATCAAAATTTATGCATGCCTACCTATTATCTAAGGATTTTGACAAGTTTTGGGTTGCCTAAAGGGTCAAAAACACCCTATAAATGGCCTTTCTGCCACTTTTTGGACACACATGAAGCAGTGTTGGGAGATTTGATTTTTGGAGGGGAAAATGGCAACCAAATCTAGAAATGTCACTTGGGTTGGAAAGGAGACAGTCAGGGCTTTCCAATGAGCTATCCTGAACTCAATTTGGACATCAGGAAGGCCCTAAAAATCAGCCTCAAAGTTGTGCTACGCATAGATATTTCAGGCGCGACGCATTGGGAAATTTGGCCTATTTTTCACTCAGTAGCTCAGTTTTTCACCTAGTTTTGGCTACTTTGACTTTTTCATGTAACTCTTGATGTAAATTGATGTAATTTCATGAATTTGATTTAATTTTGGCACATTTTTACTCATCTTAGTAGATTCATTCACCAAAAAGTGAAATGTAAGTGAATGAATTAGTTTCCTATCATATAGAGGCAAGTTGTTTCATTGCCTATTTTCCAGTTCTTAGTTTAGATATGGTTGAAACAGCTCCTAGAATGGTGAGCTCGACCCCTAGAGGCATGGGGATGAGTTAGGCTTGTCTATATCATGTAATTCATCAGTCATTTTTAGGGTTGGACACGTGGGATTTCTTAGCACTTCATTGTACATTTCATCTCTGCAATTTTGGCAAAGGAATAGACTAGGGTTTGCAGCACTCTTTGGGATCCATGTGGCTCTGTGTTTTGATGGTGTGTTTCTCTATGTGATTGTAAGTTCACTGATGTTTTATGTGTATCATTTCCCTTCTCCTTTCTTCTTAAATTAAACAAATGAGTGATAAAGGTAGAATTCATTAGATTACTTTGCTCTGCCTTTAGTTTTGTTTAATTTTCCTTGTTTTAACCTATTTGAAGAGGATTATTGAAATCCTATTTCCCTCTTTATCTCCTCACCAGTCTGAACCATCCATTCATTCAATCCAAAGCATCAAAACAATTGCCTTCCTTGCCCCATTCAGAACTCTGCAAAAACTAGGCCTCATCCCCGGACCCAAAATTGCCTTTCCCTTTGATCCAAAAAAAACCCCCAAAATCAAATCAAATCCTTTTACTTATATACCTAGCCTAAAATAAAATTTTATTTCAATTCATCTCAAGCCTCATTGATTATTTTTGTTGAGATTGACCCGGAGAGAGCTCTCTCCTGTTTTGGTAGGGCTAGCTACCAGACTGAGCGTGGTTTGATGTTACCCTGAACTTTTCCTTCTTTCAGCCTGAGGTAGATTGAGGCTATAACACAACACAGTCCTATTTAGGCTTGAGTTATCCATGTAAGCTGCAGCAAGTGGAACTCTAGACTTGTTCAGATCTAGCTTGTATTGGAGCCCCTTCTCAATGAGTGTATTGTTTAACCTCCTGGAAGAGTGCATCCACTGTTTGAGCTTCAGATCCACATATTTGCAGTAGGCCAAAGCATTCTCAGGGCCTACAGTGTAGGCCCTCTTCCATGACTACGTTATTTGCAAGAGCAGAGTTGCAGGGGTACTTGGCATCAGTCTAGAGGAGAGATCTCTGGTGATTGGATCTTTCCTTTCACTGTGGTGATCTGTGGATTGGCCAACCAGTCCATGTTGTTTCAGATATTATCTGCTACATATGTTATGCTTCAGAATTTTCTAAATACTTCTGCAGATCTGTGACTTAGATCTCAGATCTACTCACCGTTGTTCATGTTTTGCTGAGATCCCCAAGGGGAGTGTATAGAGGAGCCTATCTTGTACACAGATCTGAAATAGATCTATCATTTTATGTACATATTTGATCTAGATCTGAGTTGTAATCTACTGCATGCTTCAGCAATGAAAATAACGCTGCCAAGCTTATTCTACCATTTCTTGTTGTTGTAGCAGCTCATTTTGAGGCTTTTGTCTTGTATTTTCATTCTATTTTTGTTATACACTATATAAGCTGCATTGTAAATCCATTTTGCTGATGTATAGTTGAAGGATGAACCTCCATGTTGGTCTCATGCTTGTAAATTGATATTGCATAATTTCTGAAGCAGTCCTTTTCATATAGCCGCATCCCCTCTCTTTGGGTGTTTTTTAGCTAGACTAGGTTGTGGGAGATCTTTTTAACCCACCTAGCTTGATTTTTTTTCTATCCTTTTGGATTTAGATCTTAGATGAGCTGATCTAAGGGATCCAAGAGCTGCAAACTCATTTCTGTGCATCAATCTCTCACGAGGGTGTTATTTCAGCAGGCTTGCTGTGTTGTTCCAATTCTGCAATATTACAGTGGTATCAAAGCATCTTTCTTGGCATAGCCTGTGCATTCTTGGAGCCAATATGTCTTTAGAATGAGGAGAGCCTCTCTCTAAAATAAATTAGAGGTATCATAGGAGAAGACAGAAGAAAAATGATTACACCAAAGACAAAGCAAGCAATGATGAAACCCCTTTGTATGGAAGAATAAAAGAAGTAGAGTTCTCTAACATTATTTCTCAAGCTTTGCATGAGCTGAAAGGAGGAATCAGGGGAGTGAGGAATGAAAGACAAGCAGACCTTCTGAAAGGGTTTGTACATGAATAAATCCCCACTACTTCATATGATGTGTGTGGGCATTCAGCCACACAATCTGTTCCACAATGTGGTAGCATCCCTACTTTCTTATCAAAGGAAGGAAGAAGAGGAGAAACACCAAAGGAGGGATCTCTTGGTGAATATGTCCAAGAATATGAATCTCAATCAGAGAGATTCAAAGAGCATCTTGGTTTCCCAGATTTTTTTCAACTCAGAGAAGGAAGATCCTACAGCTACAGTAGGAGGAAAGGGTGCATGCAACACACTTTGGGTAGATTCTCTCTACCTACATTTGATGGATCACCTAAAGACTCAGCCAAGTCTTGGGTAAAGAAGCTTGACACATACTTTCAGCTACATCAAGTATCAAAAGAAGAAGCCTTGAGAGTAGTAGCGCTGCATCTTCAATGGAAGGTTTATGCTTGGTGGCTGGTTGAGTCTTCTTCCTTGAAAGGGAGGAACATCTCTTCTTATGCAAGATTTACTAGGAAAATAGTGGAAAGATTTGATGAGAGACATTTTGAGACTTCTTGGGGGAGAAAATCAAGCCCAAGAAATCTAAATCCTTGCATGATTTGGAATATTCCATGGATCCAAATCCAGTCATAAGCATTGTTGAAGGGGTTGAAAATTTGCTGCACTTTTTGCCAGAGGCAAAGGCCCCAATTCAGCAAGATCTCTTTTCCCAAAGAGAAGACTTGAGGATTCCTTCCTCACTAAGAATTCAAGGCAAAGGATTTCTTGATGATGAAGCATTCTCCACTAATGGGGAGAAGGGAGAGAAAGAGAAAAGAAGATCCTCTAGTGCTATGCAAGTAGGAGGAGATCTATTTTCAATTGGAGATGGAGATGAAGCAATGGCTTCCCTTAGAGGGATTCTTGCACATTTGCAAGGAATTCTCGAGGTTCTTCCATATGGAGGACATGAGCAACATGTGTATTTACTAAAGGACGATGAGATAGAATAAAGGAGGGGTCACACAGCTGATCCACTATCTGAAAATGGGGCGAGGGCTCCAATCAGAGGCACTCTGACACCATTAAGAGGGGTCTCCAAGTTTCATGGTACTTCCACACAACAATCAGAGATGGATTTTCATAGTGGAAGAAGTCATGATATGTTCTCATCTATTGTTTACATGGGGATGAACCATGAGACATCATTATCCTGTGGTGTACCATCTAGGAGACCACCTGAATCATATTTGATGGAAGATGTCTCATACATTGATGCTCCTTTCATAGATCCAAGGGAGGAGGGAGCACTAGTAGACCATGCTACAACACTGAGAGTGTGGGGGAAATACAGAGAAAGGGAAAGCATTTTTCCTTTGACATCATTATCCATTCTCACCTCTAAAATTGCATTGAGAAGGTATGCTGCAAGAAGAAAGAATGACACGATCATGAAGCATGAGAGACAAGACTTTGATCAGAAGACATATTTGCTTGAAGGAAACTCTTCTATACATAAAGAGAGATGGTGGTCTCACATGCATGCATTGGCAAAGACAAAGAGGTCTTGGAAAAATGATAGCCTCCCATGGGAGAATAACTTCCAAGAGCTTCCCTCTTCTCTTGAGCATGTGCATAAGCAAGGAGGGCAGTAAGGAAGGATTGGCAACCTTCCACCTTGTACCTTTGGCATGGGAAATGACAAGGAGGAGAACAACAACATGAAAAATACTTCAGAAGACACACTATCAATGCTGTCATTGTTGGGCACACTAGATCCCTATTGGAAATCCCAACTGCTAGTGGAATATTCCAAGGATCTTCATACTTGCATGATTTTGGATGACTGGTTGCATGAAGGGAGCTATTCAATCCTTGATGGAGTCATCTATAATCATGATATAATCTTCTTATCTAGAGCCTCCAAGCTCAGGGGGAAGCTTCTACAGGGGGCTTATGAAGAGTTCCATCTTAGCCACACTTATTCTATGAAGCTCAACAATATCATATTGAGGAGCTATTACTGGGAGGGCTTTAAAAGGGAACTATATCAACATTATCAGGGATTCATGGATTCTATGGAGTTGGAGTAGAAATATGGCTCTAAGGGAGCATTAAATCAGTCCTCTCTTCCTTCCATTGAAGGAGGGAGTAGATCTATGCACAACTCCATTGATAGGAGGATAATTGTTGTTGGAGAGCATGCTCTTAATACATGTATTTTATATTTTGACTTCATGAATTCTTACACCATGTTTTTGTAGGCCATGACTCCAAGAAGGAGTGTTATATTTTGTCATTCTCATGGAAAATATGGGGCCACAAAAATTGTTGTACTTGGCCACTCCTTTGGTGGACAAGGGGAGATCTTGTTTCATGATGGGTGCTTTCCTAAGGCACCAAACATATCTCACACATTCAGCTACAATGAGATGGCATGGGCTGCAAGTAAGTGGTGGGAAAACCACTTACCACATCTTGATCTAATGCAGGTAGGAGATTCCCTAAGCTAGTACCATATATGGGATTATGACCCACCTCCTCATGTTCCAATTTCTGTTTATGTATTTGTAGTTTTGCTTCCATACATGGATGATGTACTTGTCCTGGTTTTGGAATTGTATGGAGGGAGGATAGGAGGCATGTGTGTACCACATGGGATGGAGACTCTCTTTGTATGCTTTGCTACATATTTCAAGGAGAGTAGGGGTTCAGCCATGCTTGTTTCAGTGGAATTCTTGACACTTTGTGGGATGGATTATGAAAATCTCATAATGATCTTAGAGAGACAACTCATGGGAGGATTGATTGGTGAACACTTAGCTTATGCATAAATCTGGATCCTTGATGGTGTCATAAATGGGGAAGGAGAAGTGTTGCAGCACTCATCCTATCAATTGCTTGAGGAAAAGCAACATTTTGGAGGGGAGGACTGTAATATTCCCAATTAGCCCAAGCTAATGGGAATATTCAATTTTGCATTATCTTACTTTGATTTTCATATTGATGAATAAAATGTGAAGGAGGACATGTAAAACTCCTAAATCAATGCCTATGTAAACAGAGACATATCTGGGCCATGTAAATAAACTCTTGCAGGTGTGAATGGGTTTGAACCATGAGATTGGGTCAACTTTGACCAAGTCAATAGCACAGTCTAGATGCAATGAACCTCATGGATAGACAGCGCAGTTTTAGATGGAGGCTCCACATGTGAAAGGAGCTAACTCATTGACATGGTTTAGGGTTTGGAAAGGCTTTCATCTTATAAAAGAAGGAGGAGGACAACAGGAAAAGGTTGTTGATGTTATTATTTTTTGAAGGTATTATCTTCTTAGACATCCCTTGTTGGGCTTTCCTGTTTAGGAATCCCACCTCCTTCCTTGAGCAGCTCTTGGAGGAGTCTTGTTTTCCTAGTCCACTATCTGGCATTTGGACAAGCCACATCTTGCATCTATAGCGCAGTCTTTTTTAGGCTTGAGCTTTCCATGTAAGCTGCAGCAAGTGGAACTCTAGATATATTCAGAAGTAGCTTGTATTAGAGCCTCTTCTCAGTGAGTGTGTCTTTTAACCTCCTGGAAGAGTGCATCCACTGTTTGAGCTTCAGATCCACATATTGGTAGTATGCCAAAGAATTATTAGGGCCTACAGTGCAGTCCCTCTTCCATGACTACGTTATTTTCAAGAGCAGAGTTGCTGGGGTACTTGGCATCAGTCTAGAGGAGAGATATCTGGTGATTGGATCTTTCCTTTCACTGTGGTGATCCGTGGATTGGCCAACCAATCCATGTTGTTTTAGATCTAATCTGCTACATATGTTATGCTTTAGAATTTTCTGAATACTTTTGCAGATCGGTGACTTAGATCTCATATCTACTCACCATTTTTCATGTTTTGCTGAGATCCCCAAGGGGAGTGTATAGAGGAGCCTATCTTGTACACAGATATGAAATAGATCTATAATTTTATGTACAGATATGCTCTAGATCTAAGTTTTAATCTATTACATCCTTCAACAATGAAAATAATGCTGCCAAGATTATTCTGCCATTTCTTGTTGTTGTAGCAGCTCATTTTGAGGCTTTTGTCTTGTATATTCATTCTATTTCTATTATACACTGTATATGCTACATTGTAAATCCATTTTGCTGATGTATAGTTGAAGGATGAACCGCCATGTTGGTCTCATGCATGTAAATTGATAAACTTCTTTATTTCTAAAGCAGTCCTTTGCATATAGTTGCAGCCCCTCTCTTTGGGTGTTTTTCAGCTAGACTAGGTTGTGGGAGATCTGTTTAACCCACCTAGTTTGATTTTTTTTTGCTCTCCTTTTGGATTTAGATCTTAGATGATATGATCTAAGGGATACAGGAGCTGAAAACTCATTTCTGTGCATCAATATCTCAAGAGTGCGCTATTTCAGCAAGCTTGTTGTGCTGTCCCGATTTTGGGATATTACAATCTGAAGGTGAGGTATCAGATCTGAAAAATGGATGAAGACTCTGAAATTTCAGACAACCTGCAACAACAAAAACTCTTCCACAAAAAGTGAAGGGTTTTGAAGCCCTAGGGGGATAGGTTCCCCCTTAGTTAAGCAAAAAAGAAAAATTACAAGTCCAAAATGGGCAGAGACAGAGGTCAGACAACCCTAAATAGAGGCTCAGACAAACCCAGAAAAATTTCAGAAAAAATCCCACAAAAAGTGTAATGTTCCAAATTTTTCATTAAGTTAATTGGAACATTAATTTTTCTTTCCTATTTATAAATAGAATAAAATGGGTAAAGGGGCCCATGAATAAGCATAATAAACACTCCAAATGTGCAAAGGGGTCACTTAAGTGGCTTATTGTTCATCTCCTACTGTGAAAAGGGGAAAATATAAGAAGGCTAGGTCCAGTTTAACCAAGTAAAATAGTGTTGCATGGAGGGAGTGAGTCACCTAGTGGGACAACGCAGTTTTCATAGGAGAGATATTATTGGATGAGAGAAACCCTAATGGGTGGGGTCCATGACAAGGAAGCCTTCTCTTGATATAAAAGGGGAAAGGAGATCCATTGCTTATTATGTTGAAGAATTCGAATTTTCTCTGCTCTCTCCAGTTGTGCAACTGGGATAGATTGTGCTGCTTAGAACAAGGGAGATTTAAGTTTATAAGTTTCCTCTCATTCATTGGGAAGCTTTGGAGGACATGTTCTTCATTCTCCTCACATCCAGGCTTTAGGCCAAGGTAACCATCTTCAGCTATAGTGTTTTCCAGCTTGGCAGAAACACTGAGTTGCTAGGGGTTGCAGTGACGAATCATCATCACCCACTTTCGGAGCTAGTTTTGCAGAGGAGGAGCTAATTCTTTCTCTGGGAGATCAGTGAGGAAGAGCCTGGAGCTTATTTTCATATTTTGGCATCAGGCCATAGGTTTCATCTCATTCACAGCGCAGTCTCTTCTTCCTACTGCGTTATTTTCAGTGGGCACTTGTAGGAGGGGTTCACATTGTGGATTGGAGGAGTAATCTTCAGTGAAGGGAGAAAAATTTCACTTTGGAGATCAATGGAGGATGTTTCTAAATTTTCTGCAGAATTCCCATCCTTCTCCCTTTTGTATTGTATTTGAGTTGTTGTTGCTACCCGGCAACTCCAGCATTTTGCCATTTTGTGTATCTTGTCCAATCCCCTGGAGGATTATGGTAGTATTGTTTTCTGGAGTTGAGATCCTGCTTCCCCATCATATTTTAGCCTATTATTGCTATCTCATTGTATTTATATTAGTTTTTAGTTATTCCTCACTATAGATTGTGCAGTCCTAGCTATTGCTGGGTTGTGTAGCTGTGTACTTTCATTGTTGCATGTACATTTGACTTGGGGCTGATTTGGCCTAACTTGAGAGGTCTTTCCTCAAGTTATTTTATATTTATTTGCTACTGAACATAATATAAAGGCTATTCACTCTTCTTGCACCTCATTTATTGATATTTCATAGATGTTACTTGTTAGATTTCATGTATTGTTGTACCTCTCCCTTTTGAGCTTGGAGGATCTGAATAACCTTCCTAAGGTTATTTCTTTGAGCTCATATTCTAGAAGAGAAGTGTATGAAGGGTGAAAAAAGGGATCCAAGTCTCGGTTCAGCTTATTTTCACATTGGCTTCCTTATACAGCGTCCTTGAGGATCATTTTCCTGAAAATTCCAAAAAGGAATATTACAAAAAGTCCAGGTCGCAGTTTTTGACCTGTTTTCAGCATAGGTCACAGTTTTTGGGCTGAAAGTTGCGTCCTAAAGGTCCAGGTCACAGTTTTTGGGCCAAAAATTATGACTTGCACTTTCGACACTCTCGGCGGCAGATTTCAGAAAAAAGTGTTGTCTCAACTGCAGCTGATGTCTGTCACCTGCGCAATAGGTCCGAAAACACATGGAAGTTATAATTTTTAATGTTTTAGGGTTTTATAAGTTTAAAAAAACATCAAGAAAATTAAAAAAAGAGGCTGAAGATAAATCCTAGGGTTTGAAGAAGCTGGATATGTAGGGATCAGAAAAATGACAGAGGTCGTAATCATAAACCCATGTGGAGTCTCCAGTTGTTAGTATGAATCTTAATTCCAAGCGTATGAAAAAACACCAATTTAGCTGTGCATAATAAACAGCCCTAACAAAAATTATGGCTGCCAATCTCCTCAGATCTACAGTTAGGTGATCAAGATAAATGCTGCAAAAATCTAGATCTATGCATCAAAAGACATTAAGCAGTACAAAAATAAGATTTAATCCATGCATCCAATAGACAAGACAATAATATGTTGAATTAATTTTGTATTAATGGCACCTGGGAGGAAAACATAGAAGGGTGTTACTAGTTCTCCTCAATGGGATGGGCTCTTGTAAGTCCTCAACACTTCAGATCTAAAATTCCTCTCTCTTGATGGTGTAGAAAACCCAGACAAAAATGGTAGAAAAATATGACTATGATGGTGGATCAAAGTCAGACCAAAAGTATAGATCCAGAGTGATCTTTAGGCAACAAAAGGTGGTAAATGAATGGGAAAACCCTTCTATTTATAACAAAATATTGAGTTAGTCTAGATATTGGTGCATAATTAAAATAGTATTAACCAAATCAAGATCCAACTTTTATGGAATATTTTATTATATTTGTTGGAGGGAAAAGGAATTTGACTTAGGTCAAATCCCTTTATTTGTAAATAATAAATAAATAAATGATTTATTTATCATTTTAAGGATGTGGTTGAGTAATAATCAAATAAATAATGATTTATTTAATTATTTATGGGTGATTTAGTCATATTTAACAAAGAATATTATTTAAATAAGGTTTAAATAATTATTCCTGGAAAATGATAAGATAAATAATGATTTATCTAATTAATTTCCTTTTTTTGGGTTAAATATAACCAGGAATATTAATTAAATTGTTGTTTAACTAATTATTCTTTGAGGAAAATCAAACAAATGTAGATTTATTTAGTATTTCCTCGTGGGGTTTCCTATTTAGACCATAAACAACTTAATAAAGGTGGTTTACTAAGTTATTTTCATAGTGAAAGCAATTTTACTTAGGGTAAAATTGTTCTTACATGGTGTACCTGGGTCCATCTAATGATAATAGGTTAGATGACCAAAAAATGGTGTAACATATTGCCCCCCCAGTGTGCGAGTGTTAGGAGCTAATCGTATGACCGAAGTACGTTGTAAGAACTCAATCACTAGACACCAAAGGGGAAGTCAAGGAGAGAGAGAAATATAAGGTAGACCAAAGTGTTGAGAGGACTAGACCTTGAGGAGGTGAGACTTATAGGTGCAACAAGTCTCTTTTATGAGTGAGTACCTGTTCTATAGGCGGTGGGGGAGGCATACCTATGTCTATCGAGACAAAGTACAAAGAATAATGCGTTCAGTAAACAAGGGACTGAACAATATAGTACATGTTGGCATAAACCTGAGCCAAATAAACAACATGATAATGGATCCGACATACATACTGTGCCTGCGATAACAACCAGGACTTGTACAATAATATCTGAGTACATGACATACAAATACATCCCTGATTTCCCTGTTAACGGGAAAGGGCTCTAAAAATATGACTGATACATGCAATCAAAAAAGGCGCTGCAAGCGGCTGAGGCCAACATCATCAAATCTATGGAGCTACATCAAAGGCTGAGATGAAAAGATCATTGGGGCATGTGGGAGGCTACCTGTAGGGCCAACCCCTCATGAGGGCTGAGACATCTCACACACACCCTGGAATCACAGGTCTAATCTGCTGCATCACTGAACCATTGATTATATAGATCTCTATCATGCTGAAAGGAGCTGGAGCTGAGAAAAAATCAAGTGAAAGGGCTATAAGGAGTCCCTTTTCCTGATCTGAGGCATCGAACAAGAGTGGAATATGGAACCAAGGTACACTGCCCTCTAGACATGTCTTCTGGAATAAATGATCTGATGTTGACAGAAGGAGGTCCACCATAGGTGAGGCAATAAGAGGTCCTCAACTAAGGCACGAGAGAAAATAGTAGAGCGACTGATAGGAAGACACCAGGGGTGATGATGAAATGGGGGGTACTGAGTAGCGGATGGAAGACTTCCCTTGTTAAAGCATAAAGGGCATGGATGACCTGGCAGCGTCTGACACAATATCATGAGGGATAGGGGACAGTGGGACTAGAGGCCATAATGTGCAAAATAAGAAGACTAAAGGAGAAATCAGGATTTGCGTGGATCTGTGAAAATTGAATGATGCATGCGTACATGATCCATTCCTGATCCCATTTTCTGATGAGATATTGGAAAATGTAAGAGGACAAGAAGATTATTCATTTACATATGGTTTCTTTGCGTATCATCAAATCAGAATTGTGCCAGAAGATAGAAGTAAGACAACCTTTGCAAGAGAATGGGGATCTTTTCAGTATACAATTATGCCATTCAGTTTAAAGAATGTGTCGATGATCTTCTCGTGCATAGTAGTAGCTGCATTCAAGGAATACATTCAAAAATTCTTAGATGTCTACTTTGATGACTCGAGTGTCTTTGGATTTTTGAAGAAGCATGTACGAAGTGTGATGTTCCCAAAATTAGCATGAAGCTAATTTGAACATTAATTTTTCCTATATCATCTAGGAAGTGAATAAATGGGTAAGGAGGTCCATGAGTAGGAATAAAATCCCCCATAGTGTGAAAGGGATCATCAGAGTAGCTCTATTATGCACCCTTAGGTATGAAAAGGGGCAAATGCATGAGGACAAGGTCAAGTTTGACCAAGTCAACAACATTGCCATAGAGGGAGTGGATCACTTTGAAAGGCAACGTAGTGTGAATGGGGGAGAGATCATTTGTTGGAGGAAACCCTAATGTGTGGGGGCCAAGGCAAGAAGGCTTTCATTTTTATAAAGGGAGGACAAGGAAGCCATAGATGGATATGTTATTGAGTATAGAATTTGGTCTGCATGACTATTTGCTATCTTTAGTTGTTTAACTAAGATTGTTGTGCTGCTTAGCACAAGGGATTTCATGTTTAGGAATCCTTCTCCCTTCTTGAGAAGATTTTGAGGGATTGTACTTCATTCTCCACATTTCAGGCTCAAGGCCAAGCCACCTCCTTTAGCTACAACATTATTCCTGTAGTAGGGAATGTTGTGTTGCAAGATGTTGTAGTGGAGGGTTCCACAGCACCATTTCCTTAGCTTATCTTTCAGAGGAGGGAGCTTCTATTCCTCTGCGAGATCAGTGAGGAAGATTCAGGAATTGATTGCACATATTTGGCATCAGGCCAAGCAGTTCCCATCTCCTACAGCGCATTCCATCTCCTTGAGTGCGTTATTTCTGAGTGTATTTGCAGTGGGGGTTTACACCACTATTTTGGAGGGTGATATCTTCAGTGATTGGATCATCCTCTCACCTGAAAGATCCATTGGATGAGATTCAGCCATCATATGCAGCATCTTCAGTTATCTTCATCCATTTCTTGATTTGCAGTTGCTACTCATTTTTTGTGACCGCAACTCCGACATTTTGGCCATTGTGTATATTTCAGCCAATCCTTCTATGTTTGACTTGACATTGTATTTTTAGGGGTTAGAGCTTTGCTCCCCACCTTATTTGAGCTATAAATTTCTAAATCCATGTATTGAAATTCATTATGTAGTAGTGCCTCTTATAAACTGTGCAGTCATAGCTTTGGCTTTACCATATGTAGTAGTGCATTTCATATTTCTTGTACATGTGCCTTTGAGGTGGATTTTCCTAAGCTTGAGTGATCATTTCCTCAAGATCTTGTACACATTCTGCTACTATAACATTAATTACATGGATATGAGATCTTATTACATTTTCTTAAGTTAATGCACACTGCTCTTTCATTGTTGTGTTTACATATTGTTGTGGCTCCACATTTGGAATATCTTAAGATATTCCCAATAGTGTCGATTTTCCCTATTTTTGGATATTACAGTGGTATCAAAGCATGATATTTGGCTCAGCCTGTGAGTTTAATCCATAAGAAGATAGAAGAGATCAAGATGATGAAGAGGATGAGCTTTCTCTCATCAGTTTTCAGATCTAGGAAGGACCTCTCCAAGGAGTTTAAGAAGATGGAAAAAGGAGAAAAAGAAGGACCATGCACTTCCTAGTATCAAAGAGAAGAATACATGAAGCATGAAGAATACTTAGAATCTGAAGTTCTAAGTGAATATCTTTCTGAATACTGAGCTAAACCTAGAGCCTTCAAAGAGACTCTAGCTTTACCACATTTTATTTAGCTGAAGGAAGAGAGAAGACCCTACAGCTATGGGATGATGAGAGGCAATATATTTCTATTGTCCACTTTTAATGGATCACTCACATGTGCAACAGAGGCTTGGGTGATGAAGCTAGAGGCTTTCTTCCTGCTACATCCTATAGTAGATAGAAATGTTGTAGAAATTTCAGTGTTGCACCTTGAAGGTGAGGCAAATACTTGGTGGTTCAGCCATTGGAGCCATGCAAGGGTATCTACTCTTGCTGATTTTTCTCAAAGGATGATCAGAAGATTTGGCCAAAGGGGGGAGGAGCCCTCACCACCAATTGAAGAGACATATACCAGTGTTGTCACAATCATGAAGGAGCAACCTTCATCTTCAGCAGTTGGTCAAGCCAACAAATTAGAGGAGGAAGCCCTTACAGCCACACAAGATGCTTCCAAAATTTCCAAAGGTATGCCAGAATTTCCATCTCTTATCATTTTAGAAAACATTATGGATGGGTCTACATCATTACCTGTTGTTGATTTAGAGCAACAGAATTGCACCGCGCTATGCAACATTGAATCATTCAAAGGAGAGATGAACCATCATCCTCATGAGCCATTCTTGATTTGCATACCACACTTGAGGTTGGGGTTTGAAGGCTTGAAGGAGGAAGAGATAGATGGTAGATATCTTGAAGTGAGAAACACTTTCTCCTTTCGAGATGACACTTTCTCAATGAGCACTCCCCATGTCAAAGAGAAACTTCTACCTGTAGCAGATCCAGGGCCTCTTTGGTTTTGGAAGGCCATGCATAAGGAGGAGATTTCAGGGAGAGATTCCATTGGAGGTTCACTTCAACACATCATGGAGTGCAAGGTTCTTCAACAATTTGAGGAGGTTCTTCCCTTCTCACACTTGGATCTTTATGGATTCAAGGAGGAGCAGATAGATGGTGTAGGATATCTTAGGATGGATAACATCTCTCATGATTGGGTTGGACATTCCTTGAGCCCTACACATCATGATGGGAGGTTTTTGCCTACCACCTATTTGGGTCCTTATGGGATCGACTTGATCCTTGAGAAGATTGCATTTCAGTATCCCATGAAATGAAAATATAGAAATCTGATTTGGGAGGATGGTAGCCCTTATGGGAGGAGTACAAAGATGGAGTATGGAAGGAGACATCCACAAAGGATTGAGTGGATGAAGATAAAGAGGCTAGTAATCCACTTGTAGATCTATGACACTGGGAAGCAAGAGGCTTGGCTGCGCTGGTTTCTCTTGAAGGAGTTTGGCCATCACTTGGCATACACTCTTCCTAAGGGTATGGGGATGGAAAATATATGGCAGGATTCTTCCATCATTGAGCAGAAAATAGTATGGATGCATGGTGTTGATGTGACATTCATATCATTAATTATGTCTTCATCACATGTCTTGTATGATGAGAGCATGAGGAGGCAGCAAACACTTTTGTTACTTGGGTTGTACTTGAGAGAGCAAGGGCAGATTTTCTCTCACATGTTGTATGATGTTGCAAGAGTAGGAGATGGCACTATCATGGTGCAAAGGGGCTACTCCTTGGCCTTAGATGAATAGGAAGTACTTCCATTTTGGGAGGAATTTCCTAATTGCAGCAACATTGTTGGAGAAGTCTTTGATGAGGATCATGTCAAAGAAATGAGCTATGGGTTGGCAAGAGCCTATTTGCATAGGTCAACAACATTGTTCTTTTGGAGCATGGAATTATTCATGTATTCATGCATCACTTTACTTTCCGCACATGGTGAGAATGTTGGTTTTGCATCTATTGATTATGTAACACAATACTTGCATCTTCTTGCCATTGTCATACAGTGCATTACTTCACAAGAGGGAAAATTTATTGTTGAGCCCCATAAACAAAAAATTTACAACTATTATGATGGGGACAACCATCATTTGTATAACCATGGGCAAGTGTTTGATTATTTATTGTATGCTCAGTTGGCACATTCTCTCATTTACTATTCACTAGTAGATGTGTTGATTCACACAACTAGCCATTTGTCAAAACACCACTTGCCACGCTATTTTTTGAAGTTGCAGTGGGAGAGACTGTGTTGTGTCCACTTGAGACATTGTTTGTATCATGCAGCATCATGTAAAACTTTCAAAAAACTTCTCATTTGGATACCCTATGATTATCATGTCCTATTCATCATGGATGAGATGTTTTGGGCCAGCTTGTTCTTCAATGTTGGAGAGGAGATCCTTGGAGGATTGTTCTTCATTTTTCCACTTAAGGGGAAAATTATTGCAGCCCAATATCAGCACATAATCTACACTTATCATGAGTGGAGATGAGGATAGCATGGGGTAGACTACCTTGTCTACCATATTCAGATTTTCAGCCCACCTACTTTGCATGAGCCCAAGGTGGAGGAAGACTTTCAGGAGTTGCCATGTTGGAGGGTAACTCATTTTGTATGGATGATTTCTTGGGGATGGGAGATTCATATGGGGATGGTAGATCCCAATTCATTTCAGCCTCATGCCTCAAGAAGGCCCTTTAGTTATATCCTTGCAGTTGCTTGAGGACAAGCAACATTTGGGAGGGGAGGACTGTAATGTTCGCAAAATTAGCATGAAGCTAATTTGAACATTAATTTTGCCTATATCATATAGGAAGTGAATAAATGGGTAAGGAGGTCCATGAGTAGGAATAAAATCCCTCATAGTGTGAAAGGGATCATCAGAGTAGCTCTATTATGCACCCTCAGGTGTGAAAAGGGGCAAATGCATGAGGACAAGGTCAAGTTTGACCAAGTCAATAGCGCTGCCATAGAGGGAGTGGATCACTTTGAAAGATCGCACAGTGTGAATGGGGGAGAGATCATTTGGTGGAGGAAAGCCTAATGTGTGGGGGCCAAGGCAAGAAGGATTTCATTTTTATAAAGGGAGGACAAGGCATCCATAGATGGATATGTTATTGAGTATAGAATTTGGTTTGCATGACTATTTGCTATCTTCAGTTGTTTAACTGAGATTGTTGTGTTGCTTAGCACAAGGGATTTCCTGTTTAGGAATCCTTCTCCCTTCTTGAGAGGCATCTTGAGGGATTTTACTTCATTCTCCACATTTTAGGCTCAAGGCCAAGCCACCTCCTTCATCTACAATGTTATTCTTGTAGCAGGGAACGTTGTGTTGCAGGGTGTTACAGTGGAGGGTTCCACAACACCATTTCCTTGGCTTATCTTTCAAAGGAGGGAGCTTCTATTCCTCTGGGAGATCAGTGAGGAAGATTCAGGAGCTGATTACACATCTTTGGCATCAGGCCAAGAACTTCCCATCTCCTACAATGCAATCCATCTCCTTGACTGCGTTATTTCTTAGTGTATTTGCAGTGGGGGTTTACACCACTATTTTAGAGGGTGAGATCTTCAGTGATTGGATCAGCCTTTCACCTAAAAGATCCATTGGATGAGATTTAGCCATCATATGCAACATCTTCAGTTATCTTCATCAATTTCTTTAGTTGCAACTGCTACTCATTTTTTTTTACTGCAACTCCAACATTTTGGCCATTGTGTATATTTCAGCCAATCCTTCTAGGATTGACTTGACATTGTATTTTTAGGGGTTAGATCTTTGCTCCCCACCTTATTTGAGCTATACATTTCTAAATCCATGTATTGAAATTCATTATGTAGAAATTCCTGTTATAAAATGCACAGTCATATCTTTGGATTTACCATATGTAGCAGTGCATTTCATATTTCTTGTACATGTGCCTTTGAGGTGGATTTGCCTAAGCTTGAGTGATCATTTCCTCAAGATCATGTACACATTTTTCTACTATAACATTAATAAGATGGCTATGAGATCTTATTACAATTTCTAAATTTTATGCATACTGCTCTTTCATTGTTGTGTTTACATATTGTTGTGGCTCCACATTTGGAATATCTTAAGATATTACCAATAGTGTAGATTTTCCCTATTTTGGGATGTTACACGAAGTCTGTGCCTAATGTTGGATACTTGCCAGAAGTATTAGATCTCACTTAATTTGAAGAAGTGCATATTTTGTGTGCCATTCGAGATATTGTTGGGTCATATTGTTTGTCAGCAAGAATTGATGGTGGATCCCATGAAGATCGCAGTGATTGTTAGTCTAGAAGTTCCTGCAAATGTCAAACAATTGTGCTTAATTTTGGGGCATATAGGATATTACTGAAAGTTCATCCAAGGATATGCGCCGATCACTCTGGCCATGGAGAAATTTCTGAAGAAGGATGCGTCATTATATTGGGATGAAGAATCCCAAAAGAGTTTTGAATTGCTGAAGAAGAAGATGGTCACGGCGCCCATATTTGTCTTTCCAGACAAGTCAAAGGTATTCCATGTCCATGTTGATGCCTCCTGCATTTCACTCAGAGCTATTTTAGCACAACAAGGAGCTAGGGAGTTCGATCACCCTATTTCATTTGCAAGTAGGAAGCTATCAAGCGCAGAGCGTAATTATTCAACAATGGAAAGGGAAGAATTGGCTATGGTTTATGCGTTGGAGATATTCCGCCATTACCTGTTAAGAGGCCACTTTAATATTTTTACTGACCACTCTATGCTGAATTACATGGTCAATAAGCCTTTGTTGGGGGGGAGACATGTAAGTGGTCGTTTTTGTTTTAGGAGTATGATTTTGAAGTCATTATGAAAGTAGGGAGACTGAATTTTGGGCCAAACCATTTGTCCCACATTAAGAATGGAGATGACCCAACTAGCTTGGAAGATGGGTTACCAAATGTGCAGTTATTTTCTATAAATGTGGTTGAAGATCATTTTGTTGATATCATTCATTTATTGACTCTAGACGTGTGGCCAAGGAGTATACATTGCATTAGAAAAAAGAGTTGTTTGTGTGATTAGGTGAATTTACCTTAATTTCTGGTCAACTATACAAGATGGGTGCAGATGAAGTTATACGAAGATATGTGTTAGAATTTGAGAGATGAGATATCTTAGCTGAAGCTCCTGAAGGGGTTATCGAAGGTCACTATGCAAGGAAATCCAATGCACAGAAGATCCTACGAGATGTTTTATGGTGGCCCACGCTGCACAATGACACATATGTGCATTTTCGCACGTGTGATGTATGCCAAAGTATAGGAAAGCCATCATGCAGAGATGAGATTACCTTGCACCCACAGATGGTGTTACAAGCTTTTGATAAATGGGCCATTGATTTTTTTGGACCTATTGACCCTCCAGGGAAGAAGACAAGTGATCGTTACATAATAACTGTGACAGATGATGTAACTATATGGGATAAAGCTAAGGCTTTGATGGATTTTAATGTAGACACAACTGTGCACTTTATTTTTTAGAACATCCTGACTCGGTTTGGATGCCCTAATACTCTGATGAGCGATCGAGGTACGCACTTTGTAAATGAAACTATTGAACCTCTGACAAAAGAATTCCAAATTCATCATCAAAAGAGCACTCCATATCACCCACATGCGAATGATGCGGTAGAAGCTTTCAATAAGATTCTGGAGAGTTCACTGACTAAGGTTTGCAATGCTAAGCAGCATAATTGGGATGTGTGCATACCTGCAGTTCTTTGGGATTACAGAACCACATGAAAAAATCTGACAGGGAAGACACCGTTCAGGATGGCATATGGGCGGGAACAAGTTATGCCAATGGAGTACATTGTTCCAAGTCTGCGCATTGCAACGTTCACTAATATGACAGAGAAGGATATTATGGAAGAATGATTGTCACAGTTGTTCATGCTAGAAGAGGAACACTTTATTGCAGGTTTCCATCGGAAAGTTCATAAGGCACATGAAAAGGCTTGACATGATAGGTATATTAGACAGAAGGTCTTTAAGGAAGAGGATTTGGTATTACTATATGACAACAGGTTTGTGCGCCACTCATGGAAGTCCAATATGCATTGGATAGGACCATATATTGTTAAGGAAATAACTGATGGAGGTGTAGTGCACCTAGCCACGCTGAGCAGAAAAAATATTCTTGTGTATGTTAATGGAAGTCGATTAAAGCTTTACAGGGATGGCCCTCTCCCTGCGCACACCAAATGACTATATGGCCGAAAATATGGATCTGTGTAGAAAGGATGGCAGATGTGCAGACGTGTGCGATGATCATGCAGAAGCTACATGTAGAGGTTGATTGGGTCGCAGTGGTGCAAAAATATAGTCATTGGAACAATAAATATGGATAAGACAATATTATTACTATTTGGAGGAGTGTCTAAGTTTCATTTAATGAGGAGATTATGCCAGATTTGGAGCCGTGTTTTCATTTATGGAGCTGCATTAATGCACAAGATACCATTTAAGACGTGCATAAGCTATAAATATGACCAAAGAGGTCACATTAGTTCCCTTTTATTTTTGTGTGATTTTTTTAAATTGAGCTCTCTACTTTCTAAAGTTTTTCTGAAGCCTATGTCAAAAATTGATCTAGAGCTTGAGGAGGAGCTGCATCATAGAGGTTTAGGTCACTTAATTCCGCCCATAATGACTGCCACCAAGCGAGGAGAGGAACCTACTATTTTAGTCATCCATAATTTTCACTATCTAAAGATGACTAAGTATCGGTTCTAGATTTCTAGAAACAAAGTTCATGAACATTGTGAGTTCTACAAATCTCACTACCTTCATTATCCTTAAGATAATTTTTTCACTATTTCATCATCCCATCATGTCAAGCTTAGCTCAGCCATCCCAGAAGACCCATCATGGGCTCATGTCACTTATTTTGTCTCTTTTGTGTCATCTTTGGCCTCAACCCTCTATTTTGTTTTGCCTAACTCCTCCATTGTCCATCTAGAACTTTTAATGGCATTTTTTCTTGGTTTCATGACCTCCATGGTTAAAGATAAACAAGGCTTGTATATTTATGCTCTTAAACCTCTTCATATCCTTAATATAGCTTCATAAACACTTCCCGTCACTCCTATCCCTCAAGTTCATTATTTTTCTACAAAACCTATTATATTGCCACAATTTGACACTTTTTAAGACTAGGCATGTGTTTTTCCATTTCAGACCCCTTCCCTCACTCAATCCTTGAAATTACACTTTCTCCTAAATCCTAACATCCATCCCTATCCCCCAAAATTTCCCCAAGAATTTAGACAATCCTTAACTCCTCCATTCCCCTCCCTCTATAAGGCAGTCCTAAATCCCTTACACCAAACCCTAATTTCCTCTTCCAACTAAGATAGGGTTTTTTATGGAAAATAGGCATAAGAGAAAAATATCCATATGGTAGGTAATATCAGCAATCATGAATCCATACCAACTCATAAAAATCATGCCTCCATCATTTTCCAAGAATTCATTCCAAGGGCCTAGTCATTTGCCACACCTAGGGCCAGTTTTTCTTAAAAATATGTTTCTGACCAAACAGAGATGAATTTGGAAACAATGAGAGAGTTTTTTGTCAAAACTAGTGGCAAGAAGAAAAAAATCCTTCATTTTTTACACAGGTATCATGGTTTTGGAGCAATGTGAAAATACAGGTGTCACGAGAGAATTTCTGCACTGTTGGAGCGACCTTGGGAAAATCTGCTTTTCTCACAGCTGGTGAGTCCAAGTGACTTTCTTGATGAGTCAAATGAAAAATATATTTGAATATATTTCCAATATCAGGAGCTCAATTTGGAATTGAGGAAGACATCCAAAAGGGGTCTGCACCAACACTCTTGATTTCTGCACCATCATTCAACACTTTTTGACCAGTGTTGGGAGAATCCATTTTTGGATAGATAACTAGACACCAAATAGAAAAAAAAAAGTATTCTTGTAAAGTAGACTCTATAAGCTTTCCCACGAGCTATCACGGGCAAAAATCCAACTTCGGCAAGGTCCTCAAAACGTATCTGTAAGTTGACCCTTTTTTGGCATTGCGCATAGGAGAAGTTTGGACAGGATTGCCAAAAATTGGTCAAAATTAGTCTTTTCCTCCTTAAATTTTCCCTAGGCTCCTACACAAGTTGAAAAAGGTTGGTGGTCAATTTTCTTTGCCCTAAAAGTGTTCTTTTTGCATCCATAATCAAAGAAGAATAAGGTCAAGCAACTTGATCCAAGATTGGTCAAAAGCCATTCAAGAAAGGCCTCCTTGGCCAAAGCACAAATTTTGAAAGGGAAATAGCTGTCCTTGTTCACACATTTGCAAGAATGATAAATATTTCTATCAGCATGAGAAGAGGTAAGGTAATGGGGTATTATCATAACCAGAAGTCATCCACAAGAAGAGAAAGGCATCAAGGCCTGTGTTTAAAGAGAATCAGGGTTTTTGACTGATTTGGAAAAATAGTGAAGCAGTGCAAGGAATCAGTACAAGGGCCACAAATGGTAGGAAGAACCTCAACACAACCAAGTAGTCATTGAATATTTTTAGAAGTAATGAGTTAATAAGAAAAAAATGTGAGGTGAACTGGATAGAAACGAATGAACTTCAAAGGGCTATAGAGAACCTAGAAGACAACATTGTTTACTTTTCTCTAAACAACCCTAAAACCTAAGAGTTGGGAAGATAGATCAAAAAGGTCAAGTGAAGATGATAAGTACTCCTTCATAAACAAGTAGATGGAATTCAGATAACATCCAAGGTACCCTTTAGGGTTTTTCAAAGCAGCATCACTTCACAGCACCAAAGGAAGAAAGTGGTAAAGAATATTAGTTTAAGGGGCTGACTTCCCATATGCAGTCAAAGGTCTTCAACGTAAACAAAAGGAGGCATACATAAGGTAAATTACCAAAGGATAAAATCATTAATGATAATTAGTTTACTATTGGGAAAAAAAGGTGTCAAATCCCAAAGCAATGATAAGGAAACTAAAACCCTGGGGTAGGCACCTGCAGAAAAACATAAATGGCCAAGTAAACGCATGACATGGTCTGATTTGCTTGAAACTTTTTGTCAAAATAGATGTTGGAGACAGGATTTTCAAGTTTGTCGAATACATGCTAAAGGCAGCTTCTTAACATTTTCAAAGATAAAAAATATGAAAAAGGGCATCTATGTCATTCAGCCATCCATCACCACAAAAGAAGAAAAAGTGCCTTTCAAAACCTTTCAAAACCTTGCAGAGATAAAAAGCATCAGTCAAATGACAAAAAAGGGTTGAAGGCATAGTAAAGTGGGTTTTTTTTTTTTTTTTTAACTTTGAATCATTTCTCTCAAAGAGGATAAAGGTCCTTTTGTTTGCACTTCAAATTCACTTAGCCCTTGGAAGAGAGAAAAAATGCTTAAGCAAGAAAAACAAAGGTTTTCTCGTCATTTTTGGTCAAGTTTCTAGGCACTGCGCGTAGGCGGTGGTGTTGCGCACAGAGGAACTGGCGCTGCACACAGGGGAGAAAAGACAGTGTTAAATAACACTATGATGTGCATAGACGAACTGGCGCTGCACATAGGCACTGATACTGTGCACAGGAGAGGTTTGGCCAGAATTTCCAAAAAATGGTTAAAATCGGTCTTTTCCTCTTCAAAATCCACCCATGCCTTCTCCACAAGGATATTTAGCTCTTTATTCTTCTCCTAAAGCATCAAATGAGGAAAACAGTGACAGTGAAACAAGTCAAGAGGAGGCAGGACAATATATAAGGCAGTAAGGAAGTTAGTGATGATGATGGTGTTAAAGGAAAAATGGACAATGATCAAACTCAATATGGGATGATTGATAAATATCATGGTAGAAATGAAGAATTTTATGACAACCCCAAGAGTCACAGCCATGATTAAAACCCTACTAGAACTACCATCACACCTCTTTCATGCACATAACAAAGAGGGCCAAGGCAAGAGTTTGTTGCCTCCAAAAGGCAAGGGACCTTGCTAGCTGCATCAACTCCAAGGCTTGAGAGGGAAAGTATACACCTAGAGGCCAAGCTAATGAAGGGAAGTGAAGGCTTGGGCCTGCAAAGAAAGACGACCAAGTATTATACCAAGAAACACAAGCCTATTTGTGCCAAACTGAAGGAAGCCCCCCATGAGTCTCAAACCCTAAAAGAGTCAAAATAACATGGCAGCCTTGGATTTCTAGCTAAAGCTTCCCTACAGGTGTCAAATACCTCTTGAGGGACCACTCCACCAATTTTGGGCAAAATTGAACAAGATTTTGTCTTTTTGAAATTTTGAGGCCTCTGTGTGCAACACCCTTGGTGCTGTGCACAAATCTCATGCATCCTCAGCTTGCAAACTTGAAATTTTTGGATTCGTCTCATCATCACCAGTCTTCTCAGAAAATTTAAAACCATTTGGAGTAGTTTTGACCCCTCAAAAGGTCAAAAAACACCTAACTTTTGACCATTCCGCCTCATTTTAAGGCAAGGTGCTGCACACAGAGTAGTGTTGGGAGAATGGATTGTTGGACATGAAAATGGCCCTCATTCATGAAAAAGAAAGAATTTCTGGAAAGTAGACTCATTATTCTTTCCAATGAGCCATCATAGAGCCAAATCTGGCATCGGGAAGGGGGCCAAAACTTAGTCACAAAAGACCTTATTTTATTCTGAAGTGGTGCTGCACACATAGACTGTCTAAGTGTGTTTTGGACGTAAAGTCAACAAAACACACTCATTTATTGCAAAATGATATTTTTGAGTTTTTTGAGGCAAAAAAATCTAGAATTAGGTGCAAATAGGTGTTATGGCATTTATTTCTTAGGATATTATGTGCCTTGGGCCTTGCATGGTCTCTTGGCCATAAATGACATTTATGGTTGAATTTGACATTTTCCTACCATATTTAGGGTTTTAGTCCTCCTTTGCTCCATAAATAGAGCATGAGGCCCTCATATATTTTGTTGGATTTTGATGAACTTGGAGAGCAATAAATGGTTTCTATGAGGTTGGAGAAGAAATTGGTTTTGTGAAGTTGATGAATGGCTTGTTTGGCTTGATGATGGAGAAGCTTGTTTGCAGGATTCCTTAGCTTGGTGAATGGTGATGTATTCTTAATTTGTTTATGTTTTCTTGTTATCATTATGTTTCATCCTTCTTGGTTTCTATAAATAAGAGAAGTATAGGTTGCAACATGCTCTTTGAGGTCCTCCTATTTGTTATAGCCTTGATGTTTTCCTCTATTTGGTCATCCTAAGGAATTCTTGATTGCTCCATAGGTCCACCTAAACATTTTTTGTTTCATATATAGATTAGTATGCTAGTTTAAAAGTATCATTCACGGTATGACCTGCTTACTTGAAGTTGTCCAAACGCTGTCTTGAAACCTCTCTTCGGAATATTGTTTGCTAGGTTAAGTCAAAGAGGTCTCATTCAATATTGTCCTTTGTCCATGTATACCAACTTGTTTTAGAGTTCTTTATAGCTTTATTTATGGTGTTTAGGAGTTCCCTCTTCATAGTGTTATCACTATAAAAAAAAAATTCCAAACTTGGACAATTTGCTTTGTTCCTAGTCATAGTTTTCAGATAGGTGTGAAGTCATGTTATGTTTTTAGGGGTCAAGTGATAGGGTTAGAGTCTCATTTCCATTCACAAAATAAAGTCTAACAACCTTATTTCACACCTTGACAATCTCATACCATGTTTAGAGAGTCAAATTTTTGATCATTTTGAAAAAAATTTGGTTAAACCACGAAACCACATTTTGATAGCACAGAGAGTGTAAAAAAATTCTTTTGCGCTACCAAAATGCTTCTCATTTCGTAGCCCAAAACCCCGAAATTGCATTGAGCGCGCTACGAAATCAGGGATTCGAAGCATGTCTTGTCAGTTATCAAATCCACCAAAATTCTGTTAATCATTCATGATTAGGTGTCAGCCACGAGACTTTTCTCACACATGCAACCATTCATATCCATAATAACATTCGTTTGAGGTCATTTGTCTTATGTCATATTCAAATTTGAAAGGAGCTAGTTCTGGTTTTATTTTTTCATGCAAGAAACACATGATGCATAATATATTATGAATGGTAAGCTCATGGTAAGTAGAAACCAAAGCTTCTCTTTCATTCATCAAGCGAGGGAGTGTCATTCATCAAGCGAGGCTGTTGGTTACAGGTTTTCAGAAAGTACACAAGAATTTCAAGGAAAGTATGACAAAGGAAAGAAAGAATCACAGGTTAGCCCACTGTTTAAGGACAGAGCCTGAAAGCATAAAGGCTCTAACCAAAGATAAGTCAGTTGAGGAGGCCTTCAAGAAGGTAGGATGTTGGAAATTCTGTGAGAAATTGCAGGGAGGTCATAATCAAGTGAAAAAAGAGTTTTCTCTTCATTTCACAGGTTCAAATACAAAGGTTGGTCTCCTAAAATTGAAAATTTCCCTTGAAATTATATCATCAGTGACACAGATTCCAAGGGGAGAAGAAAGGTGGTTTAAAAATTTCAGGTTTGAGATGGAACCTTGTAAATTTTTTCTAAAGCCAGGGTTTGAAGAGATAGATTTAACTAAAGCAGTGCCAAGAAGCTATATCAAGAACACCTATGCTAATCTGCACTACAACATTCAAAGGTACTTCACCTGTGAGGGAAGATACCATAAAGTATATTCTTATCATTTCAAACGCTTTTTGCATTTTACTGGAATGATTTCTTTGGGTTTATCTTTCTTCTTGTTTCAAAGTTTAGCTAAGATGGAAGATAAAGTGCAGATGAAACATCAATACTCTAAAATTTCACTTTTCCATCATGGTTTAGTTAAATTGACTGTTTGACATGAACTTCAGAGGATAAACAGAGAATGGTCTAAATTTTTGTTTTTGTGTGGATTTGCGGTGGAAACACAAGCAACAGGTATTAGCCCTAGGGCCAAAGAAAAATCATCATCAGAAACTAGTGACCTTGCAGAGACAAGATCAAAAAGATTTGTTAAGTTAAAGCCTAGAAAACAAGTGAAAGAGCCAGAGATTAAACCCTCAGTGATTATTCAAGAAACCCCTCAACCTGCACAAAAGAAGACAAGTAAAGTTAGTGAAATAGTACAGGAATAGTCAACCAGTAGATCAACCCAGAAAAGATTGACTAGAAGTCAAATAGAAAAGGAAAAGGGTAAAAATCCGGTTTCAGAAGAAGATCCAAGTTTAAAGGGTAGTTTTAATGACACTTTACAAGCTATTGATATTTAGGAATCTCCTTTAGTTCAGGAAAATTTTATAAGTTTCGATGAAGGGAAATCTAAGAAAATCAAGTCTTCCAAAAAGCTGGATTTTAATGATGAAATTTCAGAGTTTGTGTTCAAGCCCAGAAGGCCTCTAACTAGGAATTCAAAAAAGTTGCAAGGGTTAGATTTGGAGTTAGATAAGCTGAAGAAGTTCCAAATGTTTATGAGGAGTCCATAGACCTTCCATCACCAATGCCTGAAGGTGACAGAAACAGAGTTTTCAACACTCAAAGAGAACAAAGAAGTTATGAAGGAATTAAAGAAAAATTGAGACTATCTAACCTTGAAATTTCTAAACTTAAGAAGAAAGCAAGAGCACATGTTGTTGAGAAGATAAACTTCAACAAAATTAAGGCTCTGTGGGAGCTTGAAAGAGTTTCAAAACCTGAAACAGTCAGCAGTGAAGCTCAGTATTTTACCTAGACTCTTCCTGCAATCAAAGAGGCTAAATTTGTGAGAAGGATAAATGATAATTTAAGGGCTACTAACAGAAGGTTGAAGAGGCAGATTGAAGATCTTGAAATTCAATTGACAAAATCTGAAAGTCAGCTACAGCAGAGGTAGAATAAGAACAGTAAGTGACAAATCCTTAATATATTTTTTCTTTTGGGAAAGACATCACTTTTTGAAGACATTGCAAAGTTGACCTATTTTGATTGTGAAGGTTTATTAACATCAAGGAGATCATTAAAATGTTGTAAATACTCATAAAACCTGAATATTATGAAAATAATGTGTAAAAAGGATATACACAACAGTTTCGTAGCGCGCTATGAAACTGCTGTATGTGCAATTTTGAACATTTTATAAGGGTTTCGAAGGGTAAACAAGATTCATTTCTGAATTTGGTTTCTTCTGGTGGTTGGAAAGGGTTCACAAATGAAACTCCAAGTTTCAAGGCAAAAGAAATTGGATCATTGAGAGAGTTTTACAAAGATATAAATTCTGCTATGAAAACACTGCTCATTTCGTAGCGCAGTCATACCATCTCTCCTTTTACTTTCTCAACGGCTTGTTTTCTGTATCGGTGGAAAGGTATGGTTACATGGAGGTGACAACACATGTCACTTATTTCAAAAGGTCAACATTTCCAATAAAAATGGTTCAAATATTATCAGGAAGGAAAAGGCTAAATTATAGGAAATATGTCCCCTGTTTTGTAGGGCAAGTAAGACATGAACCAGTATGATAACATAACAAGATTGTAGGCATCATCAAGGTCGAATACATGGAGGAACAGCTCTCAGAGATGTCATTTAAGTTGTAGATAAGGTTTTTTATATATAAATAGGAGTTTTACTCCTATTTCTATTAAGACTTCTAGAAGAGACAGTTAACTGTCAGTTTTAATTAATAGTCTGTTTTAGAGAAAATAGGTGTCAATTTAAGATAGAATTCGAATTCCTCTGAAGATGGATCATACAATCCAAGGATGTAATGACTCTATAAGAGACATGAGGTCGAATTCCTCAAGGTTGGCATTTCTTCATTAGCAAGCAAACTATGTTATTGTAGCAAACTATGTTTTCATCTTAATACAAATATTGGTTGTACTACTCAGGATTCAGAAAGAGTTTTTGGTGTTTGATCTTCCTAAGGATTTCCTCATTTACCTATTTCCAGTGGTATGAATGTATGTTACTTAGGAATCATTGGAAAATTCTCTAACTTCCTTCATATGTTTATAAATTGTGTTTTATTCACTGTGTTTCTGTTTTGCTAATACATCTAAAACTCTGAAATGCCCTGACTTCCATGTTAAGCTAATTTTTATGTTTTGTTGAAACATACCTTGACTCCATAGCCGAATGGATGTTTTTTGATCAGTAATTCAACCATTTATACACTTTTATCCAATTTATTCCTAGAGTTAGCCATCTAATCCTTAATTCAAAATATTAAACCTAGTGAGAGAGCCCTCTCATGTTGAGGAGGCTAAGCATCAACTAAAAGTCTGGTTTGAAATAGTTACTTAGAGTCTACTTTATCAGCAGCCTATCAAGGTTAGATTTTGTGATAACATTTTGGTGCATCTGCCGGGAGCCTGATGATTACTCGTTCCCGAAATCAAGAAACTGAACTTCTGAAGGTAGCAGGAGCTCAGAAAGTTTTTTGAGGCTGCAATATACCTTGGTGACTCCATACATTTTCAAAATTTTAAAGGTGGTTTCGAGAAGAATATATACATGGAGAAATCCAGATCCTAATCCACCTACTGCTTTGGAAAATCCAAACACTATTTCAAGAGGCAGTCAAATAATTTTAGAAATATCAGGTACTCCATCTCATTTGAAATATTTCTCCTCTAAAATATTAAGAAGTCCTAAAGACAAAAGAGTTGATGATAGAATTCATGAAGTTTTTTTAGATTAGAAAGTGAAAAGGAATTCATTGATATTATCTTAGACTTGCAAAGGAGGGGAATTAACACTTCAGCCCTAGTAACCCAAGAGGACAGAGAGAAATTTTTTGAAGTTGTTACCTCTAAGCTGTTGTTAGAAAAGGAGTCTCTAGATAAACTTAAAGAACTTGACCCTTTTGAAGTCTTACTAAAATCCAAAGTTGGTTTTCCCCTTCCAAATTGGAGCTCAATTTTCAGTGGCTTGCAAAAACCAAGTAGTCTTGCTCATATTAGTTCTTCATCTTCTATTTTTGTCATTCCTAAAACTACTTTTCATCCCTCAAGCATGGTTGCTCTTGCTAGGTATGCACCACTTGTACTCCCTGCTGTTTTGCAGATATTCCTAGTAAATATGCTGCTAGGATCCCTACTTGGGGTAGTGATGAAGAAATTACAGCAGAGGAATATGTAGATAGATTTAATGATTTTATAGATAGAGAATAAGTTAATGATGAAGATGTGAAATTAAGGTTGTTTGCATGAAGTTTTATTGGTGAAGTTAGAAAATGATTTAAAGAACTTGCACCAGGAAGCATTAGAAATTGGGATGAGTTTGAAGATAAATTCTTAAAGAAATGGGAAAACAGAACCAATCCAGTTCAAGCACTTATTGAATATAACAGCATTAGAAGGGCAGTTGATGAGTCTGTCGAAAAATTTTCAAAAATATTTAATAAAGTTTTTGACTCAATTCCAGCTCATTTGAAACCTCCAGAATATTTTGCACAAATGAGATATGCTGAAGAATTTGATTATGAATTTTATATCTTGTTGAGAGAAAGAGAATCACCTTTACTTGCTGGAATGCAAAGTGATGCAGTTAAGGTGGAGGTAAACATGATAGCTGCTAAAAAGTCAAAAATGGGAAAAACTAAATTGAAAGAAGAAGAGAAACCTCCCACTTCAACTTCTGAAGATAAGTTTGATTCAATGATGAAAACCATGGAGAAGTTGATGGATAGGTTAGCTCTTGGAAACACTTCGGCTCCTCCTGTGAAACATGAACCTCAGTTTAGAAATCATCAGTTCAAGAGACATCAGAACCAACAAAGGCCAAGAGAAAATAGAAATCAACATCCCGATCCTCCAGTGAGACCTCCTTTTCAACAGAATTTGGTAGATGAAGAAGATGAGCCTGAAATTCTTGAAGAATCCATCCATTTTCTTGATGAAGAGATGTCAGGATTTTTCTTGACTAAGGAAGAGCATGATGAGTCAGATTTTGATAGCCAAGGGGGAGAATCGTCAGATTATTTTAAGGGATATCAGCATGCCATTTTTGAGATGCAAAAGCAATATAATCTCAGAAACAGAAATGTACCTATCACTGCAAGAAAAACACAACCTAAGAAAGATGCTCCAAAGGTTGTTGAAGCTAGAAATGATATCCCAAAGGTTGCTAAAGGTAAAAAGGACACTCCACTTGGTAAGAAAGATACTCAACTTCCTCCTCTTATCAAAGAAGTTGAAAAATCTATTTATATTTTTAACCTTGAGAATGAGATTTCAAAGATTAAGATATCAGTCCCATTTAGAAATATTCTCAAGGCAAATGAATATAGAAGTAAGATTTTTAAGTTGCTAAACTCACAACTAGGAGTTGCTGATATTTTGAATGTTCAAGAAGATAATCCTACTATATATTTGGGTCCAAGGATAAAATATGAACAAAATTAAGAGTTTCCTCCTTTTTATGTAAGCATTAGTATTCATGATATGAATTTACATAATGCTATGTTGGATTCCAGGGCTTCGCATAACCTTATGCCCAAATTAATCATGGAAAGGATGGGATTACAAATCACAAGACCATATAAGGATTTATTTTCCTTTGATTCAAAAAGAGTTTAATGTATTGGTCTAATCAAGGATGTTGTTGTTGGTCTAACAAAAATCCCAGCAAAGACAGTTGTTATGGAAAATTTTTTGGCTGATGTTCCTCCAAAGTTTCGTATGCTATTGTCAAGATCATGGGCAGAAAAAATCAAAGGCATAATGCAGATGGACCTTACCTACGCCACTATTCCAGCTTTTTCTGAACAAAGGAGATTGTATCAAGAGACTAGAATGGCTTACATGGTAAGTAGCAAAGATAAGCCTCAGAATTTTTCTATTTATTCCTTTGATACTAATATTGGATCTGCCATTCTTTTTAATGAGTTGGCTGATAGTGTTGATGAAGAAATAAGAGCAGGAAATCAGCAAACAGAAAATCAACAAGTAAATGACAAACATATGGAAGAATGGTGGTCACTGTACTTTGATGGATCAGCAAGAAAATAAGGGGCAAGAGCAAGGATTTGGATTACAAGTCCAATTGATGAGAGTAATTTTTACTCTTACAAACTGAATTTTGATTGCACAAACAACATGGTTGAATATGAGTCTTTGATTTTGGGTCTAGATCTTCTTAAAAAAATGAAGGCCCGAAATATTTTTGTCTTTGGAGATTCTAAATTGGTTATTAGACAAGTCGAAGGTGTTTATCAAACAAAGGATGTAAGAATGAGAGCTTACAGAAATTTATTTTTAGACATGTTGGAGAATTTTCAATCTTTTTCCTTCATAGTCAAATCTAGAGAAGAAAATTCCATTGTTGATTCTCTTTCTGTCCCTGCAAGTCTCTTCATCATTCCTATGCATTCAAATGAAAAATATGAGATTGAAGTTCGTCAAAGACCAGCCATACCAGACAATATCACAAACTGGAAAGTTTTTGAAGATGATCAACAGGTAAAGAATTTTATTGAGCTGAAAGAAGAATTTGAAAGTACACATGTAGATCAAAAAAATATGTTTGTCGAGTCTAAAGGAAATTCTAAAGTTTTGCAATTGAAGAATAATGCAATACCAAAAGTTCTTATTCCTCTTGAGGAGCTTTCTGATAAAAATAATGTTTTTAAATCGCCAAAGTTACAAGCTGATGAAGAGGAAGTAGAGAGCTATAATCTTGGTACATTAGCTTTGCCTAAAATGATCAAGATTTCAAGGTTTCTTTCAGCTGATATGAAATTCAAATATATTGAGATCATGAGGAGGTTTATTGATGTTTTTTCTTGGAGTTCTGCTAATTTAAAGAAATATGATCCTTTCATTATTCAACATACTATTCCCACCAAAGAAAATGAGAAACCATTCAAATAGAAGTTGAGGAGAATCAATCCCCTTCTCATGCCATTGATTGAAAGGGATATTAAGAAACCCTTTGATGCAAAAATCATTGTCCCAATCAGATAATCCAATTGGCTTGAAAATTTGGTACCGGTTAGAAAGAAGAATGGAGAAATCAGAATTTGTATTGACTTCAGAAATTTGAACAAAGCATCACTAAAGGAAAATTATCCTCTTCCCAAGATGGATAAAATTCTGAAAAATATTGTTGGTTCTCAAATAATGTATATGCTTTATGGTTTTTCAGGTTATAACCAGATTCTTGTACCTCTGGATGATCAGGAGAAAACAACCTTCACAACACCATGGGGCACATTCATGTATGGAAAGATGCCTTTTGGTCTCATGAATGCGGGAGCTACTTTCCAAAGAGAAATTGACATTTATTTTTTTGAATAAAAGGATAAGTCGGTGGTTGTTTATCTTGATGATACAATAGTCTTTTCAAAGAAAGAAGAAGATCATTTGAAACCCTTAGAAAAGGTTCTACTGAAATGTAGAAGGTTTGGCATTTCCTTTAATCCTACTAAAAGAATATTTGTTTTAACTTCAGGAAAATTACTTGGTCATATAATTTCTGAAGATGGAATTAGGATTAATATTAATAGAGTTAATGCAATTCAAAAGGTAGAGTTGCTAAGAAGTAGGAAAGAGATTCAATCATTTCTTGGAAAAGTGAATTTTGTTAGACGTTTCATTCCTAACTTTGCTGAGATTGTTAAAGATATTACATGGATGTTAAAGAAAGGATTTGATATCAAATGGATAGCTGAAGCTAACAAATATTTTGAGAAAATTAAGAAGGCAGTCACACAAGCACCAGTACTCATCAGCCCATATTTTTCCAAAGAATTTCTGGCTTTTACATTTGCTTCCGAAAACACAATTGCTGGAGTTTTGCTACAAAAAGGAAAGAAAGGTACTGAACAACCTGTTTATTTCTTTAGTAAAACATTATAAAATTCTGAGCTGAAGTATAATATTCTAGAAAAACAAGTTTATGCTTTGGTGAAAGCTATAAAATATTTCAGAATTTATCTTCTGCATTCTCACATCGTGGCATATGTTCTAAGTGCTGTGATAAAATACATTCTAACTCAGGCAGATCCTGATGGTAAGAGGCGAAAATGGATCGCCAAATTGCTAGAATATGATAGAGACATCAAACCAACCAAGTTGGTGAAGGGACAGGGCTTGGCGAAACTAATGACTCAGTCAAATTTAGACTGTCTTGACATAAATCTGAATGCAGAAATATCAGAAATTTTTGATGATGAGGAATAATTGGTTCAAATTGAAGAGAAATACATCACTTCAGAGTGGTATAAGGATGTGGTTTTTTTTCTACAACATCACAAAGCTCCTGCTAATCTGACAAAGTCCAAAGAAAAGTTTGTAAAGTTGAAATCTTTAAGATATTTTGTATATGACAGAAATTTGTTTTGGAAAGATATAGGAGGAATTCTACTGAATTGTTTACTTGAATAAGAGACTGATAAAGTCATTGAAGAATTTCATAAAGGTGATTGTGGAGGACACCATTATTGGAAGGCTACAACAAATAAGATTCTCAGAGCAGGATATTTTTGGCCAACAATGTTTAAAGACATTTACAAAATAATTGTTGCATGTCATGAATGCCAAATTTTTGAAGGAAGAAGAAAGCTTGTACCTCTACCTTTGGTTCCTATCTATGTGGAAGCTCCTTTTCAGCAGTGGGGGTTAGAATTTATCGGAGAGATACATCCACCATCATCAGGGAAGCATTGTTGGATTCTCACAGCAACAGAATAGTTCACCAAATGGATAGAGGCGATACCAACAAGGCAAGCTAATGATTTTGTAATTATTTCTTTTCTAGAGAATAATATATTGTCTAGATTTGGTTGTCCCATGAAGATTATAACAGATAATGCTCAAGAATTTAAGTCCAAGAAAATGATAAATTTCTGCCATCAATACCACATCACTCTTGGACACTCTATTACATACTATCCGCAAGGGAATGGTCTTGATGAATCATCAAATAAGAGAATTGTAAGAATCATCAAAAAGATATTGCAAGAAAACAAAAAATCTTCGCACTTAAATTTGAAGATGCCTTATGGGCTGATAGGATTTGTACAAAGAGGTCAATTAGGACTTCGCCTTATGAACTTGTCTATGGTGCTGGAGTTGTTTTTCCAGCATCACTTGGGGTACCAGTCAAGAAGTTAATTCAAGGACTTGAAGAGGAACCAAATGCTATTCAGAGGAGGATCAACCAGCTGATAGCCTTGCAAGAAAAGAGAAATGAAGTGTATGACAGCCATTAGCAAGTTCAAAATAGAATCAAGAAAACATTTGATACGAAGATCAAAGAAGACAGTTTCCAGCTACAAGACAAAGTGCTGAAATGGGAGGCCAAAGTTGAGGGAAAAGGCAAGCACGGTAAGTTTGAGAATTTATGGAAGGGTCCTTTTAAGATTTTTGGTTTTCATGGGAACAACACTTATATATTGCAGCAAATTGATGGAGGATCATATGATGGAGGGCCTGTTAATGGCAGGTTCCTAAAGCATTATGCTTGTTGAAGTTTTATCAGTCACTCATGACATTGTACATATTCCATATTTGTCAGTTCTTTTTGTTAATAATGACAAGCAGAAACAGAGATCTTAAGGCCGAAGTGAAGGCCCAAACAGTTTGAAGAAGATGCTTGTCAACACAATTTGCTGTTTTTATCAAAAATGGATAGCAATGGAGCTGCAGGTTCTTAGTGCACCAGAGGGGCACACTATCCAAAGTGGAGCCACTGTTATCACTATAAAAAAAAATTCCAAACTTGGACAGTTTTCTTTGTTCCTAGTCATAGTTTTCAGATAGGTGTGAAGTCATGTTATGTTTTTAGGGGTCAAGTGATAGGGTTAGAGTCTCATTTCCATTCAAAAAATAAAGTCTAACAACCTTATTTCACACCTTGACAATCTCATACCATGTTTAGAGAGTCAAATTTTTTATCATTTTGAAAACAAATTGGTTAAGCCACAAAACCACATTTTCGTAGCACAGACAGTGTAAAAAAATGGTTTTGTGCTACGAAAACGCTGCTCATTTCATAGCGCAAAACCCCAAAATTTCATTGACGCGCTGCGAAATCGGGGATTCGTTGCATGTCTTGTCAGTTATCAAATCCACCAAAATTTTGTTAATCATTCATGATTAGGTGTCATCCACGAGTCTTTTCTCACACATGCAACCATTCATATCCATCATAACATTCGTTTGAGGTCATTTGTCTTATGTCATATTCAAATTTGAAAGGAGTTGGTTTTGGTTTTATTGTTTCATGCAAGAAACACATGATGCATACTCTCTTCCGAATGGTAAGCTCATGGTAAGCAGAAACCAAAGCTTCTCTTTCACTCATCAAGTGAGGCAATGTCATTCATCAAGTGAGGAAGTTTATCAAGCAAGGCAGTTTACTATGATATCAAGCGAGGCTATTCGTTACAGGTTTTCAGAAAGTACACAGGTTTTCAGGTTTTTAGGTTTTTAGGTACAGAGATGGCGTTACAAGCTTTTGATAAATGGGCCATTGATTTTTTTGGATCTATTGACCCTCTAGGGAAGAAGACAAGTGCTCGTTACATAATCACTACGACAGATGATGTAACTAGATGGGCTAAAGCTAAGGCTTTGATGGATTGTAATGTAGACACATCTGTGCATTTTATTTTTTTAAACATCCTGACTCGGTTTGGATGCCCTAAGACTCTGATGAGCGATTGAGGTATGCACTTTGTAAATGAAACTATTGAACCTCTGATAGAAGAATTTCAAATTCATCATCAAAAGAGCACTCAATATCACCCACATGTGAATGATGTGGTAGAAGCTTTCAATAAGATTCTGGAGAGTTCACTGACTAAGGTTTGCAATGCTAAGCAACATAATTGGGATGTGTGCATACCTGCAGTTATTTGGGATTACAGAACCACATGAAAAAATCTGACAGGGAAGACACCGTTCAGGATGGCGTACGGGCGGGAACAAGTTATGCCAATGGAGTACATTGTTCCAATTCTGCGCATTGCAAAGTTCACTAATATGACAGAGAAGGATATTATGGAAGAATGATTGTCACAGTTGGTCATGCTAGAAGAGGAACACTTTATTGCAGGTTTCCATTGGCAAGTTCATAAGGCACATGAAAAGGCTTTACATGATAGGTATATTAGACAGAAGGTCTTTAAGGAAGAGGATTTGGTATTACTATATGACAACAGGTTTGTGCGCCACCTAGGGAAGTCCAATATGCATTGGACAGGACCATATATTTTTAAGGAAATAACTGATGGAGGTGTAGTGTGCCTAGCCATGCTGAGGAGAAAAAATATTCTTGTGTATGTTAATGGAAGTCGATTAAAGCTTTACAGGGATGACCCTCTCCCTGCGCACACCAAATGACTATATGGCCGAAAATATGGATCTGTGTAGAAAGGATGGCAGATGTGCAGACATGTGCAATGAGCACACAGAAGCTACATGTGGAGGTTGATTGGGTCGCAGTGGTGCCAAAATATAGTCATTGGAACAATAAATATGGATAAGACAATATTATTACTGTTTGGAGGAGTGTCTAAGTTTCATTTAATGAGGAGATTATTACAGATTTGGAGTCGTGTTTTCATTTATGGAGCTGCATTAATGCACAAGATACCATTTAAGATGTGCCTAAGCTATAAATATGACCAAAGAGGTCACATTATTTCCCTTTTATTTCTGTGTGATTTTTTTAAACTGAGCTCTCTACTTTCTGAAGTTTTTCTGAAGCCTATGTCCAATATTGATCCAGAGTTTGAGGAGGAGTTGCATCATAGAGGTTTAGGTCACTTAATTCCGCCTAGAATGACTGCCACCAAGCAAGGAGAGGAACCCACTATTTTATTCATCCATAATTTTCACTATCTAAAGATGACTAAGTATCGGTTCCAGATTTCTAGAAACAAAGTTCATGAACATTGTGAGTTCTAGAAATCTCACTACCTTCATTATCCTTAAGATAATTTTTTCACGATTTCATCATCCCATCATGTCAAGCTTAGCTCACCCATCCCAGAAGACCCATCATGGGCTCATGTCACTTATTTTGTCTTTTTTGTGTCACCTTTGGCCTCAGCCCTCTATTTTGTTTTGCCTAACTCCTCCATTGTCCATCTAGGGATTTTAAGGGCATTTTTTCTTGGTTTCATGACCTCCATGGTTAAAGATAAACAAGCCTTGTATTTTTATGCTCTTACACCTCTTCATATCCTTAATATAGCTTCATAAACACTTCCCATCACTCCTATCCCTCAAATTCATCATTTTTCTACAAAACCTATTATATTTCCACAATTTGACACTTTTTAAGACTAGGCATGTGTTTTTCGATTTCAGACCCCTTCCCCTCACTCAATCCTTGAAATTCCACTTTATCCTACATCATAACATCTATCCCTATCCCCCAAAATTTCCCCAAGAATTTAGACAATCCTTAACTCCTTCATTCCCCTCCCTCTACAAGGCAGTCCTAAATCCCTTACACCAAACCCTAATTTCCTCTTCCAACTAAGATAGGGTTTTTAATGGAAAAGAGGCATAATAGAAAAATATCCATATGGTAGGTAATATCAGCAATCTTGAATCCATACCAACTCATAAGAATCATGCCTCCATCATTTTCCAAGAATTCATTCCAAGGGCCTAGTCATTTGCCACACCTAGGGCCAGTTTTGCTTAAAAATATGTTTCTGACCAAACAGAGATGCATTTGGCAACAATGAGAGAGTTTTTTGTCAAAAATAGTGGCAAGAAGAAAAAACACCTTCATTTTTTACATGGGTATCATGGTTTGGGAGCAATGTGAAAAATACAGGTGTCACAAGAGAATTTCTGCATTGTTGGAGCGACCTTGGGAAAATCTGCTGTTCTCACAGCTGGTGTGTCCAAGTGACTTTCTTGATGAGTCAAATGAAAACTAGACTTGAATATATTTCCAATATCAGGAGCTCAATTTGGAATTGAGGAAGACATCCAAAAGGGGTCTACACCAACACTCTTGAGTTCTGCACCATCATTCAACACTTTTTGACCAGTGTTGGGAGAATCTGTTTTTGGATAGTTAACTTGACACCAAATAGAAAACCAAAAGTATTCTTCTAAAGTAGACTCTAGAAGCTTTCCCGTGAGATATCACGGGCAAAAATCCAAATTCGACAAGGTCCTCAAAATGTATCTGTAAGTTGACCCTTTTTTGGCATTGCGCACAGGAGAAGTTTGGCCAGAATTGCCAAAAATTGGTCAAAATTAGTCTTTTCCTCCTTAAATTTGCCCTAGGCTCCTGCACAAGTTGAAAAAGGTTGGTGGTCACTTTTATTTTCCCTCCAAGTGTTCTTTTTGCATCCATAATCAAAGAAGAATAAGGTCCAGCAACTTGATCCAAGACTGGTCAAAAGCCATTCAAGAAAGGCCTCCTTGGCCAAAGCACAAATTTTGAAAGGGAAATAACTGTTTTTGTTCACACATTTGCAAGAATGATAAATATTTCTATCATCATGAGAAGAGGTACGGTAATGGGGTATGATCATAACCATAAGGCATCCACAAGAAGAGCAAGGCATCAAGGTCTGTGTTTAAATAGAATCAAGGTTTGTGACTGATTTGGAAAAATAGTGAACTAGTGCAAGGAATCAGTACAAGGGCCACAAAGGGTAGGAAGCACCTCAACACAACCAAGTAGTCATTGAAGATTTTCAGAAGTCATGAGTGAATAAGGGAAAAATGTGAGGTGAACTGGATATAAATGAATGAACTTCAAAGGGCTATAGAGAACCTAGAAGACAACATTGTTTACTTTTCTCTAAACAACCCTAAAACCTAAGAGTTGGGAAGATAGATCAAAAAGGTCAAGTGAAGATGATAAGTCCTCCTTCATAAAAAAGTAGATGGAATTCAAATAACATACAAGGTACCCTTTAGGGTTTTTCAAAGCAACATCACTTCACTACACCAAAGGAAGAAAGTGGTAAAGAATATTAGTTTAAGGGGTTGACTTCCCAAATGCAGTCAAATGTCTTCAAAGTAAACAAAAGGAGGCAGACATAAGGTAAATTACCAAAGGATAAAATCATTAATGATAATGAGTTTACTATTGGGAAAAAAAGGTGTCAAATCCCAAAGCAATGATAAGGAAACTAAAACCCTGGGGTAGGCACCTGCAAAAAAACATAAATGGCCAAGTAAACGCATGACATGGTCTGATTTGCTTGAAACTTTTTGTCAAAATAGATGTTGGAGACAGGATTTTCAAGTTTGTCGAATACATGCTAAAGGCAGCTTCTTAACATTTTCAAAGATAAAAATTATGAAAAAGGGCATCTATGTCATTCAGCCATCCATCACCACAAAAGAAGAAAAAGTGCCTTTCAAAACCTTTCAAAACCCTGCAAAGATAAAAAGCATCAGTAAAATGACAAAAAGGGGTTGAAGGCATAGTAAAGTGGGTTTTTTTTTTTTTTTTAACTTTGAATCATTTCTCTCAAAGAGGATAAAGGTCCTTTTGTTTTCACTTCAAATTCACTTAGCCCTTGGAAGAGAGAAAAAATGCTTAAGCAAGAAAAATAAAGGTTTTCTAGTCATTTTTGGTCAATTTTCCGGGCACTGCGTGTAGGCGGTGGTGCTGCGCACAGAGGAACTGGAGCTGCACATAGGGGAGAAAATATAGTGTTAAATAACACTGCGATGTGCACATACGAACTGGAGCTGCACATAGGCACTGGCGCTGCGCATAGGAGAGGTTTGGCCAGAATTGCCAAAAAATGGTCAAAATCGGTCTTTTCCTCCTCAAACTCCACCCATGCCTTCTCCACAACGATATTTACCTCTTTATTCTTCTCTTGAAGCATCAAATGAGGAAAACAATGACAGTGAAACAAGTCAAGAGGAGGCAGGACAATATAGAAGGCAGTAAGGAAGTTAGTGATGATGATGGTGTTAAAGGCCAAATGGACAATGATCAAACTCATTATGGGATGATTGATAAAGATCATGGTAGAGATGAAGAAGTTGATGACAACCCCAAGAGTCACAGCCATGATGAAAACCCTACCAGAACTACCATCACACCTCTTTCATGCACATAACAAAGAGGGCCAAGGCAAGAGTTTGCTGCCTCCAAAAGGCAAGGGACCTTGCTAGCTACATCAACTCCAAGGCTTGAGAGGGCAAGTATACACCTAGAGGCCAAGCTGATGAAGGGAAGTGAAGGCTTGGGGCTGCAAAGAAAGACGACCAAGTATTATACTAAGAAACACAAGCTTGTTTGTGCCAAACTGAAGGAAGCCCCCCATGAGGCCCAAACCCTAAAAGAGTCAAAATAACATGGCAGCCTTGAATTTATAGCTAAAGCTTCCCTACAGGTGTCAAATACCTCTTGAGGGACCACTCCACCAATTTTGGGCAAAATTTAACAAGATTTTGTCTTTTTGAAATTTTGAGGCCTCTGTGCGCAACACCCTTGGCGCTGCGCACAAATCTTATGCATCCTCAGCTTGCAAACTTGAAATTTTTGGATTCCTCTCATCATCACTAGTCTGCTCAGAAAATTTCAAACCATTTTGAGTAGTTTTGATCCCCCAAAAGGTCAAAAAACACATAACTTTTGACCATTCTGCCTCATTTTCAGGCAAGGTGCTGCACACAGAGTAGTGTTGGGAGAATGGATTTTTGGACATGAAAATGGCCCTCATTTAGGAAAACGAAATAATTTCTGGAAAGTAGACTCATTATTCTTTCCAATGAGCCATCACAGAGCCAAATCCGACATCGAGAAGGGAGCCAAAACTTAGGCACAAAAGACCCTATTTTATGCTGAAGTGGTGCTGCGCACATAGACTGTCTAAGTGTGTTTTGGACCTAAAGTCAACAAAACACACTCATTTATTGCAAAATGATATTTTTGAGTTTTTTGAGGAAAAACACTCTAGAATTAGGTGCAAATAGGTGTTATGGCATTTATTTCTTAGGATATTATGTGCCTTGGGCCTTGCATGGTCTCTTGGCCATAAATGACATTTATGGTTGAATTTGACATTTTCCTACCATATTTAGGGTTTTAGTCCTCCTTTGATCCATAAATAGAGCATGAGTCCCTCGTATATTTTGTTGGATTTTGATGAACTTGGAGAGCAATAAATGGTTTCTATGAGGTTGGAGAAGAAATTGGTTTAGTGAAGTTGATGAATGGCTTGTTTGGCTTGATGATGGAGAAGCTTGTTTGCAGGATTCCTTAGCTTGGTGAATGGTGATGTCTTCTTAATTTGTTTATGTTTTCTTGTTATCATTATGTTTCATCCTTCTTGGTTGTTATAAATAAGAGAAGTATAGGTTGAAACATGCTCTTTGAGGTCCTCCTATTTGTTATAGCCTTGATGTTTTCCTCCGTTTGGTCATCTTAAGGAATTATTGATTGCTCCTTAGGTCCACCTAAACTTGTTTTGTTTCATATATGGATTAGTATGCTAGTTTAGAAGTGTGATTCACGGTATGCCCTGCTTACTTGAAGCTATCCAAACACTGTCTTGAAACCTCTCTTCGGAATATTGTTTGCTAGGTTAAGTCAAAGAGGTCTCGTTCAATATTGTCCTTTGTCCATGTATACCAACTTGTTTTAGAGTTCTTTATAGCTTTATTTATGATTTTTAGAAGTTCCCTCTTCATAGTGTTATCACTATAAAAAAAAATTCCAAACTTGGACAATTTTCTTTGTTCCTAGTCATAGTTTTCAGATAGGTGTGAAGTCATGTTATGTTTTTAGGGGTCAAGTGATAGGGTTAGAGTCCCATTTCCATTCACAAAATAAAGTCTAACAACCTTATTTCACACCTTGACAACCTCATACCATGTTTAGAGAGTCAAATTTTTGATCATTTTGAAAAAAAATTGGTTAAGCTACGAAACCACGTTTTCATAGCACAGACAGTGTAAAAAACTTCTTTTGCGCTACAAAAATGCTTCTCATTTCCTAGCGCAAAACCCCGAAATTGCATTGAGCACGCTACGAAATTAGGGATTCATAGCACGTCTTGTCAGTTATCAAATCCACCAAAATTCCGTTAATCATTCATGATTAGGTGTCAGCCACGAGACTTTTCTCACACATGCAACCATTCATAGCCATAATAACATTCGTTTGAGGTCATTTGTCTTATGTCATATTCAAATTTGAAACGAGCTATTTTTGGTTTTATTGTTTCATGCAAGAAACACATGATGCATAATCTCTTCCGAATGGTAAGCTCACGGTAAGTAGAAACCAAAGCTTCTCTTTCATTCATTAAGCGAGGCAGTGTCATTCATCAAGCAAGACAGTTTATCAATCGAGGCTGTTGGTTACAGGTTTTCAGAAAGTACACAAGAATTTCAAGGAAAGTATGAAAAAGGAAAGAAAGAATCACAGTTTAGACCACTGCTTAAGGACAGAGCCTGAAAGCATAAAGGCTCTAACCAAAGATAAGTCAGTTGAGGAGGCCTTCAAGAAGGTAGGATGTTGGAAATTCTGTGAGAAATTGTAGGGAGGTCATAATCAAGTGACAAAAGAGTTTTCTCTTCATTTCACAGGTTCAAATACAAAGGTTGGTGACTCCATACATTTTCAAAATTTTAAAGGTGGTTTTGAGAAGAAGATATACATGGAGCAATCTAGATCCTAATCCACCTACTGCTTTGGACAATCCAAACACTATTTCAAGAGGCAGTCAAAGAATTTCAGAAATATCAGGTACTCCATCTCATTTGAAATATTTCTCCTCTGAAATATTAAGAAGTCCTAAAGACAAAAGAGTTGATGATAAAATTCATGAAGTTTTGTTTAGATCATAAAGTGAAAAGGAATTCATTGATATTATCTTAGACTTGCAAAGGACGGGAATTAACACTTCAGCCCTAGTAACCCAAGAGGACAGAGAGAAATTTTGGGAAGTTGTTACTTCTAAGCTATTGTTAGAAAAGGAGTCTCTAGATAAACTTAAAGAACTTGACCCTTTTGAAGTCTTACTAAAATCCAAAGTTGGTTTTCCCCTTCCAAATTGGAGCTCAATTGTCAGTGGCTTGCAGAAACCAAGTAGTCTTGCTCATATCAGTTCTTCATCTTCTATTTTTGTCATTCCTAAAACTACTTTTCATCCCTCAAGCATGGCTGCTCTTGCTAGGTATGCACCACTTGTACTCCCTGTTGTTTTGCATGATCTTCCTAGTAAATATGCTGCTAGGATCCCTACTTGGGGTAGTGATGAAAAAATTACAGCAGAGGAATATGTAGATAGATTTAATGATTTTATATACAAAGAAGAAGTTAATGATGAAGATGTGAAATTAAGGTTGTTTGCACGAAGTTTTATTGGTGAAGTTAGAAAATGGTTTAAAGACCTTGCACCAGGAAGCATTAGAAATTGGGATGAGTTTGAAGATAAATTCTTAAAGAAATGGGGAAACAGAACCAATTAAGTTCAAGCACTTATTGAATATAACAAAATTAGAAGGGCAGTTGATGAGTCTGTCGAAAAATTTTCAAAAATATTTAATAAAGTTTTTGACTCAATTCCAGCTCATTTGAAACCTCCAGAAGCTTTCGCACAAATGAGATATGCTGAAGAATTTGATTATGAATTTTCTATCTTGTTCAGAGAAAGAGAATCACCTTCACTTGCTGAAATGAAAAGTGATGCAGTTAAGGTGGAGATAAACATGATAGCTACTAAAAAGTCAAAAATGGGAAAAACTAAATTGAAAGAAGAAGAGAAACCTTCCACTTCAACTTCTGAAGATAAATTTGATTCAATGATGAAAACCATGGAGAAGTTGATGGATAGGTTAGCTCTTGGAAACACTTCGGCTCCTCCTGTGCAACATGAACCTCAGTTTAGAAATCATCAATTCAAGAGAGCTCAGAACCAACAAAGGCCAAGAGAAAATAGAAATCAGCAGCCCGATTTTCCAGTGAGACCTCCTTTTCAGCAGAATTTGGTAGATGAAGAAGATGAGCCTGAAATTCCTGAAGAATCCATCCATTGTCTTGATGAAGAGTTGTCAGGAATTTTCTTGACTAAGGAAGAGCATGATGAGTCAGATTTGGCTAGCCAAGGGGGAGAATCGTTAGATTATTTTAAGGGATATCAGCATGCCATTTTTGAGATGCAAAAGCAATATAATCTTAGAAACAGAAATGTACCTATCACTGCAAGAAAAACACAACCTAAGAAAGATGCTCCAAAGGTTGCTGAAGCTAGAAATGATATCCCAAATGTTGCTAAAGGTAAAAAGGACACTCCACTTGGTAAGAAAGATACTCAACCTCCTCCTCTTATCAAAGAAGTTGAAAAATCTATTTATGTTTTTAACCTTGAGAATGAGATTTCAAAGATTAAGATATCAGTCCCATTTAGCGAGATTCTCAAGGTAAATGAATATAGAAGTAAGATTGTTAAGTTGCTAAACTCACAACTGGGAGCTGCTGATATTTTGAATGTTCAAGAAGATAATCCTACTATATATTTGGGTCCATGGATAAAATATGAACAAAATTAAGAGTTTCCTCCTTTTTATGTAAGAATTAGTATTCATGATATGAATTTACATAATGCTATGTTGGATTCCAGGGCTTCACATAACCTTATGCCCAAATTAATCATGGAAAGGATGGGATTAAAAATCACAAGACCATATAAGGATTTATTTTCCTTTGATTCAAAAAGAGTTCAATGTATTGGTCTAATAAAGGATGTTGTTGTTGGTCTAACAAAAATCCCAGCAAAGACAGTTGTTATGGACATTTTTTTGGCTGATGTTCCTCCAAAGTTTCGTATGCTATTGTCAAGGTCATGGGCATCAAAAATAAAAGGCACAATGCAGATGGACCTTACCTACGCCACTATTCCAGTTTTTTCTGAACAAAGGAGATTGTATCAAGAGACTAGAATGGCTTACATGGTAAGTATCAAAGATAAGCCTCAGAATTTTCCTATTTATGCATTTGATACTGATATTGGATCTACCATTCTTTTTAATGAGTCGGTTGATAGTGTTGATGAAGAAATAAGAGCAGGAAATCAGCAAACAGAAAATCAACAAGTAAATGACAAACAGATGGAAGAATGGTGGTCACTGTAATTTGATGGATCAGAAAGAAAAGAAGGGTCAGGAGCAAGGATTTGGATTACAAGTCCAATTGATGAGAGTAAGTTTTACTCTTACAAACTGAATTTTGATTGCACAAACAACATGGCTGAATATGAGTCTTTGATTTTGGGTCTAGATCTTCTTAAAAAAATGAAGGCCCACAATATTTTTGTCTTTGGAGATTTTGAATTGGTTATTAGACAAGTGGAAGGTGTTTATCAAACAAAGGATGTAAGAATGAGAACTTACATAAATTTATTTTTAGACATGTTGGAGAATTTTCAATATTTTTCCTTCATAGTCAAATCTAGAGATCAAAATTCCATTGATGAATCTCTTTCTGTCTCTGCAATTCTCTTCATCATTCCTATGCATTCAAATGAAAAATATGAGATTGAAGTTCGTCATAGACCAGCCATACCAGACAATATCACAAACTGGAAATTTTTTGAAGATGATCAACAGGTAAAGAATTTTATTGAGCTGAAAGAAGAATTTGAAAGTACACATGTAGATCAGAAAAATATGTTTGTTGAGTCTAAAGGAAATTCTGAATTTTTGGAATTGAAGAATAATGCGATACCAAAAGTTCTTATTCCTCTTGAGGAGCTTTATGATAAAAATAATGTTTTTAAATCGCCAAAGTTACAAGCTGATGAAGAGGAAGTAGAGAGCTATAATCTTGGTACATTAGCTTTGCCTAAAATGATCAAAATTTCAAGGTTTCTTTCAGCTGATATGAAACTCAAATATATTGAGATCATGAGGAGGTTTGTTGATGTTTTTTCTTGGAGTTCTGCTGATTTAAAGAAATATGATCCTTCCATTATTCAGCATACTATTCCCACCAAAGAAAATGAGAAACCATTCAAATAGAATTTGAGGAGAATCAATCCCCTTCTCATGCCATTGATTGAAAGGGATATTAAGAAACCATTTTATGCAAAAGTCATTGTCCCAATCAGATAATCCAATTGGTTTGCAAATTTGGTACCGGTTAGAAAGAAGAATGGAGAAATCAGAATTTGTATTGACTTCAGAAATTTGAACAAAGAATCAGTAAAGGAAAATTATCCTCTTCCCAAGATGGATAAAATTCTGCAAAATATTGTTGGTTCTCAAATAATGTATATGCTTTATGGTTTTTCAGGTTATAACTAGATTCTTGTACATCCGGATGATTAGGAGAAAACAACCTTGACAACACCATGGGGTACATTCATGTACGCCAAGATGCCTTTTGGTCTCATGAATGCGGGAGCTACTTTCCAAAGAGAAATGGACATTTCTTTTTCTGAAGAAAAGGATAAGTCGGTGGTTGTTTATCTTGATGATATAATAGTCTTTTCAAAGAAAGAAGAAGATCATTTGAAACCCTTAGAAAAGTTTCTGCTGAAATGTAGAAGCTTTGGCATTTCCTTTAATCCTACTAAAAGCATCTTTGTTTTAAATTTAGGAAAATTACTTGGTCATATAATTTCTGAATATGGAATTCGGATTAATCCTAATAGAGTTAATGCAATTCAAAAGGTAGAGTTGCTAAGAAGTAGGAAAGAGAATCAATCATTTCTTGGAAAAGTGAATTTCGTTAGACGATTCATTCCTAACTTTGCTGAGATTGTTAAAGATATTACATGGATGTTAAAGAAAGGATTTGATATTAAATGGACAGCTGAAGCTAAAAAATATTTTGAGCAAATTAAGAAGGCAGTCACACAAGCACCAGTACTCATCAGCCCAGATTTTTCCAAAGAATTTCTCGCTTTTACATTTGCTTCCGAAAACACAATTGTTGGAGTTTTGCTACAAAAAGGAAAGAAAGGTACTGAAAAACCTATTTCTTTCTTTAGTAAAACATTAGAAAATTATGAGCTGAAGTATAATATTCTAGAAAAACAAGCTTATGCTTTGGTGAAAGCTATAAAAGATTTCAGAATTTATATTCTGCATTCTCACATCATGGCATATGTTCTAAGTGCTGTGATAAAAGACATTCTAACTCAGGCAGATTCTGATGGTAAGAGGGGAAAATTGATCGCCAAATTGCTGGAATATGATAGAGACATCAAACCAATCAAGTTGGTGAAGGGACAGGGCTTGGCGAAACTAATGACTCAGTCAAATTTAGACTGTCTTGACATAAATCTGAATGCAGAAATATCAGAAATTTTTGATGATGAGGAATAATTGGTTCAAATTGAAGAGAAATACATCACTTCCGAGTGGTATAAGGATGTGGTTTTTTTTCTATAACATCACAAAGCTCTTGCTAATCTGACAAAGTCCAAAGAAAATTCCGTAAAGTTGAAATCTTTAAGATATTTTGTATATGACAAAAATTTCTTTTGGAAAGATATAGGAGGAATTCTGCTGAATTGTTTACTTGAATAAGAGACTGATAAAGTCATTGAAGAATTTCATAAAGGTGATTGTGGAGGACACCATTATTGGAAGGCTACAACAAATAAGATTCTCAGAGCAGGATATTTTTGGCCAACAATGTTTAAAGACATTTACAAAAGAATTGTTGGATGTCATGAATTCCAAATTTTTGAAGGAAGAAGAAAGCTTGTACCTCTACCTTTGGTTCCTATCTATGTGGAATCTCCTTTTCAGCAGTGGGGGTTAGAGTTTATCAAAGAGATACATCCACCATCATCAGGGAAGCATCGTTGGATTCTCACAGCAACATACTACTTCACCAAATGGATAGAGGCGATACCAACAAGCAAGCTAATGATTCTGTAATTATTTCTTTTCTAGAGAATAATATATTGTCTAGATTTGGTTGTCCCATGAAGATTATAACAGATAATGCTCAAGAATTTAAGTCCAAGAAAATGATAAATTTCTGCCATCAATACCACATCACTCTTGGACACTCTACTGCATACTATCCATAAGGGAATGGTCTTGCTGAATCATCAAATAAGAGAATTGTAAGAATCATAAAAAATATATTGCAGGAAAAAAAAAAAGCTTGGCACTTAAAGCTGAAGTACGCCTTATGGGCTGATAGGATTTGTACAAAGAGGTCAATTGGGACTTCACCTTATGAACTTGTCTATGGTGCTGAAGCTGTTTTTCCAACATCACTTGGGGTACCAGTCATGAAGTTAATTCAAGGACTTGAAGAGGAACCAAATGCTATTCAGAGGAGGATCAACCAGCTGATAGCCTTGCAAGAAAAGAGAAATGAAGTGTATGACAGCCATCAGCAAGTTCAAAATAGAATCAAGAAAACATTTGATACGAAGATCAAAGAAGACAGTTTCCAGCTACAAGACAAAGTGCTGAAATGGGAGGCCAAAATTGAGGAAAAAGGCAAGCACGGTAAGTTTGAGAATTTATGGAAGGGTCCTTTTAAGATTTTTGGTTTTCATGGGAACAACACTTATATATTGCAGCAAATTGATGGAGGATCATATGATGGAGGGAATGTTAATGGCAGGTTCCTAAAGCATTATGCTTGTTGAAGTTTTATCAGTCACTCATGACATTGTACATATTCCATATTTGTCAGTTATTTTTGTTAATAATGACAAGCAGAAACAGAGATCTTAAGGCCGAAGTGAAGGCCCAAACAGTTTGAAGAAGATGCTTGTCAACACAATTTTCTATTTTTATAAAAAATGGATAGCACTGGAGCTGTAGGTTCTTAGTGTACCACAGGGGCACACTATCCCAAGTGGAGCCACTCTTATCAGTATAAATTTTTTTTCCAAACTTGGACAGTTTTCTTTGTTCCTAGTCATAGTTTTCAGATAGGTGTGAAGTCATGTTATGTTTTTAGGGGCCAAGTGATAGGGTTAGAGTCTCATTTCCATTCACAAAATAAAGTATAACAACCTTATTTCACACCTTGACAATCTCATACCATGTTTAGAGAGTCAAATTTTTTATCATTTTGAAAAAAAATTGGTTAACCCACAAAACCACGTTTTCGTAGCGCAGACAGTGTAAAAAACCGCTTTTGCGCTACGAAAACACTACTCATTTCATAGTGCAAAACTCCAAAATTTCATTGAGCACCTGCGAAATCGGGGATTCGTAGCATGTCTTTTCAGTTATCAAATCCACCAAAATTCCGTTAATCATTCATGATTAGGTGTCATCCACGAGTCTTTTCTCACACATGCAACCATTCATAGCCATCATAACATTCGTTTGAGGTCATTTGTCTTATGTCATATTCAAATTTGAAAGGAGTTGGTTTTGGTTTTATTGTTTCATGCAAGAAACACATGATTCATACTCTCTTCTGAATGGTAAGCTCATGGTAAGCATAAATCAAAGCTTCTCTTTCATTCATTAAGTGAGGCAGTGTCATTCATTAAGCGAGGTAGTTTATCAAGCGAGACAGTTTACTCTGATATCAAGCAAGGCTATTGGTTACAGGTTTTCAGAAAGTGAAAAATCATTAAAAGGTTGTAAATACTCTTAAAACCTTAAGATTATGAAAATACTGTGTAAAAAGGATATACACAACAGTTTCGTAGCGCGCTACGAAACTGCTGTAGGTGCATTTTTGAACATTTTATAAGGGTTTCCAAGGGTAAACAAGCTTCATTTCCAAATTTGGTTGCTGGTGGTGGTTGGAAAGGGTTCACAAATGAAACTCCAAGTCTCAAGGAAAAATAAATTGGATCATTGAGAGAGGTTTACAAAGATATAAATTCTGCACTACGAAAACGCTGCTCATTTCGTAGCGCAGCCATACCATCTCTCCTTTTACTTTTTCAAAGGATTTTTTTCTGTACAGGTGGAAAGGTATGGTTCCATGGAGGTGACAACACATGTCACTGATTTCAAAAGGTCAACATTGACAGTAAAAAGGGTTCAAAGATCAGCAGGAAGGAAAAGGCTAAATTATAGGAAACATGTCCCCTGTTTTGTAGGGCAAGTAAGACATGAACCAGTATGATAACATAACAAGATTGTAGGCATCATCAAGGTCGAAGACATGGAGGAAAAACTATCAGAGATATCATTTAAGTTCTAGATAAGGTTGTTTAGATATAATAAGGAGTTTTACTCCTATTTGTATTAGGACTTCTAGAAGAGACGGTTAACTGTCAGATGTAATTAATAGTCAGTTTTAGAGCAAATAGGTGTCAATTTAAGATAGAATTTGAATTCCTCTGAAGATGGATCATAGAATCCAACGATGTAATGAATCTATAAGAGACATGAGGTCGAATTCCTCAAGGTTGGCATTTTTTCATTAGCAAGCAAACTGTGTTATTGTAGCAAACTATGTTTTCATCTTAATACAAATATTCGTTGTACTACTCAGGATTCAGAAAGAGTTTTTGGTGTTTGATCTTCCTATGGATTTCTTGATTTACCTATTTGTAGTGGTATGAACATATGTTACTTAGAACTCATTGGAAAATGCTATAACTTCCTTCATATGTTTATAAACTGTGTTTTATTCACTGTGTTTCTGTTTTGCTAATATATCTAAAACTTTGAAATACCCTGGCTTCAATGTTAAGCTAATTTTTATGTTTTTTTGAAACATAGCTTGACTCCATAGCCCAATGGATGTTTTTTGATCAGTAATTCAACCAGTTACACACTTTTATCGAATTTATTCCTAGAGTTAGCCATCTAATCCTTAATTGAAAATCTTAAACCTAGTGAGAGAGCCCTCTCAGGTTGAGGAGGCTAAGCCTCAACTAAAAGTCTGCTTTGAAATATTTACTCAAAGTCTACTTGATCAGTAGCCTATCAAGGTCATATTTTGTGATAACACATAGATTAAGTTATTATGCTATATTATATGTTTTCCCAAATTCTGAAGGTGAATTTACTAAAGTTAGAAGCTCTTATGTTTTCTATGTTTCACTGGAATGTTTATCTTGGATATTTATTAGTTTAATTATTTTTCATTGAGCTTAATCGTTTGCCCTAATTCATGAGTTGTAGCTTTTAACTATCTGTATTTAAGACCTCCTTGTTTTTTCCAAACTTGATGTTCACTCCACCTCACACATTAACTTAAGGATCCATTAACCTTGCTAGATTGTCCTCGCAACACACTCTGATTCATCATTGAGACACTCATGACTTTCATTGACTCCATAGCCCAATGTTTCAAAGACCTCTCGCTCCACCTATTTCCACTTGACCATCTTACCCAACCAAAACAATCAACAAACCCTACACTTAACAACTAGCCTAAAATCAACTACCTAAAGCCAAAAGAACACATCCTTTACACCCAATAGAGAGATCCCTCTCTAAGTCTAGGAAGGCTAGGTCCTAGGACTCTAAATACTGGTTCCATGTTACCCTGTCATTTGGTATACCAATCTGCCAAACCACGGGACACTAACATTCTGGCAATCATGATGGGACTTTCTGAGTAAGTTCATGCTTAAACATTCCTTAAAAGATTCAGAAACCCTTGAATGATAGTATTTTGTGGTATATCTTCCAACTCATCGCCACACTAACATTTTGGTGATCACGATGGGACCTTCTGAGTCAGTTACAAACTAAGTATTCCTTAGGACTTCAGAAACCTTTGTTAAATCATAGAGAACTCAACTGATAGCCAAGATTATACTTATTTTGTTTCAACATCTTAGCAAAATAATGATTCAGCCATAGGACACTCTTAAAAACCTTAAAACTACAAAAATAAAACTTAGAAAACCCCAAAACTTCCCTATATTGGTCTTTTGTTAATTATTGGTGGTGGACCATAAATATATGTCCTTAAAAAACAACAAAAATATCCACCTGGAAACTCCACCAGATTCCAATAGGCCTATTACTCCACTAGTCCTTATAAAATCCCCTGGGACAGCATTAAGCAATCCCAATCATGCTGATGGTGAATAGAAAAGTTGAAATCTTCCACCTAGTGACTCCAAAACCCTCAATAGACCCGAAGAATCCACTGGTAGAGAACTCTAGACTGGTTGAAAAGATACAGTGACCCTTTCTGATTTACAAACATGGATCCAAGGATACAAAGGAGATATGCTCCAATGAACAGAGATCATATCCCTGGATTCCCATAAAAAATGGGTTAGATAAATTGGATGAAAAACCTACCTATAATTCAAGATGAAAAATGTGATGACCCCTTGCTACATCTCATCAAATTTCATATACATGTATGGAGGTTAAAGGTTGAATGGCATGAAGAATGCCTCATGAAAATGTTTATGGCAACATTATAAGGTAAGGCAAGAGAATGGTATCAATGGTTGAATCCTGGTAGTTTGTTTTCCTTAAAAGATCTCCATAAGATATTTTGTGAGCATTATAAAGAAAATTATCCATCTCTATCATTAGCTGAAAATTGTTGTGATCAATCTGAAGACCTCATACAATACCTTGTAAACATTGATGAAGATTTAGGAAATTGGCATCCCGAGGATCTATTAGAATCCATTCATTAATTTAATTCTCAAGATAGCTATCATGAAAACCTAGAAGAGTTAGTTGAGGAAGAAATCAATCAAGGAATAGAAGGAAACCCACAAGATCTCTCTAAAAGCACAAGTGATGATTCACCATCTCTTCTAGGTGAGGCTCAAGAAAACATTCAGCCTCAAACTCAGCCTTCACAAGAAAGAGAGAACTGTTGTACTTCTATACAAAGAAAGATAAAAATGCCTCTTCTTTTAACTAAAGAGGAAATAAATCAAATGCTAAACATGCAGCCAACCTCTAAGCCTTTATGGGAACAAAACATTTCTATTCATTCTCCTACCAATCCCATCTACCATACATCAGAAAGTGAACTTGTAGATCAATTCAAAGAAAAACAAATTTACAATCCAATATGTTTGATTGGTGATGTTACTTATGTTGATAATTTTCCAAAGTGTTATCAGTCTGATGATGATGTCCTCCAAACAAAAACTAACTTTGCAAAGAAATCAATAGTTGATTTGTGGGATGAAGTTCACTATCATCAGCTTGAAAAAAGTAAGTAGCCAATACAAGTCACCTATGACACTGATGATGAAACCCTTGAGAGTTTACAAGTAAGTGAGGAGTCTCTGACTCTTTGCTCAGTTTCACTTCATTCCATTAGAAATAACTTTCATGTAATTGGAAATCAGCATTCTTTCAGTTTTGATGTTGAGGTTGAGGAGGATAATGAACTTCTTGAGCAAGTTTTCAATGAGAAGCCTTTTCCTGAAATGCTTGAGGAAATCATTTGGGACATGGAATCCTCCTTAACGCCAGATTTGCAGTCACCAAATTCCTTTGAATTACAAATTGTAGATGAAGGCATGGAAATTAATGATCACAAGAAAGTTGCTGCACTTCTTCCTTAAGAAGATTTGTTGCCAAGGAATACTCCTACTCATCAACATGGTGGTTTTCACATAGAGCTCAGCTCAGTCTATCAAAGAAAATTAGGTTTGTTAGAGGACAACATTGCAATACATGATGAATCTGACAACGCAAGTGATCATAAGAAACAGGTGGATTTTCTTTCCCAAAAGATTCCCAAGCTTAGCCAAGTGAAGACAGAAGTAGTCTTGAATCAATCTTATTTTCCAAATCCTCACATTGAGATATTTTTTCAAGACCCCTTTGATATTTTCTTAAATATAGGCGAAGAGGGATTAAAATATGTCAAGAAAAATTTGATGCAAGGTGTAAAGAAAAGTTTAGGCACTACTGTTCAAACACAAGTAAGGTGGGAGTGGCCTTTTGACTTTTTCAAAACCCTCAAAGAGTTGAACTTAGACCCCTCATATAATCATCTGCTTGATTGGTTGTATTGGAAAAGAGAGTTCACCAGTTGAATGTATATCATGTATAGGTTAGATTAGGATAGATAGGCAAGAAAATAAGCTCAACACTATGAGCATCTTTCTACCTTTAGTTTTACATGTTTTTGACCAAAAGAGAGAAAAAATACAAAACAAAGAAAAAATGAAAAAGAGGGCAGATTTGAAAAATAGGTATAGCCCCATACCCAAAAAAAAATAGAGTACTATTGAAAGTGTGCAAGCCTAAATGCCACTACTTGTTCCAAAAAGTATTGTTCAGTCATCTAGCCTAATCATGGCTGAACATGTTTTCAATTTATTGCTGACAAGTTAGTGAAAGATAGTCAAATTATGCAAACTTGACTTATCAAAAGATATATTAGGGAAGAAAGATACTGGTTCCACATGCTTAAAATAGAACCAAGGAGAAAAATGGGGATGAATAGCAAACAATGTATCACAGCCCTGATTTTTCTAGTCTTATTTTGTACAAAAATAACATTTGTGTGCAACTTGTTCTTATGCCACAAACACATGGTAAGTCAGAATGTCTAATCCTGATTTAAGCCATGTTTTCAATTTCATGTTTATAGCTTAGTGAATGAACCCTATCAAAGAGTTTAATCTTGACAGTGAATAGTCTAGGTAGAGAATAAAAAAGTTCATTAGTGTAATCTGAACTTTGGAGGAAATAAGATAGAAGTAGGTAGTTTGTTTTACTTTCAAAATAAAATTTCAAGGGTTTGATAGTCCAAATGCACCCAAGGAAGAAAAAAAATGTTACGAAACAAGGTTGGGTAGGTAGGGATGAAGCTGATCTTATCATGTTTTTCAAATTTATTAAGATCATAGCTTCACAGCAAGTATCAGCAAGTGAAAAGAGGTAAAAATATGCCTAATGGACGAGGCACTGGTCTCCATCAAGCCAGAGATCTAAAATTTCTAGACACCTCCTGAAAAGGAGCCGCCCTCCCCAAGTGGAGCCACTATTATTCATCCATAATTTTCACTATCTGAAGATGACTAAGTATCGGTTCTAGATTTCTAGAAACAAAGTTCATGAACATTGTGAGTTCTAGAAATCTCACTACCTTCATTATCCTTAAGTAATTTTTTCACTATTTAATCATCCCATCATGTCAAGCTCAACTCACCCATCCTAGAAGACCCATCATGGGCTCATGTCACTCAGTTTGTCTTTGTTGTGTCACCTTTGGCCTCAACCCTCTATTTTGTTTTGCCTAACTCCTCCATTGTCCATCTAGGGCTTTTAAGGGCAGTATTTCTTGGTTTCATGACCTCCATGGTTAAAAATAAACAAGGCTTGTATCTTGATGCTCTTACACCTCTTCATATCCTTAATATACCTTCATAAACACTTCCCACCACTCCTATCCCTCAAATTCGTCATTTTTCTACAAAACCTATTATATTGCCACAATTTGACACTTTTTAAGACTAGGCCTGGATTTTTCCCTTTACGACCCCTTCCCCTCACTAAATCCTTGAAATTACACTTTCCCCTACTCCCTAACATCTATCCCTATCCCCCAAAATTTCCCCAAGAATTTAGACAACCATTAACCCCTTCATTCCCCTCCCTCTACAAGGCAGTCCTAAATCCCCTACACCAAACCCTAATTTCCTCTTCCAACTAAGATAGGGTTTTCTATGGAAAAGAGGCATAAGAGAAGAATATCCATATATCAACAATAATTAAGCCATACCAACTCATAAACATCATGCCTCCATCATTTTCCAAGAATTCATTCCAAGGGCCTAGCTATTTGCCACACCTAGGGCCATTTTTTCTTAAAAATATGTTTCTGACCAAACAGAGATGCATTTGTAAAAAGTGAGAGAGGTATTTTTCCACCATACGGCCAAGAAGAAAAACCTCCTTCAGGTTTTACACAGGTATCATGGTTGTGGAGAAATGTAAAAAATACAGGTGTCACGAGAGAATTTCTGCACTGCTGGAGTGACCTTGGGATAATCATATTTTCTCACAGCTGGAGTGTCGAAATGACTTTCTTGATGAGTCACATGAAATATATACTTGAAGATATTTCCAATGGGCTATCAGGATCTCAATTGGGAATTGAGGAAGACATCCAAAAGTGGCTTGCACCAGCACTCTTCATTTCTGCACCATCATTCAACATTTTTTGACTCTTGTTGGGAGAATCCATTTTTGGATAGGTAAATGGACACAAAATGAAAAAAAAAAACATTCTTGGAAATTATAATCAACAATATTTCCAACGAGCTATCACGGGCCCAAATTCTACTTCGGGAAGTTCCTCAAAACCTATTTTCAAGTTGACCCTTTTTTGGCACTGCGCATAGGAGAAGTTTGGCCAGAATTGCCAAAAAATGGTCAAAATTAGTATTTTCCTCCTCAAATTTGCCCCAGGCTCCTGCACAAGTTGAAAAATGTTGGTGGTCACTTTTCTTTTCCCTTCAAGTGTTATTTTTTCATCCATAATAAAAGAAGAATAAGGTCAAGCAACTTGATCCAAAATTGATCAAAAGCCATTCAAGAAAGGCCTCCTTGGCCAAAGCACAAATTTTTCAAGGGAAACAGTTGTCCTTGTTCACACATATGCAAGAATGATAAATATTTCTATCAACATGATAAGAGGTAAGGTAATGGGGTATGATCATCACCAGAAGGCATCCACAAGAAGAGAAAGGCAACAAGGCCTGTGTTTAAAGAGAATAAGGGTTTGTGACTAATTTGGAAAAATAGTGAACCAGTGCAAGGAATCAGTACAAGGGCCACAAAGGGTAGGAAGCACCTCAACACAACCAATTACTCATTGAATATTTTTATAATTCATGAGTAAATAAGGGAAAAATGTGAGGTGAACTGAACATAAATTAATGAACTTCAAAGGGCTATATAGAACCTAGAATACAACACGGTTTACTTTTCTCTAAACAGCCCTAAAACCTAAGAGTTTGGGAAGATGGATAAAAAAGGTCAAGTGAAGATGATAATTCATCCTTCATAAACAAGTATATGGCAATCAAAGAACATCCAAGGTACCCTTTAGGTTTTGTCAAAACAGCATCACTTCACTGCACCAAAGGAAGAAAGTGGTAAAGAATATCAGTTTAAGGGGCTAACTTCACAAATGCAGTCAAAGGTCCTCAAAGTAAACAAAAGGAGGCAGACATAGGCTAAAGTGCCAAAGGATAAAATCATTAATGAGCATGAGTTTACTATTGGGAAAATAAGGTGTCAAAGCCCAAAGAAATGATAAGGAAACTAAAACCCTGGGGTAGGCACCTATAGAAAAACAGAAATGGCCAAGTAAACCCATTACGTGGTCTGATTTGCTTGAATTTTTTTGTCAAAATAGATGTCAGAGACGGGATTTTCAAGTTTTTCAAATACATGCTAAAGGCAGATTCTTAACATTTTCAAAGATAAAAATGATGAAAAAGGGCATCTATGTCATTCAGCCAGCCATCACCACAAAAGAAGAAAATTTGCCTTTAAAAACCTTTCAAAACCCTGCAGAGATAAAAAACATCAGTCAAATGACAAAAAGGGGTTGAAGGTATATTAAAGAGGGTTTTTTTTTTTTAAATTTGATTCATTTATCTCAAAGAGTATAAATGTCCTTTTGTTTTCACTTGAAATTCACTTAGCCCTTGGAAGAGAGAAAAAACGCTTAAGGAAGAAAAACAGAGGTTTTCTGGTCATTTTTTGTCAAGTTTCCAGGCGTTGCGCATAGGCAATGGCGTTGCATACAGATGGACTGGAACTACACATGGGGGAGAAAATATATTGTTAAATAACACTACGCTACCAATACATCCATGATGAAAACCCTACCAAAACTAGCATCACACCTCTTTCATGCACATAACAAAGAGGGCCAAGGCAAGAGTTTTCTGCGTCCAAAAGGTAAGGGACCTTGCCAGCTGCATCAAATCCAAGGCTTGAGAGGGAAAGTATACACCTAGAGGCCAAGCTGATGAAGGCAAGTGAAGGCTTGGTGTTGCAAAGAAAGATGACCAAGTATTATGCCAAGAAACACAAGCTTGTTTGCACCAAACTGAAGTAAGCCCCCCCGAGGCCCTAACCCTAAAAGAGGAAAAATATCATGAAAGCCTTGGAGTTCTGGCTAAATCTTCCCTACAGGTGTCCAAGACCTCTTGAGGGACCACTCCATCAATTTTGGGAAAAATAGAACAAGATTTTGTCCTTTTCAAATTTTGAGGCCTTTGTGCGCAACACCCTTGGCGCTGCATACAAATCTCATGCATCCTCATCTTTCAAACTTGAAATTTTTGGATTCCTCTCATCATCAGTAGTCGGCTCACAAAATTTCAGATCATTTGGAGCAGTTTTGACCCCCCAAAAGGTCAAAACACACCTAAATTTTGACCATTCTGCCTCATTTTCAAGCAAGGTGCTGCGCACAGAGCAGTGTTGGGAGAATGGAATTTTGGACAGAAAAATGGCACTTATTCATAAAAAATCAAGAATTTCTAGAAATTAGAATTATTAGGCTTTCTAACAAGCCATCACGGAGCCAAATCCAGCATCGGGAAGGGGGCCAAAACTTAGTCACAAAAGACCCTATTTTCTGCTGAAGTGGCGTTGCGCATATAGACTCTCTAAGTGTGTTTTGGACCAAAATTCAACCAAACACGCTCATTTATTGCAAAATGATATTTTTGAGTTTTTCGAGGCAAAAAAATCTAGAATTAGGTGCAAATAGTTATTATGGAATTTATTTCTTAGGATATTATGTGCCTTGGGCCTTGCATGGTCTCTTGGCCATAAATGACATTTATGGTTGAATTTGACATTTTCCTACCATATTTAGGGTTTTAGTCCTCCTTTGCTCCATAAATAGAACATGAGGCCCTCATATATTTTGTTGGCTTTAGATGAACTTGGAGAGAAATACATGGTTTCTATGAGCTTGGAGAATAAATTGGTTTTGTGAAGTTGATGAATGGCTTGTTTGGCTTGATGATGGAGAAGCTTGTTTGTAGGATTCCTTAGCTTGGTGAATAGTGATGTCCTCTTAATTTGTTTATGTTTTCTTGTTATCATTATGTTTCATCCTTCTTGGTTGCTATAAATCAGAGAAGTATAGGTTGAAAAATGCTCTTTGAGGCACCTCAATCCTCTTGTTTGTTATAGCCTTGATGTTTTCCTCTGTTTGGTCATCTTAAGGAATTCTTGATTGCTCCTTAGGTCCACCTAAACTTGTTTTGTTTCATAGATGGATTAGTATGCTAGTTTACAAGTATGATTCATGGTATGCCCTTCTTACTTGAAGCTATCCAAACTCTGTCATGAAACCTCTGTTTGGAATATTGTTTGCTAGGTTAAGTCAAAGAGGTCTCGTTCGATCTTGTCTTTTTTCCATGTCTAGCAACTTGTTTCTTAGTTCTTTATAGCCTGATTTATGATGTTTAGTGTAGAAATTTGAATAACTGTTAAATTATTCACCAAGATTATCCTGATCACACAGTATTTGAGCTTCATGCATAATACATAACCTCTTCTACTATTTATCATCAATTTGCGGAAATATAAACAATCGCATGCACACATTAAAACCATAAAAAATCACACATATGAACACAGTATTTAATGGGAAAGCTTAAAGCTGAAAACCCCAACTATCTATATATTATATGTCATGGAGATCATGTAACAATCATAGTACAAAAGCTCCTCACAAGCTCTCATGCACACCCTCAATTGCTACACACTATCGAGCTAGATCTAGCGAAACACATGCTCAATCTTTTCCACTGTTAGCCAACCTCTCTGCCTTTATCAATATGTATAATCATGAGATCAGGTTCAAATCCCACCGGTATATGTACTACGCAATCCTCATTGGCGTCTCCATCGATGTGTGTGCAAAATTCATGCACCGGTATAGTCACAACGTAGTCACACTTCTCTTTCACTACCTCTTCACTTGTCTCCCTTTGAAAGCTGTCCATACAGTAAGTTAACTGATGTATTCTTTAGTTGATTTATGAGTTAATAATTAGTGAATTAATTAATAATTAATACACCACTCACTAATTGTATCAATCAATTAGACTAAATGCAACAGCTCAACTAAGTTAATCGAACACAACTCCATTAAGCGTATAATAACTCCATAGCTACGTACATGAGTTCTAAGCCCAAATTCAACCATGCAATAGCTCCAATAAACCATAGTAATAGCGTAATTCCTTAAATGCAGTTGCATGTGCCACATCCGGAGCATCAAAGTTTGAAGTGCTCTAAGAGGATAAGATAATGTTTAGAGTCCAAATATTATTAAGAGCTAATAATATTATTTTATCTATTTTTAATTTGGAAATCTAAAAATGAGTTTCAAATATATGTCTAAAAAATATAAGTCCATCTATTTTTTCTGACTTGACCAACCATCCACAAATAGCATCTAACGCTCATGGTATGATCACTATATAAAATGACCTTAGTCCTAAAAATAATTTACTTTCATCTTTGTGATTGCTCAGATGAAGACGACTGCCACTAAGCTCATCATCTTGTTGCAATATCAAAATTTAGGAGTTCCCTCTTCATAGATTAAGTTATTGTGCTATCTTATATGTTTTCCCAAATTATGAAGGTGAATTTACTAAAGTTAGAAGCTCTTATGCTTTCTATGTTTCACTGGACTGTTTATCTTGGATATTTATCAGTTTAAGTATTGTTCATTGAGCTTAATGGTTTTCCATACCTCATGAGTTGTAGCTTTTAACTATCTGTATTTAAGACCTCCTTTTTTTTCCAAGCTTGATTTTCACTCCACCTCACACATTACCTTAAGGATCCATTAACCTTGCTAAATTGGCCCTGCAACACACTTTGATTCATAAGTGAGACACTCATGACTTTCATTGACTCCATAGCCCAATGATTCAAAGACCTCTCACTCCACCTATTTCCACTTGACCATCGTACCCAACCAAAACAATCAAAAAACCCTACACTTAACAACTAGCCTAAAATCAACTACCTAAAGCAAAAAAAACACATAATTTTCACCCAATAGAGAGATCCCTCTCTGAGACCAGGAAGGCTAGGTCCTAGGACTCCAAAGACTATTTCCATGTTACCCTATCATTTGGTATACCAATCTTCCAAATCACGGGGCACTAACACACTGTGCAGGCTGTTGAGACCACTGTGCTAGCCCAAATGAAGAAGATATAGTCATCGAGGTCCCGGAAGTTGCCTAGAGAGAAAACTCCTAAGTCGCGCTCCACATCGGCAGAGCACCGAAAGAATCCAATGGTGGAGTTTCCAGAGACCGTCATGGAGGAAGATGTGGTAGAGATTGTTGATCCAATCTCGTAGTTGCTTGCCTATGTTGCAATGCACAAGGATTTGGTGAAGGTCTCGAAGGACCTTGATAAATTTCTTTCTTACATCAATATACCATTGCTTCTGAAGAATGTACCAGTTGAGGGCAATATGTTCGCCAAAATCCCACTACTCAAAATGGAGGATTGGGACCTCAGAGATCAAAAAATATTTCCTGATCTTTCATTTGACATGTATTTAGAATGAATTCTTTATGATGATGGTGTACTCAAGGTTGAGTCAATGCCCTGGGTGTTGGGCTTGCACACAAGGATTGATAAATATTTTTCAGATCCCACACTTCGAGCATAGCCCGATTAATGATATTGTTTTGCAATAGTTTCTTGTGCATAATCATGACAATTGTTTGTGGCTTTGATAGTGCATACCAATCGATGTTGCATTGATCCATCGGATCACTGGCTTGCCTAAATAGAGTGTGGACCCTATAGCATCATTGAGAGGGAAAGGTCAAAATATGAAGGTTACTAACAAGGTAAAGAAAGATTACATGGTGTCGCACAACACCCGAGGCTTCATTTTCAGTTAAATAAGTGACCCTAAGGTTCAATTTAGAAAAAATTTCCTTGCCTGCAAAATGATGAGGAAGTGCAAGCCGAAGGAAATCCCAAAACATGTTATTGCACTCGTTGGGCGGTGTGAGAAGGGTGTCCAGTACAACTGGGCACAATAATTATACACAAAATTTCTAGAAAATGTGTGTGAGGTGTAGGAGGAGGGGAAAAAGTTCTATTATGCCTGGTTGAAACTCCTCAAATCGCTCATTGGCTAGAAGATGCTAGAAGAAACACAATTCTCTGAGATAGATCCAAAAATGTGCGAAGCCCTGCGCTACAAAACTACGTCGAATTCTAAGATTCCAACCAGGGTCACAGAAAATAATATTTTTTGGGTGATTTTTGACTCTGCACTATGTTAAGAAATTCATTCGAAGCTGTTGGAACAGGGTCCCCTAGCTACATTTTGACATGTTCCAACGTTGTGTTTTTGATAAATTTTTGTAGTAATTGGTCTTGCATAGGGGCTTTGGGGTGGGTCAAAGCCCCCAATGTATTGTAATGGGTCAAAGGGTAGACCTAGAGTCCGCAAACCATGATTTATGGACCATAGGATAGCGCAAGCTATGATGATATAAATAGATAGATAGTTTGAGTCTAAAAGTAAGGAAGATTGATGCTACGTAGGAACTGTTGAGATCTTTTTTGGGTAGTTTTTGGTAAGGACTCCTGTTGGTTGTGTGCATAGAGATCCTCAGTCCTGCTGTGTGTGGACCCCGCTGGCTGTGTGTGCGAGCTGTGAGTTGGGTTTGTAACTTGGTTTTGGATGTTAATGAACATGAAATATAATGAAGTATCTCTATATTATCTGAACTGGTTGTTTTATTACTAAAGTACCTCTGCGTTATTTGAATAAGCTACGATTGTATCTTCGATATCTAAATTAGTTGCAATTGTGTTATTTTGTGGTGATAATTGCTGATGCGCACGTGGATGCGAAGTTGTTGTTGAGATCTGCTTAATAATAGTAGCTTTGTTATGTTTACATGTTGTTATATTGTTAAGGGCTTGGTAATAAGCTTGTTTCTATGTGAACCCGATAGAACTCAACAAGATTTTCCTTAATTACCTACTTTCTCCCAAGGTGCGGAAACCTAGTTCCAACACCCACCCATACTGCTTCGGGTGATACTTTGGTCTGTGAAAGTAGGTCATTGCCAAAAGGGCCATTAGTATAGGGTTTTGTTGGAAAACCTTAAATCTAAACCTAGGTCAAGACCCCTCAAGCCAAAAAATGGTTCCGTTGTTGGGAACAGGAGCATTTTTAGAGAGAGATCGAGTAATGCCATGAGGCCATTGGAGACCTGAGAAATTGGAGCTCGAAGACTGGTTCGAAATATAGATTCAAGAATTTTCTATAAAGGAGAATTGCAGCACGAAGCTAACAGCTGAGAAGTGGAAAAACAAATATATTTTCACCGAAGTATATGAAATTTTCTTTGTATCTTTTGCGCATGAGTTCTAGGAGTGGCTAGCGAGGCTAGTATAATTCCAAATGTTTTGGAAATACGATCAGGTTATGGAGTGGAATCCGGAATTGATTCAACAATTGGAGAAGGCTGACAACACAATCACCCAAATTGTGGATCATTGGGTGTATAGTGTGCTAGGAGGATTTGTAACAGATTTTGCAGTCGATAATTTTGTGTCCTACTCAGAGGCAGAGTAGAGGAACTTCAAAGGATTCTGAGGTAAGCTCTTGCAAACATTCCCGCTACTAATTAAAATATTACAGTGTGAAAAAGGAATTTTGTGCAGCCACACCAAATGAATGGCCTCTGATCAGAGTGAGAGTAAAAAATTAAGTGGTAAGTACTACCGAGTCAACCGACAAGGGGATAGATCCATCTACAACCCATTAAGAGAACTGGCTATGCACGCGGGAACTAGTCCTCCGGCTACACCATCGTCGAGTCATAATATGGGCAAGAATTCCCCTACACCACCACCACTACCGGAAGAAGATATGGCCACACACATGAATTTTCCCACCTTCAAGGGTATAGGAGATGAAGAAATGGACCAATTTTGGTTCTTAGCAGAATAAGTATGGACTGTGCAGAATGTTGCTAGCGATAAAAGGGCATAGCCATCCCTTGCCTTTGAAGGAAGGGTCCTGGATTGGTGCATGGGGTACGTAGGTCAACATGCGGACCCATCAATACAAGAGATTAATAATTCTTTAAAACAACGGTTTTGGAAGCCTAAATCCTATGCTCAACTGGTGGTCGACTTGAAATACTTTAGGCAAGGACCCACTGAGTCAGTATGGGAGGTTGATCAGCAGCTAAAGAAAGTTATCAGAGATGGGGAATTTAAGTACGAGGATAGAAAGCACAAGGAATGGTTCATCACCATGCTATTACCTCACCTATGTGGACCTATGGGACAGCAAGCGATTGAGACACAAGAGAAATCCTTGGAGATTTCCATGAAGCTAGAAGTTGCACCAGGAGACGATGCCCAGTTTGAGGTACAACAGATCCAGGTACAGCTGGAGGAAATGCACCTCAAAATCCAAAATTTGTGGAAAGAGCGAGGAAAATAAGCTATCCTAGACATATGGTGCATAAGATGCAGGGTGTCAGGCCATAGAAAGGATCATTTCCCTCTGCTAGTAGAATACATGCAGGTTGGGGGACCCAACCCATTGCGCCCTAAAGAGGTTGCGGGACCAAGCGGTCCCACGTTATGGTGTGCTAACTGCCGCATCGTTGGATTACATGATACCAACCACTACCCCCGTCTTGGTTCCTATGTTCCAGAGTGGAAGCAACAATGGTGTCGATTCTTCTCATCTGTGGGACATGACGAACACAACTATCGGACATATGACTTAATGATAGACCGAGGAAACCTATACAGGGTATAGTCTGACCCTTCTTCACCACTATATCCCTTGGGATGAGGAGGCTCCCTCGCTAGAGGTCGGGGAGGGAAGAGGTGGAAGCATAGTTAGGGGAAAAGGGCAATTGATATGTTATAATTGTGGAGAAGTAGGGCACTTTGCAAGGGACTATCCAAAACCTGCACAAAAATCTTGTAGATATTGTAGAAAATTGGATCATGTGATCAAATATTGTCCAATATTGATAGAAAAAATGAAGGAAAAATAGCAGATGCCAATGTAGAATGTGCAAAGGGTTGAGGCAGAACCATGTGATGAGGGACCCAATATTAATGTCATAACGCACAGTGGCATGGAAACTGGAGGAGCTGAGGAAAGAGCTACAGCTAAACCCCTTATCCGAAAAGCCGTTATCAAAAAGAAAAGCTTGGACCTATAGAAGGAGAAAGAAACCTTTATAAAATATCACAGATACTTTACCGAGGATGAGGCATCTACCTCCAAGGCTCCGACAAACCTAAAAGTGGACGACGAAGTTAAACCATTCCTACAGGCATGTATGAAGTTGCTACGCAACCAGAAGGCAATAGAAAATCTTCAAGCACTAATAGACAGCTGCGCAGAAAAGACTAACCCTCAAATAGAAGTTAAAGATGTTCACAAACTTTACAAGCATAAGAAGCGCACTGGTCGGTAAATGAAGCTAACTATGCAGATTGGCGATTAAGAGAGATGACTGCGCATGCAAGAATTAGTCCTCCGACTACACCATCGTTGAGTCAGCATAAGGGCGAGAATTTCCCTACACCTCTACCACTACCGGAAGAAGATATGGCCACACACATGAAGCTACCCACCTTCAAGGGTGTAGCAGACGAAAACATGGGCCAATTTTGGTTCGTAGTGGAATCAATATGGACTGCACAAAATGTTTCTAGCGATGCTATAAAAGGGGAGTAGCTATCCCTCACGTGTGAAGGAAGGGCCTTGGATTGGTTCATGGGGTACATAGGCCAAAATGCATACCCATCAATAGAAGAGGTTAAGAATTCTTTAAAACAACAGTTTCAGAAGCCTAAGTCCTGTGCTCAACTGGTGGTCGACTTGAAAGACTTTAGGCAAGGACCCACTGAGTCGGTATGGGAGGTTGATCAGCGGCCAAATAAGGTTATCATAGATGGAGAATTTAAGTATGAGGATAGATAGCACAAGGAATGGTTCATCGCCATGTTATTACCTCACCTACAGGGACCTATGGGACAAAATCAATTGAGACACAAGAGAAAGACTTAGAGATTGCCATGAAGCTCGAAGTTGCGCCAAGAGACGATGCCCAATTTGGGGTACAACAGATCTAGGGATAGTTGGAGGAAATGCACCTCGAAATCCAGAATTTGCGGAAAGAGCGAGGAAAAGAAGCTAGCCCAGACGTATGGTGAATAAGATGCAGGGTGTCAGGCCATACCAAGGATCAGTGCCCTTTGCTAGTAGACTACATGCAGGCTAGGGGGCCCAACCTATTGTGCCCTAAAGAGGCTATAGGACCAAGAAGTCCCACGCTATTGTGCGTTTATCACCACATAGCTAGACTACATGATACCAACTGTTAGACTCCTATACTAATAGGTGTCATTTTTCATGATTGGCTTGGTGAACTATGCAATATGTTCAAACCTTTTTCTTGTGCAAAGGTGTTCCATATTCTTAAAAAAATCAAAAAATTCAAAAAATGTAAAGAGGGTATACCCTAAAAGAGAAATCAAAGGGTGAAAAGAATAAAATGGTCAAAAAAGTGAAAGAAATGAACCCCAAACAAAAATAGACCAGGAAAGTGTGCAAGTCTAAATGCCACTACTATTTTATTTTGTAATAAGCAATTATATTCTGGCTTATTCAACTTTTTACAATTTATGAAGAGTCAAGCTAATTTTTTAAACTTGACTCATTCATTTTTCAATTTCATGTTGTATAATAGAGAATAAATATCGACCAAACATTTTAATCTTGTGAGATAAGTAGATAAGAGTAGAGTTAATAAAAGGTGCTCAATAGTTTAATCTGAGCCCTTGGATGTAATAAGTGTAGACTTAGATAGGTTTTCCATGTAAAAGAAAAGTGTGATAAGGGTTTGCCAATATAAGTGCACCCTAATAAAGAAGAAAAAATGGTAGAGTAAAGTAGGTAGGGTAGGTAGATATTGTTGCAGAATTACATGTGATGAATGATGGTTCTAAATGTGTTCAATTTTAATTTCATCACAAGTGCAGAGGAAGATACTACATTGGAAAAAGTTCACAGCAAAGAAAAGTCAAGATTATTAACATCCCCTCTCATTTTCCCTAAACATTTCACTAATTTCCCTAAGCACTAAGGTATTTGAAGATTAAAGGGGCTCAAGGCATTTCCTTGACTTTTGGAGGGACTGGAACCTCGGCCCAATAATTGAAAAAACCTAAGTACTTGAAATCATCCATTATCACATTCATTCACCTCTTAAAAATCTTTTCCTAAGTAAAATCTCATTTTACTTAGGAAAATCTTTCAATATTTCATGAAAAGCCCTCAAAATCACTTTTATTCTAAGCCTAATTGATGAAAGTATAATAATGCTATTTACTTTTGAATCTTCACTTTCTTGGTTATGTTTAAGTATTTTGAGTTTACATTATTCCCTTGTCATATTAACTCTAATTTATATATTAACTCCCTATGAAAATCACCTTTTCCTATTATATATAAATCCTTTTACAGTAATATCCCCAAAACCCTTATATTATGATTTTTATTAAATGTTATTCCTATTTAACAAATAAAAGCCACAATACCCCTTTTTGGCTAAAAATATATCTTTAATTATTTCCTTTATATGTTAATTAGTTTAATTTAATTCAATTATCATATAATAAAAAATATATGAAAAGCATTTAAACATATGTATATATATTTAAAATAAAATAATCCAGGTTAGTATGGAACAAACTTTAAATAATTCAACAGGTGCATTTTCATCTAAAACCTTCAAAGATTAATTAATCCCCATGATTAATTAATAATCCAACCCTCCAATCAAACTCCACCCGTTGAGTTTAATTAATAGTTAATCACATTGGGCCCGCGCTATTAATTCCCTGCCATCTCCCTGTCCCATCAACCGTCCGATCGACCCATCAAAGATCAACGGCCCTCATCCATTTCGCTGGCCATCCGCATACGAAACATAACGCGCGATGGCCAAGTGGTTTTCAAACAGTGTCGTGCTACGTGTCAGTCATTGTATCGCATCGCTGCCCCTCCGCCTAAAACCGCCTTCCCTCATAAGCGGTGCGATAAAAACCACTTACCGCTTTCCGCTCGTGACATGACCGATGTACCATGCTGACGTCATCCAACAAAATAATAAAAAATTCCGCCACCCATTGACTTTGCCAATAAAACAAAAAATTCATGTCTTTCTCATCATTTTGTACGCAGCAAACGAATACACCCTCCACGCAAAAATTTGAATTTCAAAAGCTGAAGTTCGCCAACCTTGGTCTCGTCGAAGAAAATTGCAGTCAAGCATTCAAGAAATCATTCGCCTATCCAGTACCTGTTTGAAACTAGTGTCATCCTCAGAAAAACAGGTATTTACCCTAGAAAATCCCACTGAACTCTGTAATAAACCTGATTTTCATACTCTTTCACTGAAACAGAGTTAAAAAATTAATTTCTAGTTCAATTCTAAATCCTGAGAAGTGTAATTATATTCCCAAACTTGCAATTGCACCTGTTTTTCTTGTCAAAACCCGAATTTCCATTTTTTGAATCCACAAGAACCAAAAATGGAAGTTCCTGTGGCTTTAAATGTAGCACCGTTAAATGCCCCTCACAAAGAATTGGATTATTTACCTTTAGCCGATATGGACTTTCAAATTAAAAACCTAGGTATCAGTGAAAATCTCCTTCGAATATTTTGTCGCTGCAGAGACAATTATTTGAATGGTTCTGACATAATTGGACTCTGGGAGTCCAATATGCCCATGTACCTTCTCCCAGCAGTACGTAGTTTCCCTGAAATCATCCATCTTTGCCATGCTAACTATGATCCTAACCAAAGAGCAGTCTTATCCCCAACTCAAGATGTCCTCTTCCCAATAACTGCTCAATCCATAAATGAAATGCTACATTTCCAGCCTGGTCAAGTCCTCACCCCTCTGCACATGGCTGAATTACTTGAGAAGTCTACACAATTGTCCCATGAAGAGTTAAACTGTCTTTGTTAGACTTTCATGCTGCCACAGCATCAGCCTAAAGGACATCCCCCTTATGGCCACACCTATTTTACTGATGAAGGAAGACTCATTTTAAACATGATATCTTCAATAATGGGTTTTAATACTAGTGAGTTTGTTGACCAATTGACCCTAGTGTTACTGTCTATTTTTACCCCTGGATAGCCTCCTGCTGTTAGATATGATTTTTCATCTTTTATTGCTGACAAAATCCATGATCAATTCATGAGATTTTGAAATGAGAGAGTATTCAAATATTCTTCCTTCATATATCATCTCATGATATACTATCAGTCAGAAAGTTTTCATTTCCATATTTAGAAACTTGATGCTAAAGGAAACCCTAGATCAGTTATGTTTTGGTCTGCTATCACCCATCATTCTTATGATTCTCCTTACTCCTACAACGATTTTATTGATCTGTTTGTACAACCAGCAACCACTTTGTTAACTGGAATTTCTCCTCCCAGAATCAGTAATGAAATCAAGAGAACCCTTCAACTCTCAAAACAATATAAAGTGGGAGATTGGTATTTATATCAGAGTTATACTGAAATTAGGATTTATGGATGTTAATTGTGTCCATTCAAGTTGCCCATTAATGTTCCAATGAGACTTTTTTCACTTGAGTATTTCAGACAGATGAACAATTTAGATATAGTTCATTTCTGTAATGCAAAGAAGAAGGCGCAACTCAGGATAAAAAGCCAATTAGGTCCCTTTGTTTGTAATTATAGGGAGGCCGGGAAAGAAGCCCAAAGGATTTTAGAAGACTACCTCAAATTACAAAAGAGTTTCTACTGGGCACCCTATGATCCATATGGCTTTATTTGTGACAGAAGAGTGAAAAACAAATTATCTCCATATATTCATTTTAGGATGCCAGAAATTGAACAATATGCAAATACATATGAATGGGTGGAAGGAAATTTGGTAGAGCAAGATATTGAATAGGTCAATATTGATAATATAATGAAAGACCTTGAAAAAATACTTGACCTGGACTCTATTGGGCAGGTACAGACAGCAGGACCTTCTTCAGCAAGAACTTCACAACAACATTTGTAGGAGATCAGTGCAGTGGCAGTAGAATCAAAAGGAAAAGAAAAAGAACCAGACATACAAGTAATTGAAAAGTTCACAATGACAGAACAACCAGAGACATCCAAAGAACAAGGACAGGCACAAATCTCTCCCGTTCAAACAAATCCAATAGAAGTGTCAATTTTACAAACTCCATTAAATGTGGAAAAGGGAAAAAGGAGAGAAGCTGAAGCTGCTACCCCTTTCATCGGATCTTCACAACAGTCTCAGGCCAAGAGACAGAAATTGAATACTCCTCCAGAAGTAGAATCTATGGATGAAATCCTTGATAGTGAAGGACCAGAACAATTGGGCAGTCAGCAAACATGAATAGTCAGTGAAGCATCCACTACCTCGTAAAGAAAAAAACTACAGAAGCAACAGAGTTTTGATATAAAGATATATGTGATATAAAGAAGACATTTATCAATATCAAAGCCAGGAATGATCCACTGAAAATACAAGTATATAATCAATATCTGAAAATGGCTCCCAAGAATCAAGAAAGATTAATGTCAGCTTTTGACATCCAACAGGGAAAAATGTTAATGAGCCATTTCAAACCCAAGGTGCAACAACCCCAAACAGCTGATGATTATATTAGGACAAAATTTGAAGTCCTAGCAAAGGATATCCATTCTTTTGATCAGATTGAGTTGCATAAGTAGACTGGGGAAATGATCTATTCTACTTTGACTGATAAGGCAATGGGAGCTCACAGGTTACAGGATTCTTTGGAGAACACCAATACACAATTGCAGCTTGAAAAGGCTTCTTCTCAAGCCAAATATAACAGGATAAGAACATTGGAAGAAATAATAATTGGTTTGGGACACAATCCAAAGGATGTCAAAGGCATAAAAGCATTAATAAAGAAAAAAGATGATGACATTGCTGCTTTGAGAAAGCAGTTGAAATTGCCAGCCTCCAGACATCCTCAAACTAAAGAAGTAATCAAGAAGAATTCTGAAGAAGAAATGATGGAGTTGCTCTTAAAAATGAATGAGCAACTGATTGAAACAGAAAAAGAGCTGGAGCAAGCATTGAAAGACAAACAATCTGCTCTTCCAACATCTACAACAGAAGCAATTACAGGTACACAACCAACAGGTCAGCCAATAGATTCATCACAGGTAGACACTTCAAATTTGAGTTCAGAACAATTAGTAAAACAAATGAATGACTTGAAACTTCAAGTGACTGAACTTCAGCACACAAAGTTACAACTTATCAATTTAGCAGAGATATGATCTTTCAAAAATGAGTGTTGCTGACAAAACAAGAGAAATCAAGAGATTGGAAAATTTGGCTAAAGCATTAGAAAAGGATCTCACATTGGAGAAGCCTTTGAGAGAGATAAATGAAATTATTTGGGATAATATTATCCAGTCAATAAAAGATATCTGGCCTTCAATTCAGATAATGTACGAGCATAATGATTTGGTCAAAGCAGCTTTGGATGAAGTTGAAAACACACAAGTAGAATTAGGAAATAGTCCTGAGGAAGCCAATTGGCTTATACAATTTCTAAACACCCAAACCAGACAGCAGCTTGAAGAAGTGGGTATTCAAGATAGAACTACAACAATTTTAGAAATAAAAAGAGTTTTTACTAAAAGAACTCTTATGAAAAATTTGGAACGAAGGTGCTTTGACATGCAGGCAGAAATAATTGCTTTCAGAGAAAGGTTTAATGTTTTATTGAATAAAGGGTTGCCTAGCCCTTTGATTCAAGAAGATAAAATAATGGACCTAGAAACTTATGTTAGTAAATTGGACATACATGCTCATAATCTAGCTAATTCCTCAGCCAGTTCATCACAAGCAACATTACCTACAGGAAGGAATCTTCATGACAGATTAGAGAATTTGTTTTATCTGGAACATGAAGTACGACATTTGTTTCCTAACCAGCCTAATTTCTTCAGATATACCGAGGTTGATGAAACAATAAGGAGGCTTCAACGGACAAGAATAGCAGAAGAGAAATGGTGGGAAGATATGTTGGAACTTTTGTAAAATTTATCCTTATATGAAATTTTTCCTATTTACCACAGTATAAAGGATAAATAAAGGTTAAAGAGTATCAGTTCAGTTAAAAGTGTATCAGTAAAAACAAAGAGTATCAGTGAAGCAAGGCAGTTCGAACAAAATTACTAAAGGAGACAACGATGAGCCACAATATAGCACCTGCCTCCAGCACACTCTCAAAAGGAGGGAACAACATAACATCGATTACTTCTTGTCTTATCCATGAGACCATCTGTCTCTATTTTTGTTGTAACTTATCTGTGAGTCATATTAGATTATATCTCATTTTGTTGAGAGATATTTTGTATAATTTTTTGTATAAATAAGCCCTCAATTTAATTATTGAGGGTGGATTCTACTACTTTGCTATAACATTGACTTTCGGAATAAAGTGCTTTTGGAGAAATTTCTTTGTGGCTTGCTGGATGATGAATTGAAGCTCAAGACTTTTTGCAGGATTCATGTGTCAGACTACAATTCAATAAGTCATTTCTATCATGTCTTTTAAGTGTTATATATGTTTACTATATCACTTTGTTTCATTTCTGAATAATTAACAAAAAGGATTAAATCAGAGATTGCTTAAGTGTACTCTGATTTCAATTGTTATTATTCTAAATGTTTTCTTCTAAACTGGTCATAAACAATGAATTCTTAATTGCTCTTGTTTCTTTGGTTTAAGCATTTGATTACTTAGTAAATAATTCTTAATTGCTCTTTATTGGTAATCACTCACTTTCCCTCGTTTAAACATGTTGAAAGATTCCTAATTTCCTTTCATCTATTTAAAAATCCATTCCATTCACTTTAATATCTGAAATTGTTCTTTGTTTTGGCTATCTTTCCCTGCAAAGACATCTTTTGTGTAAAAACTTAATCCAGTAAAGCCATTTTTTCGACTCCATAGCCCAATGGCCTGAAAAACTCAATCTTGCCCTCAGGTGGCGAATTCCACCATTCAAATTCAAACAAAACCCCTGAACTTATAACTAGCCTAATATTTTCTATGAACAAAGCTAAATCATAAAGAGAGAGCCCTATCTGGATACAGATTGGCTAGATTCTGTATCTGAATGTTGGTTTGTGGTTACCTCGGACCCCTTTCCTCTTCTAACAACTTCAAGGAAAATCTGAGTGATAACATAGTGGCGACCATACTGGGGATCTGAATATCTTTCTTGTCAATATTGTTTGCTTATAAGCTACAGACAGAGTCTGAAGATCAGCTAGGTAGCCTTTGAAATGATTTTTCTCTGCAATTGTATAGTAAATAAATGCTGCTTTAGTCTATCTATGGTTTAGCTTAAATAACTGAACTCTAGTTTCAAACATTCAATCAGACTCTCTAGTTCAATAAATCTTTGAGAAAATTTTAATCCAAAAATCTTAAATTTCTTAAAGAGTTTGTCGAAGTTGTACTTTCATTTTATTTAAAACAAAAAACCAAAAAAGAAACATTACTAAGAAAACTGGCTTCATAAAGGATTCGTTATACCAGGTCAAATCCTGACCCTAATCCACCACCGATATTCGAAAATCCGAATCTGATTCCTAGGATTATTAGAGGTCAAGAAAGTTCTGAAGAAGAAAGTCAAGAAAGCTCTGGAAGTTCTCAACCTCTTCATAGATCAGCATCTTGTCCTGTAAAGTGGATTTATTTTGATGAAGAACCTTTTGATGAGCGATTCAAAACATCTTTATTTGTGAATTTTTCTGAAACTGAATTATCCAGACTAGTTCCGGACCCATTATTTCTTGAAGATTTACAATTGAGATTTGTTTCATTTCATCTTGACAGACATTTACAAAATTCCATTCAATCTGAACAGACCTTTGAAGAAACTTAAAACACTTCTGTGATTACTGCAGCTTCCCCAAGTTCATCTACTTTTCCCCAAACTTCTCAAACACAAGCCACTCCTTCTACTCCTCCACCCACTACTTCCAGACCATCATTACCTGTTATTCCATTACACCTTCCAATGGCCAACAGATATGCTCCGTTAAGGTTGCCAGGGAACCCTTCTGCTTTGCCTCCAAACTATCAGAGTAAGATCACCCCTTTTGATGGTTCTGGTACTTACACCGCTCAACAACATACCAAAAGGATGACTGATTACCTTGAATTTTATGAAATAGACGTTGACGATGTACGAATGAGAATTTTTGTTCAGAGTCTTACTGGGGAAGTCAGGACATGGTTTAGGGCTCTTGCTCCAAACAATATTGTTGACTTACCAGCCCTGTATAGATCATTTTTAAATAGATGGGAGAAGAAGAAAGACCCTCTTCAAATCCTATCTGACATTGGAAAATTGAAAATAGGACCTAATGAAGCAGTGCAAGATTATATCATTAGATTCAACGAAGCCTACAACGTTGTTCCCCAAAACCTTAGACCTCCTCCGAATTCAGAACTAGTTAAATTCCCTGACGGTTTTGATTCTGACATAGCATATTCACTTAGGGAAAGAGCCCCTCAAACTCTAGAAGAGATGCAAAGCATAGTTGTTAGTGTTGAAGCTAACCTCATAGAAAAACAAGCTAGAGCTAGGGCTGAAAGAAGGATGCCTATAAATGAAGAGCCTTCAGCCTTTGAAAGAAAGATGGATGCAATTATTAAAGGGATGGAAAGACTAGGAGATAGAGTAGAGACAATCGAAATAAAGTCTTCTAGCGATGGTCAAAATTTTGTTAGAAACCCAAACTTCAAAAGAAATCAAAACCAAAATACTGGGAAAAATGTTCCTGATCAAAACATCAAGCCACCATTCCAGGAAAATCTCGTTGAAGGTTCATCTTCTGAGGAACCAACAGAGGATGTTGAAATAAATAACGTGACTGAGAACAAAAATGAACCAGAAGTTTTCCTATCTCAAGAAGATCAAGAAAATCATATTCTTGAAACATTTCAAACTCATTCAGGAGAAACTTTTGATTTCAAAGAAGGATATGACTCAACAATTTATGAAGTTCATAAAAAATACAACTTGAGAAGTAGACAGATTGACATGCCAGAGAATAGCAAACAGAACGCTGCAAAACAGAACATCAAAGGTAAAACTAACACTCCTCCTGTACAAATTCTTTCTAGAACAAGTCCTGACCCCGCAAATCCAATAATTGAAGTTGTGTCTGATAATCAACCAAATAATAAAAAACTTTCTAATACTTTTCCTCCTGCAGGAAACGTAGAAGAACCAGCAGAAGTTAATTTAGAAACACCTTCAACTCATAATCCCACTCATGAAAAAGAGAAAAACACTGAAGACCCAAAAAACAGAGAAAACCCAACTGTTCAAAACACTAGAGCTCAAACAGAAAAATATTTCAATCTAGAGGCTGAAATAGGCAAACTAAAGATAGTTGTTCCATTAGCATAATTGGCTAAACATGATGTCTATAGAAGCCAAATCAGCAGATCCCTTAACATTACCAGAATGGATGATTCAGTAAATGTTTTTGATGATCAACCCAAACTACTTTTTGGCCCTGAAGTAAACGGCAAACCATAAAGTGGAGGAACTCATCCATTTTATGTGAGTTTAAATGTACATGACAAAATACTTCATAACGCCATGCTTGATTCTGGAGCGTCTCACAATTTAATGCCCAAAGCTGTGATGGAAAGATTAAATCTAGACATTACCAGACCATATAAAGATCTTTTTTCTTTTGATTCAAGTCAGGTAAGATGTTTAGGTTTGATTAAAGATTTGTGTATTACTTTGGTACAATACCCTGCGAAATATATTCTGATGGATGTAGTAGTTGCAGATATTCCTCCCAAATATGGTATGTTGTTGTCCAGATCCTGGGGTGCCAAACTCGGAGGATCTCTTCAACTAGATATGTCATATGCTACTATTTCAGTATTTGGTCAACCTAAAAGACTATACAGAGAGACCTTGATGAAATATTTAGTAAGTAGTCAGGAGAAGCCTGAAAACTTCCCTGTCTATTTAGTACATTCTGATATGGACTCATTCATCCTTTATAATGCTGAATTTGACCTTCCTACTGAACTAGAAGCACCAGAAACATAAACTGCAAATAAATCTACTGTACAAATCGAAGAAATTTCTGAAAACAAAGAAACATTAGACATTCAAGACATACCAGAAAAAATTGAAAAACCAGAGCTCCCTGTTAAGAAACATGTTAAAACAGTTGATGAAGATTATGAACATGAAATTCTGTGGCATTTAGAATTTGATGGTTCAGTAAATAAGTTAGGATCAGGAGCTGGAATTTGGATACATAATGTTGAAAATGATCATGCCGAAGGCCATGCTTATAGATTGAACTTTAGATGCACTAATAATATGGCAGAGTATGAAGCTCTTTTGCTAGGGCTTAAACATGTCAAAAAGTTAGGAGAAATTAGATTGTCAATCATAGGAGACTCTGAGTTAATTATCCAACAGATCAATGGTGAATGTTCAACAAAAGACCCCAGATTGAAACAATACAGAGAAACAGTTGTGGAAATTCTCAACACTTTTCTACAGGCTCAACTTGCCAAAATTCCTAGAAAACAAAATTTGCATGCTCACAGTCTTGCAATGTTCGCTAGCACCTGTAAATTACCTTTTGGACCTAATCATCAGTTCGCAGCTAAGATTAGACATAGACCTGCTATACCAGAAAATCTCATGAATTGGCAAGTGTTTGTAAATAATAACCAGATTAAAAAATTTTTAACCTTAGAAAATGAATTCTCTAACAGTAGTATATATGAAGATACAATAGTTGATGAATCTGATCAAACAGATAAACAAGAAACAGATATTTCAGAAGAGACTGCAATTCACATGCTTCACCCAACTAAATTCACTAAAAAAGATATGCAAGATTTGAAACAAATGGAATTCGAGGAGATTATGGAAGATGAATCTGAAATTATCCATCTGAAAGATAATCATTTACCTAAAGGATTAACTCCTTTAGAAGATCTTTTTGACTCAAATGACATTCCATTAAAACCCAAAATGGAACCGTTAAAAGATGATATTGAAGAATACAATTTGGGAACTGAAGGAAAGCCCAAGATGGTTAAGTTATCTAAATCTCTGCTAGAGGATCAAAAGGTTAAATATGTTGAACTTTTAAAAGAATTCCAGGATATTTTTGCCTGGAGTTATGAAGATCTTAAATCATATGACACATCAATCATTCAACATACAATACCTTTAAAACCAGATCAAAAACCATTCAAGCAGAAAATTAGAAGGATCAACCCTGTATTATTACCTTCAATTGAAAAAGAAATTAAAAGAATGTATGAAGCAGGAATCATTGCTCCTATTAGGTTTTTTGAATGGGTTTCTAATTTGGTACCAACAAGAAAGAAGACTGGAGAGATTAGACTATGTGTCGATTTGAGAAATTTAAACAAAGTTTCTTTAAAAGATAACTATCCTTTGCCTAAAATGGACCATATCTTACAAAGGGTAGTAGGATCTTCAATAATTTCTCTTCTGGATGGATTCTCAGGGTATAACCAGCTTTTGGTTCATCCTGATGATAAAGACAAAACAGCATTTACAACACCATGGGGTATGTTTAAATATGTTAAGATGCCATTTGGACTCAAAAATGCAAGGGAAACCTTTCAAAGATCAATGGATATTGCATTCGCCAAAGAAATTCATTATTTTCTAGTTATTTATCTAGATGATTTAAGTGTTTTTTCCAAGACAGATCAGCAACATTTAGATCATCTAAGACAAGTATTTTTAAAATGCAGAAAGTATGGTATTTCTTTAAATCCGAAAAAATCATTGTTTGGTCTTGAAGAAGGAAAACTCCTAGGTCACATTATTTCTAAAGATGGCATTAGAATTGATCCTGAAAGAATACAAGCCATATTGAAAATACCTCATCCCAGGAATATTAAAGAACTTCAAGCTTTCATAGGTAAGATCAATTTTTTGAGAAGATTCATTTCTAGTTTAGCTGAATTACTTATATTACTCACTAACATGTTAAAAAAGGATTCAAGTATTCAATGGACAGTAGAATCTAAGAAATCATTTGAAGAAATCAAAATGGCTTTAACCAGAACACCAGTTCTTACCAGTCCAAAATTTGATAGAGATTTCATAATTTTTTCATTTTCTTCTAAACATACAGTTGCAGCTGTTTTACTACAAAAGGATGATCAAGGATGTGAAAAACCAATAGCCTTTTTTAGTAAAGCACTTAGAGATGCATCATTGAAATATAATATCATGGAGAAACAAGCTTTTGCACTTGTGAAAGAAATTAAAGATTTCAAAGTTTATATATTGTATTCTCATGTGATAGCTTATGTACCTAATGCTGTCGTTAAAGACATCTTAACTCAAGATGGAATTGAAGGCAAAAGAGGTAAATGGATAGCTACCATATTAGAATATGATATTGAAATAAGACCTAAAAAACTCATAAAAGGACAAGGTTTGGCTCAACTTATGACTGAAACAAATTACCAAGCCCTGGACATTAATGAACTGGATGACGAACAGGAGATGGCGACTCCACAAATCAGTCAGGCCTTTTTAGACTCACCCTGGTACACTGATATTATTTATGTTTTGTTAAACCTGCAAGCTCCTCCAGGGTTATCTAGAACGAGACAAAGGTTTTTGAAAATGACATCTTTAAAGTATTGTATTTTAGATAATGCTCTTTTTTGGAAGAATCATGATGGAATTCTATTAAATTGTTTATTAAAAGATGAAACTGACAAGGTTCTTAATGAATTCCATGTAGGAGATTGTGGTGGAAACCTCTACTGGAAGTCAACTGCAGATAAAATCTTAAGGGATGGTTTTTATTGGCCAACCTTGTTTTCAGATGTTAAGAAATTTGTAACTGCTTGCCACAAGTGTCAGATCTTTGAAGGCAAGAGAAAATTGTTGCCTTTACCATTAAAACCAATTTCCACAGAGAGACCCTTTCAACAATGGGGACTGGATTTTATTGGAGAAATCCATCCTCCTTCTTCTGGGCAACACAGATGGATCCTCACTGCCACAGATTACTTTACTAAATGGATTGAAGCTATCCCATCCAGACAGGCCAATGATTCTGTAATTATAGGATTCTTAGAAACCAATATAATTTCAAGATTTGGCTGTCCTGAAAAAATAATAACTGATAATGCTGTTGCTTTTAAGTCTAAGAAGATGATTAGTTTCTGCAATAAGTATCACATCACTTTAGGCCATTCAACAAGCTATTATCCTCAGGGTAATGGACTGGCTGAATCCTCCAATAAAAGCCTCATTAATATCATTAAAAAATTATTGGAAGAGAATAAGAAGAATTGGCATAAGAAACTTACCAGTGCATTGTGGGCAGATAGACTTACAACCAAGAAATCAATTGGGACCAGTCCATATGAATTAGTTTATGGTATTGAGGCAAGATTTCTATCATCCTTAGGAATTCCTGTGATGAAGTTACTTCAGGAGGCTCAAGTAGAACCAAATGATATTCAGAGAAGAATAAACCAAAAAATTCACTTGCAGCAGACCAGAGAAGAAGTGTATCAACGATCCCAAGTTTTGCAGGAAAAGTTAAAGAAGATATTTGACAAAAGGACTAAAGCAGAATATTTTCAAATGGGAGACAAAGTTCTAAGATGGGATTCCAGAAGGGAAGATAAAGGGAAACATGGGAAATTTGATTTCTTATGGAAAGGACCTTACATCATTCATGCTTTACAGGGAAATAACACATATTTTTTGAAGAATTTGGATGGTTCAGAAGCTGAGGAAGGACCAGTCAATGGTCGAATGCTAAAACACTACTTTGTTCCTATTTACTAGGATGTTCTCACTTTTTAACTTGTATATAATATATCCTTTCTAATGTATCAGTTTTGATTGGATGGTGACTTGCTGAAGTTGAAGCCCAAAGTGAAGGCCCTAAGCTTCAGAAGTTTCACTATCATATATACAATAAAGCTACCAGAAAAACAAGATTACATGGTTCAGTTAAAGGCACTTTAAAGCATCTGACCTGCTATTCTTGACTTTTCACCAAGAAAATCCATCCCCAAGTGGAGCCAGTGTTAGAATCCTCTACCAATAGGTGTCATTTTTCATGATTGGCTTGGTGAAATATGCAATATGTTCAAACCTTTTTCTTGTGCAAAGGTGTTCCATATTCTTAAAAAAATAAAAAAATAAAAAAATTTAAAAAATGTAAAGAGGGTATACCCTAAAAGAGAAATCAAAGGGTGAAAAGAATAAAATCGTAAAAAAAGTGAAAGAAATGAACCCCAAACAAAAATAGACCAGGAAAGTGTGCAAGTCTAAATGCCACTACTATTTTATTTTTTGTAATAAACAAAATTGTGTGCAACTTGTCAAACTTTTGCCACAATTTATGAATAGTCAAACTGTTTAAACTTGACTCATTCATTTTTCAATTTCATGTTGTAGAATAGAGAATAAATATCTAACCAAACAGTTTAATCTTGGAAGATAAGTAGATAGGTAGAGTTAATAAAGGGTGCTCAACAGTTTAATCTGAGCCCTTGGATGTAATAAGTGTAGAAATAGATATATTTTCCATGTAAAAGAAAAAGAATATTGATAAGGGTTTTCCAGTCTAAGTGCACCCTAATAAAGAAGAGAAAATGGTAGGGTAAACTAAGTAGGGTAGGTAGATGTTGTTGTTGAATTACATGTGATGAATGATGGTTCTGAATGTGTTCAATTTTACTTTCATCACAAAGTGCAAAGGCAGATACTACATTGGAAAAATTTCATAGCAAAGCAAAGTCAAGATTATTAACTTCCCCTTCATTTTTCCCTAAATATTTCACTAATTTCCCCTAAGTGTTAAGGTATTTGAAGATTAAAGGGGCTCAAGGCATTTCCTTGACTTTTGGAGGGACCGAACCCTCGGCCCAATAATTGAAAAAACCTAAGTACTTGGAATCATCCATTATCACATTCATTCACCTCTCAAAAATCTTTTTCTAAGTAAAATCCCATTTTACTTAGGAAAATCCTTCAATATTTTATGAAAAGCCCTCAAAATTACTTTTATTCTAAGTTTAAGTGATGAAAGTATAATAATGCCATTTACTTTTGAAATCTTCACTTTCTTGGCTATATTTAAGTATTTTGAGTTTACATTGTCCCTTGTCATATTAACTCTAATTTATATATTAACTCCCTATGAAAATCACCTTGTCCTATTATATATAAATCCTTTTATAATAATATCCCCAAAACCCTTATATTATGAATTTTTAGCCAAAAATATTTAATTCTTATTTACTCAAATAAAAAACCCACAATATACCCCCTTTTTGGCTAAAAATATATCTTTAGTTCTATTTCCCGCCCCCTATGGTAATTGGTTTAATTTAATTCAATTATCATATAATAAAAAATATATGAAAAACGTTTAAACATATGTATATATGTTTAAAACAAAAAAATAAATCCAAAGTTTAATTAAAACCAAACTTTGAAAATAGTCCATCCCCGTGCATTTTTCATCTCCGACCATAGAAAGAGATTAATTAACCCCCACGATTAATTAATAATCCAACCCGCCAATCAAACTCTGCCCGATGAGTTTAATTAATAGTTAATCACATTGGGCCTGCGCTATTAATTTCCCGCCATCTCCATGTCCCGTCAACCGTCCGATCGACCCATCAAAGATCAACGGCCCTCATCCATTTCGCTGGCCATCCGCGTACGAAAGATAACGCACGATGGCCAAGTGGTTTTCAAACAGTGTCATGCTACGTGTCAGTCATTGTATCACATCACTGCCCCTTCGCCTAAAACCGCCTTCCCTCATAAGCGGTGCGATAAAAACCACTTACCGCTTTTCCGCTAGTGACATGACCGCTGTACCATGCTGACGTCATCCAATAAAATAATAAAAAATTCCGCCACCCATTGACTTTGCCAATAAAACAAAAAATTCATGTCTTTCTCATCATTTCGTACGCAGCAAACGAATACACCCTCCACGCAAAAATTCGAATTTCAAAAGATGAAGTCCGCCAAACTTGGTCTCGTCAAAGAAAATTGCAGTCAAGCATTCAAGAAATCATTCGCCTATCCAGTACCTGTTTGAAACCAGTGTCATCCTCAGAAAAACAGGTATTTACCCTAGAAAATCCCACTGAACTTTGTAATAAACCTGATTTTCGTACTCTTTCACTGAAACAGAGTTAAAAAATTAATTGCTAGTTCATTTCTAAATCCTAAGAAGTGTAATTATATTCCCAAACTTGCAATTGCACCTGTTTTTCCCGTCAAAACTTGAATTTCCATTTTTTGAATCCACAAGAACCAAAAATGGAAGTTCCTACGGCTTTAAATATAGCACCGTTAAATTCCCCTCACAAAGAATTGGATTATTTACCTTTAGCTGATATGGACTTTCAAATTAAAAACCTAGGTATCAGTGAAAATCCCCTTCGAATATTTTTTCACTGCAGAGACAATTATTTGAATGGTGCTGACATAATTGGACTCTGGGAGTCCAATATGCCCATGTACCTTCTCCCAGCAGTCCGTATTTTCCCTGAAATCATCCATCTTTGCCATGCTAACTATGATCCTAACCAAAGAGCAGTCTTATCCCCAACTCAAGATGTCCTCTTCCCAATAACTGCTCAATCCATAAATGAAATGCTACATTTCCAGCCTGGTCAAGTCCTCACCCCTCTGCACATGGCTGAATTACTTGAGAAGTCTACACAATTGTCCCATGAAGAGTTAAACCATCTTTGTCAGACTTTCATGCTGCCACAACATCAGCCTAAAGGACCTCCCCCTTATGGCCACACCTATTTTACTGATGAAGTCAGACTCATTTTAAACATGATATCTTCAATAATGGGTTTTAATACTAGTGATTTTGTTGACCAATTGACCCTAGTGTTACTATCTATTTGTATCCCTGGACAGCCTCCTACTGTTAGATATGATTTTTCATCTTTTATTGCTGACAAAATCCATGATCAATTCATGAGATTTGGAAATGAGAGAGTATTCAAATATTCTTCCTTCATATATCATCTCATGATATACTATCAGTCAGAAAGTTTTCCTTTCCATATTCAGAAACTTGATGCTAAAGGAAACCCTAGATCAGTTATGTTTTGGTCTGCTATCACCCATCATTCTTATGATTCTCCTTACTCCTACATCAAGTTTATTGATCTATTTTTACAACCAGCAACCACTTTGTTAACTGGAATTTCTCCTCCCAGAATCAGTAATGAAATCAAGAGATCCCTTCAACTCTCAAAACAATATAAAGTGGGAGATTGGTATTTATATCAGAGTTATACTGAAATTAGGATTTATGGATGTGAATTGTGTCCATTCAAGTTTCCCAGATATGTTCCAATGAGACTTTTTGCACTTGAGTATTTTAAACAGATGAACAATTTAGATATAGTTCATTTCTGTAATGCCAAGAAGAAGGCGCAACTCAGGATAAAAAGCCAATTAGGTCCCTTTGTTTGTAATTCTAGGGAGGTCGGGAAAGAAGCCGAAAGGATTTTAGAAGACTACCTCAAATTACAAAAGAGTTTCTACTGGGCACCCTATGATCCATATGGCTTTATTTGTGACAGAAGAGTGAAAAAAATTTTATCTCCATACATTCATTTTAGGATGCTAGAAATTGAACAATATGCAAATACAGATGAATGGGTGGAAGGAACTTTGGTAGAGCAAGATAGTGAACAGGTCAATATTGATAATATAATGAAAGACCTTGAAAAAATACTTGACCTGGACTCTATGGGGCAGGTATAAACAGCAGGACCTTCTTCAGCAACAACTTCACAACAACATTTGCAGGAGATCAGTGCAGTGGCAGTAGAATCAAAAGGAAAAGAAAAAGAACCAGACATACAAGTAATTGAAAAGTTCACAATGGCAGAGCAACCAGAGACATCCAAAGAACAAGGACAGGCACAAATCTCTCCCGTTCAAACAAATCCAGTATAAGTGTCAATTTTACAGACTCCATTAAATGTGGAAAAGGGAAAAAGGAGAGAAGCTGAAGCTGCTACCCCTTTCATTGGATCTTCACAACAGTCTCAGGCCAAGAGACAGAAATTGAATACTCCTCCAGAAGTAGAATCTATGGATGAAATCCCTTATAGTGAAGGACCAGAACAATTGGGCAGTCAACAAACAGGAACAGTTAGTGAAGCATCCACTACCTCGCAAAGGGAAAAACTATAGAACCAACAGAGTCTTGAAATATCTTCTTTCAAAATACCAGTTAAAGATATAGGAGATATAAAGAAGACATTTATCAATATCAAAGCCAGGAATGATCCACTGAAAATACAAGTATATAATCAATATCTGAAAATGGCTCAAAAAAATCAAGAAAGATTGATGTGAGCTTTTGACATCCAACAGGGAAAAATGTTAATGAGCCATTTGAAACCCAAGGTGCAACAACCCCAAATAGCTGCTGATTATATTAGGACAAACTTTGAAGTCCTGGCAAAGGATATCCATCCTTTAGATCAAATTGAGTTGCATAAGCAGACTGGGGAAATGATCTACTCTACTTTGACTGATAAGGCAATGGCAGCTCACAGGTTACAAGATTCTTTGGAGAACACCAATACACAATTACAGCTTGAAAAGGCTTCTTCTCAAGCCAAATACAACAGGATAAAAGCACTGGAAGAAATAATAATTGGTTTGGGACACAATCCAAAGGATGTCAAAGGCATAGAAGCATTAATAAAGAAAAAAGATGATGACATTGCTGCTTTGAGAAAGCAGTTGAAATTGCCAGCCTCTAGACATCCTCAAACTGAAGAAATAATAAAGAAGAATTCTGAAGAAGAAATGATGGAGTTGCTATTAAAAATGAATGAGAAACTGATTGAAATAGAAAAAGAGCTGGAGCAAGCATTGGAAGACAAACAATCTGCTCTTCCAACATCTACAACAGAGGCAATTACAGGCACACAGCCAACAGGTCAGCCAGCAGAGTCATCACAGGTAGACACTTCAAATTTGAGTTCAGAACAATTAGTAAAACAAATGAATGACTTGAAACTTCAAGTAACTAAACTTCAGCACACAAAGTTACAACTTATCAATTTAGAACAGAGATATGATCTTTCAAAAATGAGTGTTGCTGACAAATCAAGAGAAATCAAGAGATTGGAAAAATTGGTTAAAGCATTAGAAAAGGATCTCACATTGGAGAAGCCTTTGAGAGAGATAAATGAAATTCTTTGGGATAATATTATCCAGTCAATAAAAGATATCTGGCCTTCAATTCAGATAATGTACAATCAGAATGATTTGGTCAAAGCAGCTCTGGATGAAGTTGAAAACACACGAGCAGAATTAGGAAATAGGCCTGAGGAAGCCAATCAGCTTATACAGTTTCTAAACACCCAAACTAGACAACAGCTTGAAAAAGTGGGTATTCAGGATAGAACTGCAACAATTTTAGAAATAAAAAGATATTTTACTAAAAGAACTCTTATGCAAAATTTGGAACGAAGGTGCTTTGACATGCAGGCAGAAATAATTGCTTTCAGAGAAAGGTTTAATGTTTTATTGAATAAAGGGTTGCCTTGCCCTATGTTTCAAGAAGATAAAATAATGGACCTAGAAACTTATGTTAGTAAATTGGAAATACATGCTCATAATCTAGCTAATTCCTCAGCCAGTTCATCACAAGCAACATTACCTACAAGAAGGAATCTTCATGACAGATTAGATAATTTGTTTTATCTGGAACATGAAGTACGACATTTGTTTCCTAACCAGCCTAATTTCTTCAGATATACCGAGGCTGATGAAACATTAAGGAAGCTTCAACGAACAAGAATAGCAGAAGAGAAATGGTGGGAAGATATGTTGGAACTTTTGTAAAATTTATCCTTATATGAAATTTTGCCTATTTACCACAGTATAAAGGATAAACAAAGGTTAAAGAGTATCAGTTCAGTTAAAAGTGTATCAGTAAAAACAAAGAGTATCAGTGAAGCAAGGAAGTTCGAACAAAATTACTAAAGGAGACAACGATGAGTCACAATATAGCACCTGCCTCTAGCACACTCTCAAAAGGAGGGAACATCACAACATCGGTTACTTCTTGTCTTATCCATGAGACCATTTGTCTCTATGTTTGTTGTAACTTATCTATGAGTCATATTAGATTATATCTCATTTTGTTGAGAGATATTTTGTATAATTTTTTGTATAAATAAGCCCTCAATTTAATTATTGAGGGTGGATTCTACTACTTTGCTGTAACATTGACTTTCGAAATAAAGTGCTTTTGGAGAAATTTCTTTGTGGCTTGCTGGATGATGAATTGAAGCTCGAGACTTTTTGCAGGATTCATGTGTCGGACTACAGTTCAATAAGTCATTTCTATCCTGTGTTTTAAGTGTTATATATGTTTACTATATCACTGTGTTTCATTTCTGAATAATTAACAAAAAGGATTAAATCAGAAATTGCTTAAGTGTACTCTGATTTCAATTGTTATTATTCTAAATGTTTTCTTCTAAACTGGTCATAAACAATGAATTCTTAATTGCTCTTGTTTCTCTGGTTTAAGCATTTGATTACTTAGTAAATAATTCTTAATTTCTCTTTATTGGTAATCACTCACTTTCCCTCGTTTAAACATGTTGAAAGATTCTTAATTGCCTTTCATCTATTTAAAAATCCATTCCATTCACTTTAATATCTGAAATTGTTCTTTGTTTTGGCTATCTTGCCCTGCAAAGCCATCTTTTGTGTAAAAAATTAATCCAGTAAAGCCATCTTTTCGACTCCATAGCCCAATGGCCTGAAAAACTCAATCTTGCCCTCAGTTGGCGAATTCCACCATTCAAATTAAAAAAAAACCCCTGAACTTATAACTAGCCTAATATTTTCTACGAACAAAGCTAAATCATAAAGAGAGAGCCCTCTCTGGATATAGATTGGCTAGATTCTGTATCTGAAGGTTGGTTTGTGGTTACCTCGAACCCCTTTCCTCTTCTAACAACTTCAAGGAAAATCTGAGTTATAACACCAACCACTACCCCCGTCTTGGTGCCTATGTTCCAGAGTTGAAGCAACAATGGTACCGATTCTGCTCATCTGTGGGACATGAAGAACACAACTTCCATACATATGACTTAATGATAGACTGAGGAAACCTATATAGGGTACAGGCTGACCCTTCTTCTTCACTTTCTCTGTCGAGACAAGAAGGCTCCCTCGCCAGAGGACGGGGGGGGGGGAGAGGTGGAAGCGCAGGTCGGGGAAGAGGGCAATTGATATGTTATAATTGTGGAGAAGTAGGGAACTTCGCAAGGGACAATCCGAACCCTGCACGACAATGTTGTAGATATTGTAGACAATTGGATCATGTGATCGATGATTTTCCAGTACTGATAGAAAAAATGCAGGAAAAACAATAGATGCCAACGCAGAATGTGAAATGGGTTAAGGCTAAACCACGTGATGAGGGACACAATATTAATGTCATAACGCACAATGACATGGCTACTGGAGGATTTTAGGAAAGAGATGCGGCTGAACCCCTTATCCGAAAAGCCGCTTTCAAAAATGAAATCTTGGACATATAGAAGGAGAAAGAAACCTTCATAAAAGCTCACAAAGACTTTACCAAGGATGAGGCATCTACTTCCGAGGCTCCAACAAACCTAAAAGTGGATGACGATGTTAAAACATTCCTACAAGCATGTATGAAGTTGCTACGCAACCAGAAAGCAGTAGAAAGTATTCAAGCACTGATAAATAGCTGCGCAGAAAATACTGACCCTCCAATAGAAGTTAAATATGTTCATAAAATTTACAAGCATAAAAAGTGCACTAGTGGGGAAATGCGTCTAACTGCGCAGATTTGCAATTATGAAATGGATTAGGTCATCCTGGATCTAGGATGTGATGCAAATTTCCTACCCAAATAGACATGGCAGAGGATGGGAGAACCTAAGCTAGAATGGTCTACTATATAGCTGCGCATGGCTAACCAATAGGAATATCTTACTGTTGGGGAGACTATCAAAGATTATGGTAGATAACGTAGGGTTTAAAGTATATGAGGATTTTGAGGTAATTCAAATTGTAGAAGATGTGGACCCTTATCCTGCACTCCTAGGACTGGATTTGGCTATAGACATGGGAGGCATTATCAACTTGAAGAAAAGGACCATGACTTTTGAGAATGAGGGTACAAGAGTAATAGTCCCTCTAGACCCAACGAAAGGAGAACGGTATAAAAAACATGTGCGTGAAGAAGATGACATGGATCATATCTATAAACTAATCTCCCAGAACAAGGATTGGATTAATCCTATGGCTGATGGTGTGCTTTGCTGGGAGAAATACAGTGAATGCCTCTCTGACTTCGACGGGGAGATTGAAAATTGGAAGAATTGGTTACATGACGTATCTGTGCTACAGTGTCCTAGGGTGACGAAGAGCTTCTGGTGTATCTCCTTAGAGCTAAGACAGCTACCTTACTTTGATGGTTCTGGTAGTATTAGGGATTTTCTTAGAGAATTCGAAGTAGAAGTCCCAAGGGAGTGAAGAATGTGGGCGCTTAACCTAGCCATGTGTGCGACCCCTGCGTAGTGGTGGGAAACTCATAAGGGGACATTTCAGGATTGGGAAGACTATTGCAAGAGGATGATCCTACGGTTTGAACCTCCGGTTCACCTGTGCATGGAGAATTTCCTTGGCCAAGGAGACCCGCGCAAGCACTTGGCCACATGGATGGAGGTGTGGTGCGAAAGGATCAGGGATGAATGGGTCCACCTGTTGGCAATATGATGCTGAGTGTTGTCCTTGATGGCAAACCACTTGATGAAGTTGTCCCTGATGGAATATGTCTTGATGAACTTCTTAAATGATGTATATCTGATGTATCTACAATGAGTACAGAAGGAAATGATGGAAGGAATGTCAGTATGTGCTAGAACATGATGAAAAGAGTATGTCTCAAGGCATACGCAGATTTGTCTAGACAAAGTAGCGTATGCACGCAGGTTATAACGTGCCAAGTCGCGTATGGGCAAAAGAACTCTAAATATGTAAAACCAGGGGTAACCATCATGGTATTGACCCATTGTATTGAGTAATGATTCATCTATGTGACCCCATCCAGGAATACCATCGAAAGTAATGTGGTTTTGGCTCATGGTATTGATAAAGGGTAAACCTATATAAGGAGAAGAAATTCATTGTGCAAATGATGAGCGTGGGAGCAAGATTTCTGAGTCTGAATGAATACTTCTCTCTGAAGTATATCTGAATGGAAAGGGTTACAGTTGAATGAAAGATCTGAATGTATGATGCACTCATGAAGAAATGATAAAGAAGGGAATCTAGATCTGGAATGTATTTGTATCTGCTAGATCTGTTTATGGAATGATTAGATCTGAGATGAGGTGAACATCTGTCTGAAGTGAAGAGTTAAATCTGATCTGAATATTTGATCTGAAGAAGTATGCAGCTTTGTAAAGGTTGAAGATCCATACGCTAGTTTATTACTGTGGAAGCGCATATATACGCGAGTTTGGTAAAGCGAAAGCGCGTATCAGTCCTGAAGTATCAACAGATGTATACGCTGGTTTATGTGAACGGAAGCGCGTATATACGCGATATCAGAGAAAGGAAAGCGCGTATGCAAACTAGGGTTTGCTGAAGTATGGGGTATGAAATGTTTGATCTGTGCTGCTGTGTTATAGCTATCTGTTGAAGATGTTTGACTGTGCTTAAATGTATAGAGTGGGTCCAGTCTGAAAATATGATGAAACGTCGCCTACAAGTTGTGCTCTATTGAAGTTGTTGGATCCAGTGTGAAAATTGATGAAACGTGGTCCATAAAGGTGCTGAGGGTTGTAGCTCCCTTCCAGGAGAGGCTGGTAAACGAGCGCAGGTGGGTGCCTGCGTACTGGTATGAGTCTGCACCAGTACATAAGTTGTAAGATGTTTTCTTTATAATAAAATATTGAAGGCTGAGCAACGACAGCGGTGGTTTTCTCCCGACTTGGGTTTCCACCTAAAATCCTGGTGTTCATGTGTGATGCTTATGTGTGATGGTTTATTTTGTTCTTACTACACATGTTTATTGTTTATTGAACATCTGATGAATGAATGATGGAATGATATATGTGAAGAATTAATGGCATAATTAGATCTCTGTGTATACGCGAGTTTCATAAAGGGTATCCGCGTATATACGCGAGTATGTATCAGGAAAGTAGCGTATGGGTTTTAGAAGTAAGAAAAAGTGAAAAGTTTTGAGTATGCCCTAAATACTGATTCACCCCCCCCTCTCAGTATTTTTCCCAACAATTGGTATCAGAGGAGGTCCTTCTGCAGAAGCTTGATCGCTTGAAGGAGATCCGTCGCAATGGGAAGTCATGAAGGAGTAATGTCTATAAGGCCACCTCTATTCAATGGAGATAATCTGTTATTCTGGAAGATACGAACAAAAGCATATCTGCAAAGTCTTGGTGCAGAAGTATGGGCAATCGTGGAAGAAGGTTATCAATATCCGACAAGTATTCCTACTGATGCAGCAGAAAGGAAGAAGTATGAAATCAATGCCAAAGCAGTCAATGTCTTGTTAGGAAGCATGTCTAAACCAGAATTTGCTAAAGTGATGCAGTTGAATTCAGCAAAAGAAATATGGGACAAAATCATTCTGAGCTATGAAGGAGATACAAAGGTAAAAAGTGCAAAATTCCAAACTCTCAGAATTGAATATGAAAATTTGAAGATTCATAGTGATGAGAGTATTTCCAGTTTCTTTTTACGTCTGGATGATATTGTGAATCGTATGAGAAGTTTGGGTGAAACCATAACTGATACTACTCTGGTTTAAAAATTCTTAAGATCTTTGACTTCAAAATTTGAGTCAAAAGTAGCAGCTATTGAAGAAAGGAAAGATCTGCAAACTCTTACTATTTTTCAATTGCATGGTATCCTAACTGCTTATGAAATGAGACAAGGAGGTCTCTCTCAAATTAAAGAAGTTGCTTTTAAGGCACGTGCAAAAGGAAAAGAAAAGAAAGATGTCAAGGAATCAAATTATATATCAGAAGAAGAAGAAGAAAATTTTGTGAGAAAACTCCAACTTGGAACTGGAAGATTCAAAGGTAAGCTCCCCTTCAAATGTTTTGGTTGTGGAAGAGTTGGTCATTATGCTGCTAAATGTCCTTATAGAGAAAATCATGATAAAGAGAAACAATCTACAAAGGGAAAGAGTTATTATGCAAATGAAGATGATACATCAAGTGAAGATGAAGAAGATTCTGACCAAGATCTGAAAGTGCTCATGGCAAAGAAGCAAAAGAAGAAGGCTACTCAAAGAAAGGAGAAATCTCAGAAAACATGTGCAGCAGAAAATGAAGAAGATGAAATAGGTATCGATTGTTGTTCTTGTAATCCACTTTCTTGTGCATGTAATGATGAAGATAGTGAAAATAACAGTATAAGTCTAGAAGCAAATCTCAAGATCAATGATGAAAGTACTTATTGGGATCAATTCAAAAGGAAGGAATCTATCTACAAAGATGTGATCTCTAAAATGAATGAACAGATAGAAACAATGAAGGGACAGATAGACAAGTATCAAGGGTTGTACGCTCTTGCAACCAATCAAGGTGAAAAACTTGAAGCAGAAATCATCTCTCTGAAAGCAGATTTCGAAGCGTCAAATAAGAAGATTGAGGAACCTCTATTATTATTTGAAAAGGAAGGTCTTGAAGTAGAAATCATCTCCTTGAAAGCAGATCTGGAAAAGTCAAATAAGAAGAATGAAGATCTACTTCAAACATTTGAAGAACAAGAGAATGGTTTGAAAAAAGAGATCCTAAATTTGAATGATCAAGTAGAAGCAGGAAGAAGGGTTGAAGAAAGTATGAAGCAGCAATGCCAAAAATTAGAGGTTGAGGTAAATATTTTGAAAGGTAAATTAGAAGAAAAGGATAAACGCTCGAGTTTTCAAGATAGTACTAAGATTCTGGATAACATTCTTTGTATTCAAAGATCTCCTTCTATTAAACTTGGTCTTGGTTTTCATGAAACGGTTAAAGGAGAATCTAGTTCACAAGGAGGTGCTATAGATTCAAAGGATGACAAAGTAAAATCTGAAGTGTTGAAAGCAACAAAAGGTCAACCAACAATGATGAATTCTCAAAGCAAATCATTCAATAATGTTGAATGCTTCAAATGTCATAATTATGGGCATGTTGCAGCAAATTGCAGAAGCAGAATGTTTCAGCCACAAACAAACAGATTCTACAAAGAGAGGTACTCTAGTTTTTTCAAGGGATATTTTTTTTTCATGCAACAAGTATGGTCATAAAGCAGCTGATTGCAATAGAAGGAAGAATAGAGAAACACACTATGATCCTTATGCTTACTTATCTGGTCATATAAGATGTTATGCTTGTAACAATTATGGGCATGTGGAAAAGGAATGCAGGATGAACAGATCTGAGAATTTGAACAATTTCCAGCACACAATAAGAAACTTCAAGAAAAACTGGAAAAGGAAGGAAGACCGGTCAGAAACGTAGGGAATATTGACCCTACTGTAGTCATCAGCTTCTAAAGCTTACTTCACTTAATGAGTGCAAAAGTGATGTGAGATACATTATAGGGATTAGTAATGTATCGTCATAGGGGGAGCGATGTATGGTGATTTCCATGATTGTTTTGGTAATTCTGGGTATGTGTATTTCTGACAGTGCATCTGGTGTGAAGAAAATATAGGTACAGGAAGGAAAAATTCAGGGGGAGATGGAGGAATGTGAAATTTTCTATATTTCACTTTCCATATGCAAGTTCTATGAACTAAAGCTGCATATACACGCGAGTTCCAGCAGACACAGTCGCGTATGCATTGATGATAAGAGAATTGGGATGATAGCTGAAGATCAGGAGCAGAGGTTCAAGGGGAGCATCAGTCTGACTACTAATGATTGTGCTGTTAGCATTATTCTGGTTATACTCATGCTAATGAAACAATACATGGTTTCTTATGTTGAATATTATGGATTGGCCCGGATCGCTTATTTGATGAAGAATATCTTTTGGATATGATGGAAGTCTTTTGATTCGGAGATCAGGACAGATCTTGCAGAGAATGTTGTTGATGACTTGCTGTTGAAAGTGTTCAGGTTGCACAAGCTAAGGAGGAGCCTTGGTCATATGAAAAAATGTTTGGATGCACATGTTCAGGGGGAGCACTAGCCTAACTGAGTATAATGCATTGTTGGCATTATGATGGTTCTGATATATGATCTCTCTTTTGAGGTCTTTCTGGTACTGGTCATAAAAAGTCATACTTGTAATTTGATAAAAAAAGGTCTTGTTGAGACCCATGATGTAAAATTGTAATATTCAGTCATGTAAGGACTTGTTCAATTTGTAAACCCACTTTATTGGGTATATGAGTCAAATTTGTAAACCCACTTGGTTGGGTAGTTGAGTCAAATTTGTAAACCCACTTGGTTGGGTAGCTGAGTCTCATATGTAAATCCACTTGGTTGGATCTTTGATGTAAGTATGATTCATTGGTGATAGGAAGGTCATAGAGTCATGTACTTCATTGAAAAATATGTTTGAAGATTCAGCTTGAACTCAGGGGGAGCATGGTAACTTCAGTGCACATAAGATCTGCAGAGCTCTTATGTCTACATGAGGGGAAAAACCTTGTGTTGGTTTTAGTCCGCCCTTTGCCCTTGATGTCAAAGGGGGAGAGTGACATGGTGTTTGAATATCATGAATAATGGTTGTGCTTAATGTATCTATCTGTTGTGGTGATCAAACACCATCGTGGTTGCCATCAAGTCCAAAGGGGGAGATTGTTGGCAATATGATGCTGAGTGTTTTCCTTGATGGCAAACCACTTGATGAAGATGATGGAAACCTACTTGATGAAGTTGTCCCTGATGGAATATGTCTTGATGAACTTGTTAAATGATGTATATCTGATGTATCTACAATGAGTATAGAAGGAAATGATGGAAGGAATGTCAGTATGTGCTAGAACATGATGAAAAGAGTATGTCTCAAGGCATACACGGATTTGTCTAGACAAAGTAGCGTATGCACGTGGGTTATAACGTGCCAAGTCGCGTATGGGAAAAAGCGCTCTAAATATATAAAACCAGTGGTAACCACCATGGTATTGACCCATTTTATTGAGTAATGATTCGTCTATGTGACCCCGTCCAGGGATACCATCGAAAGTAATGTGGTTTTGGCTCATGGTATTGATAAAGGGTAAACCTATATAAGGAGAAGAAATTCATTGTGCAAATGATGAGCGTGGGAGCAAGATTTCTAAGTCTGAATGAATACTTCTCTCTGAAGTATATCTGAATGGAAAGGGTTACAGTTGAATGAAAGATCTGAATGTATGATGCACTCATGAAGAAATGATAAAGAAGGGAATCTAGATCTGGAATGTATTTGTATCTGCTAGATCTGTTTATGGAATGATTAGATCTGAGATGAGGTGAACATCTGTCTGAAGTGAAGAGTTAAATCTGATCTGAATATCTGATCTGAAGAAGTATGCAGCTCTGTAATGGTTGAAGATCCATACGCTAGTTTATTACAGTGGAAGTGCATATATATGCGAGTTTGGTAAAGAGAAAGCGCGTATCAGTCCTGAAGTATCAACAGATGTATACGCTGGTTTATGTGAACGGAAGCGCGTATATACGCGATATCAGAGAAAGGAAAGCGCGTATGCAAACTATGGTTTGCTGAAGTATGGGGTATGAAATGTCTTATCTGTTCTGCTGTGTTATAGCTATCTGTTGAAGATGTTTGACTGTGCTTAAATGTATAGAGTGGGTCCAGTCTAAAAATATGATGAAACGTGGCCTACAAGTTGTGCTCTATTGAAGTTGTTGGATCCAGTGTGAAAATTGATGAAACGTGGTCCATAGAGGTGCTGAGGGTTGTAGCCTTCAGTCAGGGGGTTGTAGCTTCCTTCCAGGTGAGGGGGGGTTTGTGGCGAGTGCGGGTGGGTACTGCTTGTGCGCAGTATGATGCAACGCCGGTACATAAGTTATGGAATGTTTTCTCTATAATAAAATAAGGCTGAGCAACGACGGCGGTGGTTTTCTCCCGACTTGGGTTTCCACTAAAATCTTGGTGTTCATGTGTGATGCTTTGTGTGATGGTTTTATTCGTTCTTATACACATGTTTATTGTTTATTGAACATCTAATGAATGAATGATGGAATGATATAAGTGAATAATTAATGGCATAATTAGATCTGTGTATACGAGTTTCATAAAGGGTATCGCGTATATACGCGGTTAATATCGGAAAGTAGCGTATGGGTTTTAGAAGTAAGAAAAGTAAAAAGTTTTGAGTATGCCCAAAATGCGGATTCACCCCCCCTCTCGGTATTTTTCCCAACACCATTTTGTTTATTCATGCCTTGAGACCAATTCCCACTGCATGGTATCTAGATGCAGAACTACATCAGCGTACCCGCCAGTGGGAGACCATGAAGGACGATTTTGTGGGGACATTTGGATTGATAGGTGGAACGAAGGCATTAGACGAGGCCCTGCAAGATATAGATGCCCTAGTATTTGATGAATCACACTCGCGTGTGGAGTACGGGGCACCGTCTTGGGACACACGGATGCAGGATATTGTTAAATGCCACAATATATCAATGGAGGAATGTGATGAAGACCCGCGAAATATCACTATCCTAGAATTAGAGGGAGAATGTGCAGTTGCTGGACCCCGACTGCAGACTGTCGATGTGACCAAGCCTCTTAAGCTAAGGGAAGTCAACATTAGAACAAAAGAACAACCTAAGCTAGCTAAAATTGGGGACTACGAGGATGACAATACTATTGGAAAAGTCGTTGAACTTCTCGAAGTACCGGGACCACACTGTTCTCAGAAATTCTCAGAACTAAAGGGTATTACAAGGGACCTGGGGGTCATGCGCATCACTTTAAAACTGGATGCACGCCCTGTCAATTAGCAACCTTACCGCTTGAACCCTAATTATAAGCAGAAGTTAGGGAAGAAATTGACAAAATTATAGCCACAGGTATCATCGAACCAGTAGAACAATCATATTGGGTAAGCCCTATGGTGGTCGAAGAGAAAAATACTAAAGGAAAAATAAGAATATGCGTCAACCTGTGCAAGATGAATGATGCATGTTTACATGATCCTTTTCCTACGTCATTCTCTAATGAAATCCTCAACAGTGTGGGAGAATTGCAGGAAGCACTTTTCGTCATGGAAAATTTTGGGGCCAATATTCGCAAGTGGGCTAATTTTCGATTATTTTTCCAAAAAAAAAAGATTAGTAATTTCATTTTTTATAAAATGATTTGCATACAATTTACATTATAAAATTATTTTCTTGTAAAAATAGCCAATATTATATAAGTATATATAAAATCATTATAAGTTCCAGTTTTAAGTTTAATCTTTGAGGAAGATTTTTAAACATATCGTTTCTACTTTAAGATTAAGTTTAAAGGTTGTGGGTATTTATACAATAATAATTCTAGCTCCAAAGAAAGTCTATTATACTATATCCAACCCTGATCCCAACCCTACAGATATAGTAGACAATCCGGACGAGATAGGAAAAAATAAAAAGCATATTGTTAGTTCAGAAACTGAAGTACCCCTGAGAAGAGCCAATTCTTTACCCAAAGAATTAGTAAGCTTATCAGACATTGAATTTGATCCGACATTTGAAAAATCATTATTTAGAACCAAATCTGAAACTGATTTAAAGGAAACTGTTTTAGATCCTGTTTTTACTTCTTTTGTGAATGAGAAACAGAAAGTTATTTCAGCACCTGTAAAATCGGACAAAACTGAAAGTCAAAGTCCAATAGAAAGGGTAAGTGTCACAAAAACTAAAGACTTTGAAGAAGCTATTAAGTTAGCCAATTTTTTGTCTTAATTTAAACCTCTAGTTTCACAATTATCCAACACCATCTTTCCAGCAGCAGATTCTACTCTGTATGCTGCCACTTCATTTACAGATTCCACTATCAGTTCACCACCAGAGCCTATTAGTCCTAAGTTTCCTTTGCATCCTAGGATCATATATTCATCATATCCTCAATCCACCGCTAGTTCATCCACAGAACCATTCATCCCTGAGCTGCCCTTGCAGCCTAAAGTAGTATTTCCATCATTCACTAAACCCACTACAAACACTACCACAATATTCCCTAGCCATACCACTTATTTTTCATCTCCTTTTCCAAGCTCTTCAAGTTTAGCCTTAAGCACATCTACTATTGTAACCAGCACTATCCTTGCCACTACTACAGTACCTCCCAATTTAGCAAAAATCCAAGCCATGGTAGCCAGATATTCTCCCTTGGTCTTACCTCCAAACCTCCATGAAATGCCCCAAAATTACCAAAAGGATATCCCTTTGTTTGATAATTTTTCACAAATTACTGCACAACAACATATCACCAGAATGAATAATTTTTGGGAAATTTATGAGATAGATGAGTTTGATGTCAGAATGAGGTTTTTTGCACAAAGCTTAACTGGAGAAGTGAAAACATGGTTTAGAAATTTAGGTGTTGGGACTATAGCAGACGTAGCTGCATTCCATAGAGCTTTCCTAAATAAATGGGAAAAGAATAAAAATCCCCTACAAATATTATATGAGTTTGATGCTGTTAAAAGAGCTCCCAATGAGTCTGTCCAAAATTTTTGCACCAGATACAACAGTATTTACAATTCTATTCCTGTAGACCTTAAACCCACTCCATATTCCGTGTTGCTCAAATTCCCTGATTGTTTTGATGTAGACATGGCCTATCAACTTAGAGAAATGGATGCAGACACCCTAGAACAAATGCAACTAAATTCTGTCAGAGTAGAGATCAATATCCTTGCCAAAAAAGACATAATGAGAAACAAGAGGAGGGTTACTATCAAAGAAGAAGCTTCAAACTTAGATGGTAAATTTGATTTTATTAACAAAACATTAGAAAAAGTAGTTGAGAGACTAGACCACATTAAAAGGAAACCACAATGGGAGAATCAATCCAAAATCAGGAATCCCAACTACAGGAAAAACAACAATCCTGGGAAAGGTAAAGAACCCTCCCTAGATCAGAACATAAGACCCCCATTCCAAGATAAATTTGCACAGAGTTCTCAAAACAATGTTGGGGATGAGGAAGAGATCAACATAGTTATGGGGATAGATGAAAACAGTACAATTTTCCTCTCTTACGAGGACCAGGAACTCTTTGAGCTACAACAGTTCAAAGTGGAATCTAGTGAATCCTTTGACTATAAGCTAGGTTATGACTTCGTAATCAATGAAATTCACAGCCAATATAACCTTAGGAACAAGAAAAACAATGAGCTTACTACAAAAAACAATGCTCCAACTCAAAAAAACCAAAACAAAAAGAATATTTAGGCTCCCAAAACAAAACTTTTGCAAATTATTCCCAGAGAAAATAAACAAAATTCAAACCGACCCAGTCCTAAAAAATAGCCTAATCCAAAGATTGTAGATATCACTAATGAGGTGGCCCAATCCTCCAGAGATGCCCAAAAGGCTAATACTACAAAGACCACCAATTCAGCAACAGTTACTGATTCAAAAAAGAATCCAGCTGACTCAAAATCATCAAATCTTAAATCTTTTGCTGAGAATTCCAAATCCGATAAAGCATATGCTAACACTCAAACTGTTCCTGAATAAACAATCAAAGATAGCAAAAATCAGGAAACTGAAACAGAAGATAAAAGACAACCTCACACCAAAGGTAAAACTGTTGAAACACAAGAAAAATTATCCCAAACAACAGTTACAAAAGATGAAATAATTGAAACACAAGAAAAATCATCCCAAAAAACAGTTCCAAAAGATGAAATAATTCAAGCTATCAAATCTCAGTCAACATTTAACATTCAATCTGAAATATCCAAGTTAAAGATAGTTGTTCCCTTAGTTGAACTGGCTAAAAATTACTTGTATAGATCTATTATTACTGAAACATTGAATGTAAATGAAAATGAAGATACAATTAATATGAGTGACGATAGACCTAAATTAATCTTTGGTCCAAATGTAGATGGTAAGCATTCAGATGGGTCAGTACCTCCATTTTATTTAAGTTTTACTGTACATGATCAGATATTACACAATGCTATGCTAGATACTGGAGCTTCCCATAACTTAATACCCAGAGAAATAATGGAAACCCTGAATCTAGACATAGCCTGACCATATAAAGATCTGTTTTCATTTGATTCATCTAAAGTCCAATGCATAGGATTGATTAAAGATCTATGCGTAAACTTAGTCCAATATCCTAGTAAAAGTATGATCATGGATGTTGTGGTAGCTGATATCCTGCCAAAGTATGGCATGCTTCTTTCTCTCTCATGGGGAGAAAAGTTGCAGTGATCTCTACAACTTGACATGATTTATGCCACTATCTCGGTATTTGGACAGCCCAAAAAGCTTTGCAGAGAAACCTTAATGAATTTTATGATCAGCAGTGCTGAAAGACCTACAAATTACCCAATCTATTCAACTCCTACTGATCTTGATTCCTTTATTCTCTGTAACTCTAATCATAATAACAGCCAAACTGAACTCACTGATAAGAAGCCTAAAATAATGGATGATTACATTGGTCATGAAGCTTTATGGCATTTGGATTTTGATGGATCTATGAATAAATCAGGAGCTAGAGCTAGTGTATGGATTACCAACATTGAAACTAGCCATTCCCAAGGACATGCTTTTAGATTGAATTTCAAATATACTAATAACATGGCTGAATATGAGGCTTTAATCTTAGGTCTTCAAATCATCAAAAAATTGGGAGGGCAAAGAATATTGGTCATGGGAGATTCAGAGTTAGTTATCAAGAAAATAAATGCAGAATACTTTGTTCACAATCCCAGACTGGCCAGATACAGGGACACAACACATGATTTGGTTGAAGATTTGTTAGAAAGCAAGTTTTCTATCATTCCTAGAAAACAAAATATGCAAGCCCATTGTTTAGCAGCCTTTGCCAGCACTTGCAAATTTCCATTTTCACCAATACAAAAATACACTGCTAAAATCAAACACAGACCTATAGTCCTAGATAATGTAAAACACTGGAAAATTTTCTCAGAAGATGAACAAATCTATCACTTTTTGAACAATGAGCAAGAGTTTCAAAATTTCCAAATTTATAATGATTGTAATATAGATTCAACTTGTAATATAGATTCAATTTTTTTTCAAATAGATGATTTAGATGTACATAATTTTGATAGACCTACTATATTTACTTAGAGTGACATAAATGACTTGGAAAAAGTAGATATAGAGGAAATGATGGAAGATGAACCAGATTTGATTGATTTAAAACATAACATTTTACCCAAAGTTTTAACTCCCCTATAAGACTTGTTTGATTCCAATGATGTGCCCAAAAGGCCAAAATTGGAACCAGTCAGGTCTGATATAGAAGAGTGTAACTTAGGAACAAATGAAAAACCAAAAATGATCAAACTATCAAAGTCCTTATCATCAGAATAAAAGGTTAAATACATAGAAATTTTGAAAGAAAAACAGGATTTTTTTGCATGGTGTTACGAAGATCTGAAAACTTACAAAAAAGACATAATTCAACATAAGATTCCTTTGAAAGAAAATCAAAAACCTTTTCAACAAAATCTAAGAAGGATTAATCCAATTTTGTTGCCTTTAATGGAAGAAGAAGTTAAAAGGATGTTTGATGCACAAATAATTACATCAGTCAGGTATTCTGATTAGGTATCTAATTTAGTGCCCACCAGAAAGAAAATAGGAGAAATTCGACTGTGTATAGACTTTAGAAATCTCAATAAAGCTTCCTTGAAAGACAATTACCCCTTGCCTAAAATGAATCATATTTTGCAGAGGGTGGCAGGTTCTTCAAGAATTTCTTTACTAGATGGTTTCTCTGGTTATAATCAAATTCTAGTTCATAAAGATGATCAAACTAAAACTTCATTTACCACTCCTTGGGGCACTTTCATGTATGTGAAACTGCCTTTTGGATTGAAAAATGCAGGAGCTACTTTTTAGAGAGCCATGGATATTGCCTTTACTAAGGAAATCCATGAATTTTTACTTATCTATCTTGATGTTATTACTGTCTTTTCAAAAACAAATGATGAACACTTCGATCACATGAGACAAGTCTTTATCAAGTGTAGAAAATATGGTATATCCATAAATCCTAAAAAGACTCTTTTCGGACTAGAAGAAGGAAAACTATTAGGTCACATAATCTCCAAAGAAGGAATTAGAATAGACCCTGCAAGAATTGAAGCTATTTTGAACATTCAACCACCAAGAAACATAAAAGAACTTCAAGAATTCTTGGGTAAAATAAATTTCTTAAGAAGATAATCTCTAATCTGGCTGAAATCATAAAAGAACTCAACAATATGCTTAAAAAGGACTCTGCAATAAAGTGGACTGTAAATGCAAAACAATCTTTCGAATCCATAAAACAAGCCTTGACAAAAGCACTAGTCCTCATCAGCCCAGATTATACAAAATATTTCATAATATTTTCCTTTGCATCTGAACACACCATAGTTGTAGTTCTTCTGCAGAAAAACAATCAAGGTTTTGAACAACCATTGCATTCTTTAGTAAAGCCCTTAGAGATACACCTCTGAAGTACAATATAATGGAAAAATAGGCTTTAGCCCTGGTTAAAGCCATAAAGGATTTCAGAGTTTACATACTTCATTCCCACATCATTGCATATGTCCCCAATGCAGTAGTCAAAGATATTCTGACACAAGATGGACCTGATAGTAGGAGAGGAAAGTGGATTACCACTATCCTTGAATACGATCTAGAAATCAAACCAACAAAGCTCATTAAATGACAGGGTTTAGCTAGATTGATGGTTGAATCCAATTGTAATACCTTAGATATCAATTTCATTTCACAAATAGATGACCAGGAGGAGATGGCGACTCCATTGATCAGTGAGGCCTATCTAGACTCACCATGGTACTCTGATATTATCTTTGTACTAACACATTTACAAGCTCCTCCTAGGTTAACTAAAACCAAAGCAAGATTCATCAAACAAAAAGAAATGAAGTTTTGTATCTTAAACAATGCACTTTACTGGAAATAAAATAGTGGATTTTTACTAAAATTTTTATTAAAATATGAGGCTGACAAAATTCTTGAGGAATTTCATGCAGGTGACTGTGGAGGCCAACTATACTAGAAGATTACTGCAGACAAAATACTGAGAGCTGGTTTTTACTGGCCAACTTTATTTTCTGATGTTAAAAAATTTGTTACCTCCTATCACAAATGCCAAGTTTTTGAAGGGAAAAAGAAATTATTGCCCTTACCTCTTAAGCCTATATCAACCGAAAAGCCATTTCAACAATGGGGGTTAGACTTCATTGGTGAAATCCATCCTCCATCTTCAGGCCAACATAAATGGATTTTAACTGCTACATATTACTTTACTAAGTGGATAAAAGCCATTCCTACTAGGCAAGCCACTAATTCAGTTATAATCGCATTTATAGAAAGCAATATTTTATCAAGATTTGGATGTCCACATAAGATTATTACTGACAATGAAACCACATTCAAATCCAAGAAAATGATTTCTTTCTGTCATAAATACCATATTACCTTAGGTCATTCCACTACTTATTATCCCCAAGGTAATGGTTTAGCCGAATCATCAAACAAAAGCTTAATCAATATCATCAAAAAATTACTCCAAGAAAATAAAAAGACCTGGAACAAAAAGTTAGTCTATGCCTTATGGGTTGATAAACTAACCACAAAGAAGTCCATTGGAACTTCACCTTATCAGATTTTTTTATGGAATAGATGCAGTTTTCCCCTCTTCCTTGGGTGTTCTAGTCGTGAAGATTATCCAGGAATCACAGGTGGAAATAAATGATATTCAACGAAGAATCAATGAAACCATACATCTTCAACAAACTATGGAAGAATTTTATGAAAAATCACAAGTTTTACATGATAAAATCAAAAATATTTTTGACAAAAGGGTTAAAGAAGATGGTTTTTTCATAGGAGATCAAGTTTTGAGATGGGATTCACGAAGAGAGGATAAAGGAAAACATGGAAAGTTTTACTTTATATGGCAAGGACACTATGTGATATATGGTTACAGAGGTAACAATTATTTTTTCATCAAGAATTTGGATGGAACTAAACTTCAAGAAGGACCAGTGAATGGTAGGATGCTGAAACACAACTATTCTTCAGAGTCACTCAATAGTTAGATTGATTTACTTTATCATTGTAAATATTCATTGCAAGTGTGTATATTGGATTGGATATTTTATCTACAAAGTTGAAGCCTGAAGAGAAGGCCCTAAGCTTTGCAGTACAAAATTTCAAAAGTATGAATTGTTGCAAAAACCAAAAGACAATTACAAGGTCACCAAGGTCAAAGATGAAGGCTACTGATCTCAGAGTTCTTGACATTCCACCAGGAAATGCCATCCCCAAGTGAAGCCGATGTTAGTAACCTATAAATATAGGATTCATAATTTTGACTTGACTGATGGTAGTCTTGTAAATATGTACAAAATTTTCTTTATGCAAGTTATTTTCCCATATTTTTTAAGAAATAAAAAAATCAAAAAATCAAAAAGAGGGTAAAAAGTCCTAAAAGAAAAATCAAAGGACTTAGAAAAAATAATATACCCCAAAAGAAAAAAGATGAATAAAACATGAAAGTGTGCAAGTATAAATGCCACTACTTTTACTTCTTGCAGTTGATTATGGCAGAGTGTCAGTAAATGCCATAATCCATGATGAGTTGAACAATTTAATCTTGACTTATCATGTTTCAATTTACTTGTTTTAGATAGTGAATAAACAATTTTCATACAGTTTAATCATGACAATTCATTAGTTAGGTAGAGAATAAAAGGATCCAACAGTTTAATTTGGATTCTTGGTTGAAATAAGTGTAGAATTAGATAGTTTACTGCTTTCAAAAAGATAAAATGTTGTAAGGTTGCTAGTTCAAATGCACCTGATTAAAATAGAAGGAAAAATGTTAGAAGATAATGATTGGGTAGGTAGAAGAAGGTGGGAATCATCATTGTAAATATATTTCACCAGGCTACAAATAACTAATTTCCCCTCCCCATAGCAATTTGATATTCTATACTATCAATCAAAGAGGCTCAAGGCATTTCCTTGACTTCTGTTAGGACCGGACCCAAGGCTCAATGACTGATTAGTTGAAAATGTTAAGTTTCTATATTAATCCCAGAAATTTTCATCATTTACCCCTTCATGCACTCATCACCATTTAACATCATAAGTGGGAACTATTTTCTTACTTAAATATTACATAAATACCCATTTTATTAACTTCCTCCATTTTACAAGACATAAAAACCCTCAAAAACATGATATTCTAAGTAAAAGTGATTAAATTATGATAATAAAGCTTGGCTTTAATTTTCACTTTCCTTAGTTTTATTTATGAATTTTGAGTATTCAATTTCCCTTTTCATATTAACACTTAACATATTTTATTAACTCCCTATCAATTATCCTAGTCCTATCAATATAGCTCCCTTTTATTTAATATCCCCAAAACCCTCTTATTATATACTTTTTATGTCAAAGATATTAAACACATGTTGAAAAAAATCTTGAAATTACCCCTTTGACATGAAACTTATCCATAATAAAATATCCCCTCTCCCCTATAGTTTTAGACCTTTTATAAATCTGAAACTATATAGTATAAATAAAATTGAAAATGCGCAATTTATTTACACATTGTGTATATAAAACAACGAAGAAAAAGATTTTATTCGCCTTTCCCCTCATAAGCTTTACCCATGGTTAAAGCTTTAACCTTATCCCATTTTCCCGATACATATCATTTTATCACAGTCTAAACCCTGGTTTGATATACCTTTAATAAACCGCCCATTCTATGTATAAACCCCTTTTATACATAATTTTCATTAAAAAATACGAAGCATCTTCAAATTCATTCTAGACCCTCTGATCATCCTAATCCCTTTAATCCTACGGTCTAAACTAAACGCAATAAATCATTCCACCGCCCCCACCATTTCCATCGCATTAGCCTATAACCGTTGATTATCCTTATTAGATCGACAGCTAATATTTAACTCAGGTCCCACCTTTCCATATCCCTGCAACTTCCCGAGAAATCTCGGCCGTTCACACTGGGCGATCAAATCCGACGGCGCGTATTCAATATCGCATTATAAAAGTGATCGGGCGAAGTTGGTAAAAAAATTTGCGATAAAAGTTGTTTCTCCAAACCACCATATGCTACGTGTCTTATTTTTATTGGATCGCATTGCAAAAGCGAAAAACCATTTACTGCCCAAGAGCAATGCGATAACCACTAATGGTTTCACCTTCAAACGCAAAAACCACTCCTACCATTAATTCCGACCTGTAATTAATGTCATTTGTATTTTTAAAACTTAAGGTTTCAACCTTAGTTTTTATTGTTTGCATTCATTTACGCTTTCGCCCTTTCAGAATCACTCACAGATACCATTTCCAGAGCTATTTTCGAACCAGTTCATAATTCTAAAAGCCATTTCCCCTCTTAATTTCGCCTCTGAAGACTCCCAGTGCCTTCTACCAAACAGTTGCAACCGTTTGAAGACTAGTACCACTTGCAACCCTCTTCGACTACATCCATACCTGTTCAAAGGTATTTTTCAGTAAAAAAAACCTCAAAATTCTTAATTTTCAAGAAAAAATTAAACCAATTTGAATTTAAAAGCCAAAAGTACTCATCTGAGAGTACTCAAACCTTGAAGAAACAGGGGAAACCCTGTCAAAATTGTCCCAGAATTTTCCACTTCTGCCTGAAGAATTTGACCATCCAAAAGTTATTCCTACGGTGAAAATCCATTTAAATTACGAAAAAAACCATTGAAATCCCTTTCTAGTCCTTTGTATATTAAAAGTTTGTGTTTTCATCATAAAACCCTTGCCCAGATTCCGAATTTTTCCCAAAAGCAGCTTAATTAACCTTCTTTTTCCAGAAAGAGCTAAGCGAATAGTCTAATTTTGATCAGTTTCATTAAAAATGACTAAAAAGCAGATCACCCCTAGGACAAGAGGTCCCAAACCACAGAAGCCTGCCTCCAGCAAGCTTCCAAACCCCAAACCATCCAAAATTGATAAACCTACTCCTATCCTAACTGCATATTCTACTGAAGTAGTTAGACCATTGCAGCCACCTGTCACCTCTGAAGAGAACAATCCCTTGATTGACTTAGACTATAGAATTGCTGATGCTACTTTAGAATTTGATCTACTTGAAGTACATAGATGGTGTCAGGAGAAATTTGAGAAAAAAGTGGCAAATGATATACCTGTATGGGACTCCAACTTGCCTAAATATGTGGTTCCCATCACTCATAAAAATCAAGATTTCATTAGATTGTGTCAAATGCACTATATCCCTGACTAGAGATGCATGGTAAACAAAGATAGTGAGGTCCTGTTTTACATAACTGATGAAGCCATCAATGATATGCTCCAACTAAGCCATGATCCACGAGCAGTATCATTGTCTATTGAAGATTTGACTAAGATGTATTTGGATCTGGATTTTCCTAGGAAGTTTGAGATCCTTCAAAATTTCATGCCTAATCATGTCAACCTTCCTAAGGTAAATCCACCTTATGATACTTTTGACTTCCCTAAGGGCTCCAGTCAAATCATTTCCATGCTATCATTCATTATAGGCTATGCTAATGATGAGTTTACAGATGCCTCCATCCTAGATTTCCTTTCTACCTTGTCTCCAGAAAAACAGCCAGAATTGGTCTTAAACTTTGCCAAATTCATTGTTGATAATATGCATTATCATTTAATAAAATTACCTGATGAAGGAGTGTTCAAATATACATCATATCTATTACATCTCTTCCTATTTTCTCAGGCAAATAATTTTCCAATTACATTACAGAAGATGGATATGGAAGGTAAACCTCTTTCAGTGATATTCTGGACTTCTCTTCTCATGAAAAACAACAGTGAGTACAACTACAGGGATTTCAATGATTTTTTTATCAGACCTGCCATGAGTTTGTTGAACAAAGCAGAGCCACCAAGGATCAATGAAGAAATCAAAAGAATTTTACAGTTGTCTGAAAACTGTAAAGTTGGAGATTGGTATTTGTATAAAAATCACATAGAAATCAGAGTATATTGTGCAATCTTGGCTCCTTAAAAATTACCAAAGTTTCTAACTACCAATATTTTTTCTTTGGAATACTTGAGACAGATTTTGAATTCAAATGCAGTGAACTTCACAGCCTCCAAAAAGAAAGCACAATTCAAGTTAAAAATTCAAATTGGCCCCTTCATAGTCAACAACAAAGATGCTTTGAAGGAGGTAATCAACAAATTATCAGCATTCAAGTTCCAAGAAAGCTTTTACTGGAACTATGATCCTCAAGGTATTTTGAGTAACCTCAGGGTCAAATGTAAGTTAACTCCATTCCTCCATGAGTCAAGGCCACTAATTGAAAAGTATGCTAATAAAATGGAATGGGTTGCAAACACTTTAATTGATGATATTTAGGAGATGCAAACATATATCCTGTAGGAAAATCAGATGGACAGTACATAGGTGGTTACAGTTAACCAACAAGAAGAGGTATCTAATAAAAGGCCTAGAAAAGAAGAAGGCTATTTGGCAGAGATAATTATTGAAAATAAATTTAAAACAGTCTACAGCAAGAAGGCCAGAAAGACTACTCTAGAAAAAGAAGGAGTCATAGATGTAGATGATAATAATGATCAGTGAATAGATGATGAGGCCATAATGATTGTTAATGAAACACTCAGGGAAATTCAGAATGAACAGGTACAAGCACAGGGAAAAGGCAAAGAAATGGTTGAAGCTAAAATAAATACAGAAGCTCCCTCTTCCTCTAAAAAAACGGAAAAAACTGATTCTGATATTCAGAAAAGGTTCAAGCAGATCAGGGAAAAGAATGAGGAAATCAAGAATGAAGTTTATTCTAAATTTCTAAAGGAAAAACCAGGAGATAAAGATAGACTTGTGATAGCCTTTGATTTCTCAACAAATAAAATGATCATGTCTTTTCTCCAACCAGTAGTAATAGATCCAAAGTCAGCCACAGACTATAGGAAAACAGAGTTTGAAGTGAATGCTGATACTATACATGAACTAGACCAAATAGAGTTCCACATAAGTGCTTTAGAGATGCTATATTCAAAAGTAGTAAGAAAAACCATGAGTGCTACCATGCTTCAAAAGACTGTATCTAATTTGAAAACTCAAATGAAATTAGATAAAGCATCTCTACATGCTAAGGATTTGAGGATCAAGTCATTAGAATATTTGGTGATAGAAATTGGAGTAGATCCCTCTAATATTGAAGTTGCTAAGAAATTGATAAGGCAGAGGAATGAGGATATTGCTGCCTTGAGAAAGCAACTCAAATTGCCACAGAGTGAGCACCCTCAGGAAAAAGAAATTCTTTAGGAAAAGACAGAAAAGGATGAAATTATGCAGCTAGTTTTGAAGATGACAGCTCAGATTAAACAGATGGAAAATCAAATAGAATCTCTAATGCAAGAAAATGAAACATTGAAGAAATCTCATGAAGTCTCCATTCCCAGAGTTATTCCAACTGTAAGTACAATTGTTCCCTCGACATTGGCAAAACATTTGGCACCGAAAGGAGTATTGGCAACTGCAGTGTCAATTACTTCTAAAAATATCTCTGCCACTTCATCATCTACATCACAGGTAAATCAAATGGGTGAAACAGCTACCATAGTCAAGGCTATGGAAGACATGTCCTTAAAAGATAAAGAGATAATCATTTTGAAAGGTACTATATGAAATCTTGAAACATAAAATAGAGATGCATTAATTACATCCAAAGGACATGAACAGAGAGCCAACAGATTGCAGGAACAGGTAAAGATTCTACAACAATAGGTTAATCTCACTGAACAGGTATCTTATATCAAAAATGATCTTTGGAACAACATCATTCAGGGAATACATTTACAATGGCCCTCAATCCAAATTATTTATGAACAAAGAGAGTTACTCAAAGCAGCACAAATAGAAATTCAGAAGACAAAAGAAGAACTGGCTGGCAAACCTGCTCAAGCCTTGAAGCTTATTACATTTTTGAATAGCAAACACAGAGAAGAGCTTGAAGAGCTAAAAATTCAGGATAGAACTGAAAGCATACTACAAATCAAGAAAGTCCTGAATAAGAGAAATATGATTAATAATTTGGAGGATAGATGCAAGGACATGAACTTGGAAATCACAAGATTTTGGGCCAAATACACAGTACTAACACAAGCAGGCCTTCCAGACATTCATGCTTTGAATGAAAAGTTAATGGCATAGAAGGATTATGACAATAAAATCAGAGCTTATGCCAAACAGCAGGTTAGCAAACCTTTACCACAAGGGTCTCCAACTGGTAAAGTTATTTTGGAATATTTTGATAACTTGTTCTTTCTACAAAATGAGATCAAACATATTTTCATTGTTAAGCCCAATTTTTCTAAGTATACAGAGGTAGATGAAAGTTAAAAGAAATTGAAGAGTATCAGAATTCCCAGTGCAGAACAATGGCAGGAATTTACTGATTTGATATAGATATTTGCAGCCAAAGTGTATCAGAGTAAGTAGCAGAGTCAAAGTGTATCAGTCAAAATACCTTTTTACTGCAGATAATTCCTTATTTTACAACAGTAAAGCAGTAAAAGAGACAACGTAAAGAGTATTAGTGATAAAGCACAGGTTAAAGGATGTGAAATTGAAATAGTGTCTTTCAAGTTATCTTCAAAAGATCTTTTTCCAAAATGCCAGCAAGCATTTCCAGCAGCTACAACCCAGCAACAAGTTAAGATAATTAGTTCTATTTTTTATTGATAAGAGGACAACTTGCCAGTTTGTTTTGCAGCTATCCCTCTTTCGATGTAATAAAATTTATTTTTTCCTAGAGATATTCCTACATGTCTCTCAGATATTTTGTAATAATTTTTGTATAAATACTTCTCTTTTTGAAGTATTAAGGGTGGAATAAAATTTGTCAAGACTACTATAGACATTTTTGTTGGATATATTGAAGTTTGTGTGAGTTAATTTGTAAAGCAGCAGACTAGAACTAAGTTTAAAAGACATCATAACTCAGGATTCTTATGTTGATCATATAATTCAAGTATTTTCCTGTTTTCATTGTTTATCTTTCTAAAAGTTCCATATATACATTTATATGTTTTTTTTATTTAATGATTAACTAGGAAAGGTTAAACAAGATTAGTGTTAAAAAGCTCCTTTTTTTTTACTAGTTATTCATTGATATGTTTTCTGCTAATAACCGGACTTAAGAATTCTTAAATTCTCTTAGTCCCTGTTTGACCCCTTTCTTTCATCTTCATTTCTGTAACTTAAGGATTCTTAATTTCCCTTTTGTTCAGATTTCACCCATTTCATCAAAAAGACTATTCAAAACCCTTTGAAGGTCATCTACCGTGCCTTTAGTACATTTTCTCTTTTGACCTTATTTCCTAGCTCTACTTGCCAAGAAGTTGACTCCATATCCCAATGGTCTAGTAGATCCCTCTGTGGTTTACCTTGAAGTACCTTTTATTCCCACCAAACTTTCAAAACAAATCAATTGTCCAATCATACCTAGCCTAAAAACTTATAAAAAAATCAAGTTAAATCTTGAGGAGAGATCCCTCTCCGCAATTTAGGAAGGCTAGATCTTGAATTTCAAAAGAGTTTCTTGGTTACCCCTGGTTTTTTTAACTATAAACAAAAATCCCACGACCTGAGAATTACTAGGGTGATAACACAAGGCACAAGTCCGAAGGCAAAAGGGATGAGGCTTTGGGCTTCCCAACTGCATTGTGCACTCAAGGTAACTAGTAGGGTTCAGGGTGAAAGTTAAAAGGACAAAGGAGTCATGATGTTTCTTTGATGGTAATTCATGATGTTGCTTTGATGGTGCGTCATGCGCTCAACAAGGAGGAATTATTTCCTCAAGGGCACAGTTTGGAACATGGAAGGGGGAATGATTCTTATGAGTGTGTTATGCACTCTTGAAGGGTGCAAGGAACACTTCATAAGAAGGATGGGGTATTTACTAAGGCTTAAGAGTGTGCCATGCACTCTCCTAGCCATAGTGGGCTAATTTGTGCAACCGAAATTTGTCTAAGTATGAAAGATAATACAAGGGGAAACCACAATGTGTTTAGACACATAATCAAGTGTGAAGCATACCAACTTATCAATAAGACTTATACAGGATCAAAAAGTGTGAAAGAAACATCAATACACCAGTTTAAAAACACTCCCCAAGTATAATAAACAAAGTGTGTGTGACTACAACCAAAAGTTTCAATTTACAACAAACAAACGTATTATAACCATGAAGTGCACTAGAGATGTTATAAAAAATTTGATGACTCTTAGGAACAATCAAGAACACTTGAAACATGTTGAATGACTTGAAAATACACTTGACGACCAAAGTGACCCTTGATATGACAGTTTGGTAGGCTCAAAAATTTTAATGTAGTGAATTTTTGGAGGGTTTTGTAGCATTAACAATAGGGATAAAAATTATGGTGGAGAAGAATAAAAGGTTGACAAGCCTTATAGAGACAAATATAGAATTTCAATTGTAGTAATAGTGTTTCCACTAATCAACTCATTTATATTTATCCTATTTGGTGGCATTACTTCTGAGAAATAAAATATGGCCACACTAGTCTTTTCTAGTAAGAATCTTCGCAACAGCTCCCAAAAACCAATATTTTGGATGATTTGAAAGAGTTAAAGATAAAAATTAAACCAAAATACAAGCAAACAATGGTCAATTACTAGGCACTAGCAACCAATGGAGACAACAACTTCGAGCGAAACACTAGTAGATACATCCAAAAGGAAGATGTTCAGCAGGTAAATCATCTCTGCGGACAAAGACGATCCCTCTAGCCCTAGAGTGGGTCTAGAAACAAAGGGACATGTTAAAGTGTTTCTTCCTAATTATTGAATGCATAAAGGACACGGTAGATCGACCTATCTGGAATCCAATGTTGTCATTGTTGTTGTAGTAGTGGTGGCCTCTCGCTCCTGCCTCAGCAAGTCACAATCCTTTCGCCATTATGCTTGGACACCTACACATAGAACAAGAAACAAGAACAGCATACAAGATAACAACATTTCATTCATAACTATTAGCCAGTCAAAGAGGGCTAAACATATTTCATTAAACAAAAATTGTAACACAAAAGTGGAACCAAACAGTAGTCATGTATATAAATGAATAGAAGGAAGAGTTACAACCAATTCTTTGACATCGTAGTCTCCTCCAACGTGGTTCAGCCGAAGCGTGTCTCAGATGTTCGTCAGGGAATTTGGACGTGATGAAGGTATGGACTCAAGCTCTCTCAGAAGTCATGGACTTAAGATTCCTCAACTTAATTCCTTCTTATTCTATCTTCTCTAGCAATTCATCGATAATATGTTTAATTCTCCAAGTTCAGCTAACTTGTACTAAGAGAGATAGATTCTTTTATAGAGGAAAAGGAGGAGGTTAGGATCCCTACAAAGGTGGGAGGCAGGCCTATCCTTTAGGAAGTTCCCTAAGAGGTGGAAACCATAAACCTAAAGGAGGGAGTCTGTGGTTTTTCAGTTCAACCACTCCCAATGACTCATCCTCGAGGTGGTTGCAGTGGAATATCCGCCTCTATTTTAAAAAAACATTTCATAAATAGCTTGGCACGGGGAGAAAACTGGGACAGAGTGCCAGCTGGCACGGGGCCCAGTGTTAATTTTCCTCTTTGGCGTGAGGGGATAACTAACTACTTGCGCCAAGTCAAAAACAAGGGTTTTTGAGTCTATGCTCAGGGAATTGTCAATAGAAGGAATATTACTCTCATGTAAAGGGACTAAATGATGGTATTTGCAAGGCATGACACTAATTATTGATCATGGAAATGACCCTCCAATGGGTGAGATGGGGATTGCAGGGATAGTGACAAAATAATATGTAACCGATTCCCCCTAAAGCATGAGGTCCAAGGGAGAGGGAGGGGCGAAATGCTTTATGAGAACGTGTTCAAACGAAACACTGTTGTTGGAAAACTTGCAATTACGAATAAAACTGATATCTCTGATACATGAACATGTGGTATGGGCGCATCCATCCATAATAGAGTATATATAAGAACTGAGATCCGAGGTATAGACGCAGCCATCCAGCAGTAAGGATCAACAAGTAGAATCAGGTATGGTCGCAGGCATCCAATCAAAATATTTATGCAATAAGTCATGATAATCCACCAAAATCCATAGCTTGGATTTTATTAGACAACATCTAGGGTCTTGTGCTCCATCTGGACCCGAAAAAGTACAAATTCAATCATGAAAATATATGAGCTAAAGTCGAACATGCAAGAAAATCACCTGATTACTAGCCAATGATGAAAGCTGTTAACAGGCACGAGAGAAACCACCAATAATGATAATGGCTCTCAAGGTACAACCGGTACAATCCACGGAATGTGAACAGTGATCTGGTGTCGAAAATCCCCAGAGTCACTCGATCGAAGGCCAATGATGTGGACCTTGTGTCGAATGCGAAAACCAGGCCATTAAGGCATGCAGGCTCCAAGGAGAAGAGATGTGGTGGCTACAAACCTCTAAACTGATTTAAAATGAGGCTCGAGGGCCTATTTATTATTTAGAAACAATGGAGAACCCTAAACATCCAAAAACCTAACCCTAGGAGATGAAGCGCCAAAACTATGGCCCTCGATTGGGTAAATTGGTGTTTCAACTTCCCAGGGATGTAACTTTGGCATACTATCTCCATTTGACGCACATGATACATCATTAAAAAGATCTATTCGAGGACTACAAATTTCACCATGAATATCATTCTATAATGGAATGATATTTTCTAGAGGCGCGATGCCCAAAAAACGTTGTTTAGGGCCTCAAAACGGCTCCGGAAGTTCAGGACCCAAAAAACTGCTAAAAATAGTAAGTTGTGCAGAAACTGAAAAACTGAAAGAGACAATGGTGGGGCCCCAAGTGGAATAGGCGGGTGGCCACCAATATCCACCTGGATCATTCCTCCCCCTTAGGAAGCAATGGTACCCATTGCGTTGAGTTCCCCCATGAGATGAGGAAACTTCTACTGAACTTGGTCCCTGGTGAACCACTTTCCTTGGTGCAGGAGTTGGCCAGCTTTGACAACCCGATACAGTTGGATATTCTGTTGGCGATTTCTCTTTATTTTCATGTCCATGATATAATCTATGGTGGCCTATTCCATGCAGTCTAGGTTTAACTCTGTTGATGTGAATTGTTCTGCAATGTCTGAGGTGTCCAGTAGAGGTGGGAAGTAAGGACGAAGGTGATCCACATTGAATACTGGGTGCAGGCCAAGGAATGGTGGAATACTGAGCTCGAATGCATTGTTCCCTACAGCCTTGGTGATGGTGTACGGCCTGTATCAGAGCGGGCAAAGCTTGCGGTGGGGTCCAGTGAGGCGCTCCTTCTGCAAATGTAGCCATACTTTGTCGCCCACCTGGAAGTTGTGTGGCACCCGGTGTTGATCATGACGTTGCTTGTACTTGGCATTTTCTCTGTCCAATATATCATGAACCTATTTGCGAATGTGTTGAACGTGCTCGATGAAGCTACTTGCTTTGTCAACTTCAGACTGGACATGAGCTGAATCGGCCTGAGCAGCTGCAAATGGTATGGCTATGTCAATAGGACATAGTGGCTGGAATCCCAAGCCCACCTGAAAGGGGCTATGGCCGATTGAACTGTGGAGAGACTGATTATAACTATGTTGTACATATGGGAGGCTCTCGTCCCATGTGCGTGGATGCTTTGAATTGTACATGCGCAGAATGTGTACAATCATTCTGTTGATGACCTCTGTCTAGCCATCTGTTTGGGGATGGAAAGCTTTGGAATTGGTGAGCTTGGTATCCAACATTGACCAGAGGCTGGACCAAAATGTGCTGAGGAACCTACTATCCTGATCTGATATGATAGAGTGATGGATCCCAAAGTGCACTCACACTCGTTCAAAGAAGATTTTAGCAGTGGCTTCTGCTGTGATATTCTTCTTGCAAGCCGCCATGATGGCCATCTTCGAGAATCTATCGAAGACCACAAAAACACAGTCATTTCCCTGCTTAGTAGAAGGTAGGCCCAACATGTAATCCATGGAGATGGATTCCCAAGGTCAACTGGGGGTAGGTAGCATAGTATATAGGCCTTGCTTCTTGATGGTCGGTTTGGCAATGGCACAAGCAGTGCAGGATTTGATGTGCTTCTCAACATCCTTTCGGAGGTTCGGCCAATAGAAATACTTCTGCAGGATTGCTATTGTTTTCTCGACCCCGAAATGCCCAGCGACTTGATTTTAGTGTGCTTCCCATATCATCTTGGCACTCTCGCTTGAAGGAACACAAAGGTGTCCCAGGTGACATAAAAGTGCATCTTGGAGGTGAAAATTTGGAACCTGCGTACCCCCCAAGAGTGCCTTGTAAGTGTGGCCGAATTCTGGGTCACTCTCATAGAGAAGCGGCCAATCAAAAGTCTCATGCCCACAAGAGTTGAGCACGGTGGTGAGCGCCACGATCGGTGGTCGGCTGAGGCAGTCTGCAACATTATTGGTGCTACCCTTCTTGTACTTGATGTTCAAATGAAATTGTTGCAAATATGTGGACCACTTCTGATGGCGATCATTCTGCAACTTCCCTTGTGTCTGTATGAACTGCAGGGGCCAGTGGTCTGTGTGGATGATTGTTTCCTTCCCCAAAATGTAATGCTTCCATTGTCGACAGGCTTGCACAATGGAATACATTTCTTTGTCACGGGTGGGATACTTGCGAACTGTCTCAGACAATGTCTCACTGTGATATGCCATTGGATGTCCTTGTTGAGTAAGAACTACCCCAATAGCATAGTCAGAGGCATCTGTCTCGATCTCAAATGGTTGTTGCAGGTCTGGTAAAGTGAGCACTGGAGTAGAACAGAGGAAATTTTTCAATTCTGTGAACAACTTTTGTTCAGGTTTTGACCAAAAGAATTTTTCTCTCGCCCCTCCCTTGGTGACTTGACTCAAGGGCCAAGTGATATGAGAGAATCCCAACACAAGCTTCCGGTAGAAATTAGCAAGACCCAGAAAGCTGTGAAGCTCTGTTATAGTAGTTGGGGCTGGCCAATCCTGAATGACTTGGATCTTGGCTAAATCCACATGCACCACCCTTTCATCAATAATGTATCCCAGATATTGAACCTGGGTCATTCCAAAAGTGCACTTCTCCAGATTGGCACACAACTTGTGTTGTCACAGTGTTTGGAAGACTTGTCAGATGTGGTGAAGGTGCTCTTCCCAAGTCTGGCTGAAGATCAGAATGTCATCCAAGTACACCACTACAAATGAGTTGGTGAATGGCCGCAAGATGTCTTCCATCATCCTCATGAAGGTGACACCACAATCCGGGAAGCGTGCTTAGTCAGTCGTATTCGAAAAGGCTTCCTTACTTAATGTAGTTTCACATACCCAGAGGGTTCAATTTGAAGATCGAATACCTTACCTTCTAAGTCACAAAGTCAATCTTTTGCTGAAATATTTTGCACTTGAGCGTCTGTATAATAACAATCTGTGACCTGCACTTATTCCGGACAGTGATCTTGTTCAGTGCCCGATAGTCAATACAGAGTCTCCACGTCCCATCCTTCTTCTGTACCAACACGATCGGGTTCCCACAAGGCGATGAACTTGGTCTGATGTGACCTTTCTGCAACAGCTCCTGAATCTGCCTCTTGATTTCATCGTTTCTCTACAATAACAGCACCTATAGATCGGTCCGTTGGGCAAAGGATGCACTCGGGGGCCGGGGTCCGACCCGTGCTCGACCGACAGCGCAAGAGAACCCCCGTGGTGAGGTGAATAAACCGTACCTTCAAACTCATCTATTTAAGGTTGCCAGTAGAGGAGCTCACTGGAGTGTCGGCCGCGTCCTTCTTCTTGCTGGGCGGATCATCAGGAAAATGAATTTCCTGGTTTGGGAAATGAGCTTACTGCATTGTTTTGCAGTAACCAAAGAGATAGTGGCAGGAGGTGGTACCTCTAGTATCCTATACAACTTATTTCCCTAAGTAACAATAACAACACAATTTTGAGACTCATACATAGCATGACGCTTCCACAAGTATGGTTGTCCCAATAATACATCAAAAACATCAATAGGAGCAACGTCACATAATACCTCATCCGTGAAGGGCTTGATGCTATAGGGAAGGTGGCACTACTGGCTGACATGGAGATCTTGTCCTTGGTGAAGCCACCCGATGGTGTATGGATGTGGGTGAGCTATGGTCGGAAATCCCAACCGCTTCACGGCGTCTGCCGAAATGAGGTTCTTTTGGCTCCCATTGCCGACAATGAACTGTACCAGGGAGCCCTTTACCCACATCTGGGAGTGGAAGAGACGTTCCTCCTCCTCTGGATCTTCCGGTTCCTCCTTCTGGATCTTTGTAGTGGAAATAGTGGCGTTGGGCTCCGCATCAATAATCTGTTTCCCTTTTTCATTCCCCTTTTCAAGTTCTGATTCGGAGTCAGAGCATGCATTCAATTCTGGTGTTTCTATCTCGGCTACTAGTGACCGTTGTTCACACTCACGTGTTGGGAGAGTTTGTGAACCTACACCACTTTTCTGTGGTTCTTTCTTGGCTTTATGTGTTGTTCTTTTCTTTATGGCTTGGCGAGTTATATTTAGGCCGCCATGCCTTGGCTCTTTCCTTGTTCTCGTTCAAAGCACCTTTCTCGCTGATTCGCATCCAAAGTCTCGTTTCTTCTGCTTAATTTCTCGCTCAATCTTGCGCACATTTATGTGTTACAATGGCGCAAGGAGATGTCATGAACCTATCATTTATCTATGTAGATGTACCACATTTACACCGCGTATACCGAATCTTTGATACTTCAAATTTTGTGCGCAAAGTGATCCTTTGTTGTCGCAATGTTATTCACTTATGTATTTTTCATAAACTTTACCAGATAAATTTTGCTCGATTGTTGCCTCAAAGTTATTCCAAGTTGCACGCTTAATGAGCGGGTTCTGTCTGGTCCTTGTTCTCACAGTAGGTTTCCCACCAGTCCTTAACATGGGGGTAGCTTTGAGGAGTGCAAAAATAATCTTCTCCCGGTCTGAAAAGTCATGAACAGAGAAATATCCTTCTAATAGATTCAACCATCTATCTACGGCATCTGCGTCTATTTGACCCTCAAATATTGGAATGTCAAAATTTACTTGTACCTTAAAGGGAGTCGCAACTCCAGAGTGGCTACTAGATGCAGATGCGCCGCCGGTGGGCAGCCGTTGAAGGATCTGAGCAAAGTTATCCATCATCGCGTTCCTTTATTTTTTGAGGGCCTCCTCGAGCAATATTTTGATAGGATCTCCTGCTCCCTCATCTTTCTTTTCGTCCCCCATGGGCGTCCGTCGAGGTTTGCGAGGCTGATCTTGCAAAGGTTCCACCAGATCAAGCCCTAGCTCCTTATACCCCGACCTCGTTGGTGACATGCAAAGAAGGATTGCAGGCATCGTTTCCGATACCATCGTATCCGGGATTTACAAGAATGTGTCATATTGCTTATATAACTATAAACATAGAGATGCAATAGAAATAATGCGCTATTTATCAATATTAAATAATAGAAAGACAAGCGATAGTATCAATGGAAATACAATAGCTAGGGTGCTGGTAGCAAATCTCTGAGAAGAGATGTGGCACACAGCATCGAATCGAGTTACAATGAGGCCCGCAGGGGCTTGGTTTATTATTGAGAAACAATGGAGAACCCTAAACATCCAAATACCCAACCTTAGGAGATGAACTTGTGAGTTGATCGCTCGCTAGTAATTATGTTTTCACTTTCCTATGACGCAATATCAGCATACTATTCTGTTGATGCACATGATACATCATTAGAAAGAACTACCCGAGGACTAATAACCTCACCATGAATATCATTCCTAAACAAAATGATATTTTTCAGGCGCGATGCTCAAAATCGCTGCTTAGGTTTCAAAACGGCTCCTAAAAGTCTGTGACCTTAAAATCGTTAAAAGTTAGTAAGTTGGGGCAATAAACTAAAAATCAAAGAGAAAATGTGGTGGGGCCTTATGAATAGCGCAGTGGTCACTAAATATCCACCCGGATCAAGAATAGAGTTCTAGACAAAATTCCCGGATAATGAGTCAAGCCGCTGGTGATCCTATTCTGCAAAGGTGGGCCATAAAGTTTCCCACATCATCGATGTGAGACAGAGGAATATGATGATGAATAGGACCAACAGAGAATTAGAGGGAGGTTGAAAACTGTAGAGGCAAACTTCTCCTGAACATATTAGCAGCATGACACTGGATTTGGCAGTATTTGACATCAAAGGATCTGAGGTCATGATGACGTGGCAAAGAGCAGATGATAGGTCAAAATATATTACCTAAACCCATGGAGGAAAAAGTGACGAAATGAGATGTCCCTAACCTGACACGAATGCAGACAAGTGCCATGTTCAAGAGTGACATATTGCCAACATAACTAAAATTTGGTTTCATTTTCCCCCACCATTTATGGCGACTACCCCAATTATTTTTTAAAACAAGCTTGAAGGGGATATCATATGCTTGTGTTGTAAGTTTTTCCTTCGGACAAATCCAACCTAGTACATTTTACAAGCCCTAGGAAGGAGGAACTCGAGTAATGTCATGGCGACCAAATCCGATGTCATCGGGGTTTAACGAGTCTGACAAAGGGAGAACTTGACATCTTTTCATGTTTAGATAGTTTGAAAAGAAGGCAGAAAAGAAAATTCTATCATGGCCCTTTTCGTAAATAGTCTCTTAGATCCGAAAAGGTAGAAAATAATATTTGAAAGAACCACTTAGTCGTGATAGTCTAAGGTATTCCTTTTTCGTAAATAATCTATCCCAACCTGAAAAAGGGGTAAATGTATATTGGGTAGATATCGCTTCACGGCCATTTAACGAGTTCGAAACGAAAAGAGTCTCGACAATATTTTCAATTTTAGAGAGTCATAAAAGAGCTTAAAGATGACTCCAGTAGTGACTTGTTCGTGTTTTTACCGAGTCCGAAAAAATATAAAATTTAACTCATTAATTCACCACTATGTCCTGAAAACCTATTGCTGCATAAGAGATACGTGTAAAACCCATTTTCCGAAAATAATATAATAAAATAATCAAAAAACATGTCTTAAAACCTAATTAGGGTAGTAAAAATTTATAAAATGCCAAAAATGGTAAAAATAATTACTTTTCACTTTTTACCTCTTGTGGAGAAATAGTTACCCATTTTACTGTGTGATTTTGCGACGACGATAGCGGACAATCCAGCAGACCAATCTCAAATCCGTCAAATATAGGTAAAAGCTGAGATCTCTCCCTTCATTTTGAGTCATTTCTTACTACCTTCAATTTCCAATTTTGAATTCTGGGGGAGGAAATATGAAAATTAGGGCACGGCGGTTGGCGTGGGTTTTGGACATGGAGTCGCGCCAACTGCCCAATTTTTTGCAACAGGGCACTCCCATTGGCGCGACTTTTTGGGAAACAGTCGCGCCAATGGCACAAACCATTTCTATACAAAAAATATCAGTGAAATACCCCAACCATTCACAAATTCAAGTTTCAAAAAGGATAATATCATTCATATGAATGTGTTTACAAGTACAAAGTGGATAAATGGTGATTGAATGGAAAGAACGGGAACACAGCAAAGAAGACGAGCTTGCCATGGAAAATGAGAGATGCATGGAAGCTATCCAAGATTTTGGACTGAAAAAGTTCTTCTTGACACTGTGTCTTCATACTCAACTGGAGCTGCTACAATATTTGATCGGCATATGGGATGAGGATCAGGAAAATTTCATCCTTTGAGACCAGGAACTTGAGATTGAGGTTTCTCACGTCTATTTTATCACAGGATTATCGCGGAGGGGAGCAGCACCGATCCTAACCGGTACTTGGCCTTGCATGGAGAGTATGTCTATGTTAATGGACAGAGTATGTTGAGGGGCACGGAAGGGAATAGGAAGTAGGAAAGTTGATATCCAAAATATCCCAGAATTAGCACTAAAAGTAGTGCTACATACCATCACACGAGCTACAGGATCGCAAGCACCACACGAAGCAACAAAAACACAGTTGCTTCCTTCTGTAAACTTCTTGACACCGACCATCTACAACTGGGTATAGGCCATGACAATAAACATGAAATGCCAGATAAAAAAATGCAAGAAGGGAAAATTGAAGCAATTTGGTTATGGGTCTATTCTGGTATCGTTATTCCTGGAATGACAACCAATTTTTCAGCGTCAGGAGATCATAGTCCCAACACCACCAGCGAGAGAACCACGGATGGCCCGATGGGTGACTTTGATGCCAAGGGTAGGGGGCAGCCAACAGATGTCCTGGAGACCGGAGTTTTTTGATTGGCTCCACCGAAAATTGATCGTCGTAGAGGACTGGCCCTACTCTGGTACAAATTTTACTAGTGATCCGAACCTCCCACTTCCGAAGGGAGAGGATTGGGATGAAGATTCGGGTAAGACTCATTTTTAATTTTCATGAGTGTTATGATTTTTGGTATTTATGTTCTGACATTAAATCCATGCATTTGGAGATGTTAGCCCAGAGAGACACATGTGCATGTCTCTGATAGCGAGGCGAATTCCTCGTGATTTTGATCCTCATGGTGAGGGAAGCGAGGAAGAGGAGCTCGTGCACAACCTAGAGGGGTTCACACATGGAGTCCCAAATTATGCATGTTTCAATGATGTTCCTCGCACCTACTAGAGACATATCGTTGGGGTGCTGCTGCTATTCATCGCTTGTTGAAGACATCATGTATATGATACGTTACCATGAGCATCATGCCGATTAGACACCTAGTTCTTTATATTCGCATATTTTGAGACACAGTGTCTCAGGATGTAAATAAACACACATATTTTTTGAATGTATGATGTACAACGTATGAAAACATGTGATATATATATATATATATATATATATATATATATATATATATATATATATATATATCTATTTTCCTATATGGATATTTTTCACATGATGATGATTTTAGAAATTATGCAAATGTATATCTAATACAATGTTGGCCACGGTATCAATTAATGCATTCATTTGTCTAGGAATATGTTGATATGTGATAAAATCAAAATGTCTTTCCAACAAACGAATTCGTAAATACAATCTCAAAATGTATGGGTTTCTAACTAAATAATGACCATTGAGTTGCAGAACAACAACTTGTGAATCTAGATTTACAAGCAATGTGCATATGCTGAGATTGATTGCCTCGGTTAATAGTTCAATGTAATATTCCAAACTAGGAACAACTACACTATTGGGAATATCTCAATATATTACCAATGTGGAGATCCAGCAATACATGAACAGACTAGGAATAGCAGGGAATAACATCAACTTCATAAAATACAATAAGATCTCATAGCCATCTTATTAATAATATGGTAGCAAAAAATGTACAAGATCTTGAGGAAATGATCACTCAGGCTTAGGCAAATCCATCATCAAAGACACAAGTACAATAATCATGTAATACACTACTACATATGATAAGCCAAGCTATGACTGCGCAGTCTATGAAGGGGAACTGCTGCAAAATAATGTCAATACATGGATACAACAATGTATATCTCAAATAAAGAAGGGGGAGAAAGATCTAAACCCCTGGAAACTACAATACACAATCCTTAAAAGGATTGGCTGAAATATACACAAAATGGAAAATCTGCAGAAATGTCGGAGTTGCTGGGCAGCAGCTGCAACTCAGAAAATAGATGTGGATGAAGATAGCTAATGATGCTGCAAATGATGGCTGAATATCATCCAAAGGATCTCTCAGGTGAAAGGCTGATCCAATCCCTGAAGATCTCACCCTCCAAAATAGTGGAGCAAGTCCCACTGCAATTGCACTCAGAAATAATGCAGTCTAGAGAAGGGACTGCACTTTTGGTGAAGGGAAGTGCTTGGCTTGATGCCAATAATCTGCAATAAGCTCATGAATATCCTTCACTAACCTCCCAGAGGAACATAAGCTCCCTTCTTTGAAATATGAGCCAAGGAAATGGTGTTGTGGAGTCCCCCACTGCAACACCCTGCAACACAAAGTTATCCTGCTTCAAGAATAACACTATGACTGAAGGATTTGGATTTGGCCTAGAGCCAAGAAATGTGGAGAATAAATAATAATCCTTGAAGAGGCCTCTCAAGATGGAGAAGGAATCCTAAACAGGAAATCCCCAGCCAATTCTTGCTAAACAACAGAAGAATGCACAATGTCTGAATAGACAATGAAATCAATAATCCAATTCATCCATAACAATGGCTGCCTTCCCTCCTTTTAAACAAGTGAAATCTCTTCTCCATGGGTCCCATTCATTAGGTTTTCCTCCACCAAATATCCTCTTCCTCATTCACACTGCGCTGTCTCATAAAGTGATCCACTCCTCCTATGGCAACACGGTTGACTTGGTCAAACTTGACCTTGTCTTCATGCATTTTCCCCTTTTCACACTTGAGGGTGAAAAATGAAGCTACTCTGATGATCCCTTTCACATTATGAGGGATTTTATTCATGTCTTAAATTATAATGGGTTCCCTTACCCATTTATTAAGCTGCTAGGTGATAAAAACAAAACTTTAATATTCCATTTAGCTGTGAGCTAAAATGGGAATATTACAGTCCTCCCTCCCAAATGTTGCTTGTCCTCAAGTAACTGCAAGGAGAGAACTGAAGAATCTTCACCCAAGGCATGGAGTTTGAAATATTTTGAGGAACATCTTCCCCATGTGGATCCTCCATCCCCCAAGCAATCATCCATACAAAATGAGTTACCTCCCAACATGGCAACTCCTGAAAATCATCTTCCACCATTGGCTCCTGCAATGTAGGTAGGCTGAAAATCTAATATTGGTAGACAAAATAGCCTACCCCACACTATCCTCCTCTCCACTTAGGATAAGTGTAGAGTATATGCTGATCTTGGGCTACAAAAATGTTGCCCTCCAGTGGCAAGATGAAGACTAGACCTCCAAGGATCTCTTCCCCAGCATTATGAAATATGTTGTCCCAAATCACCTCATATGTGATGAGTTGGAAGTCACCATCATATGGCATCCAATCAATCATATGGCTCACCTCAAATGGAAACAAATGTTTTGTTGTAGTGGCCACATATCCTCTCATGCTCCCATTAGAACATGCAATGCAAATAATGTGGGAGATCTCTCCCCCAAGGGACACATCCAACCAATGTGCCATTCCCCCAATCATGCTCTCAATAAAGAAAACAACAACATAATGAACCACAATGAGAACCATGCTTGCTGTCATGTGTGGCAAGGGAGAAGGAAAATGGTCCATCAATTGTAACCGATGAAATTTGACCCTCAACTGCAAAAGTGTATGACAAAAAGTGTGGCCTCTCAACCACTTGCTTGCTATCCTACTCTCCTCAAATGTATGGAGAAAGTGAATGATGTATGGTGCAAGGTGAGTATGTCTTCCAAAATACATTTCCTCCCCAAGTCCTCCTAGGGAGTGGTCACCAATAGTTCTCATGGCCTCAAGTAGACCACGGGGCCTAGAAAAAAGAATGCACCTCATTGGAGCAACATCCTTTACATATATGGTTAAGGAATGAATATACAAATCATCATGCAAATAAATAATACCCTTACCATAAGTCTTGCTCATGCAAATGGAGTGGCTCAAAAATGAGTCTCCTCTCATCCTAAAAGAGAAAAAAGTTGGTTTTGCTAACTCCTCCAAAGAGTTATGTATCTCCTCCATTTGCACATGATCCATGCATCTCCTCATATGCAGATATGTCAATATCATGCAAGCAAGATGATCCTGGGAATATTCGTCCAACAACCTTTAGCTCCAACATGGATCTATCCTCCATAGTGACAGCGCTGATGATTCCTCATGAAGGATGTCTGTCACATGGTCATCTTCATCTTTGACATCTCCCATGCCAAAGATGCAAGTTGGAAGGCTGCTATCCTTCCCCTGCTGCTTTTGCCACAACGCAGAATCTAAAATGAGAGTGGGTGAAAATGATGTTGAGAGAATGCCTCTCTCCTCCTTGATTCTACCCTAGACTCTCAGCATTGTACCCAGCTCTCCCAAGGTTTTCACCCTCCTGAAATCAATGAGTGGTGCCCCAACATGTGAAGCATCCATCCTCCTCTGCTGGTCTAGTGGTCTCCCCGGCAAAATGTCTCCATGCAATGAGACATCATCATCAAGAGGTGACTGCATATATGAATGAAAAAATATGTCCATGCTTTCACTGCATAATACAATCACCTTCTTAGGTTCATCAACCTCCAAAAATAAATAGGGATGTGTACTCCTCATCTCATGATGCTGGGTCTCCTCCCTATCTTCTCCTTGTGTCTCCATGGTTCCACACCTCCTCAACAATGGCACATGAATTGTGCCTTGTTCTCCATATGCGAGATCTTGGGGCTTCCTTGCAAAGATTCAAGAATCACTCTACATGGAGCAAGAGCTCCTCCTCCCTCTGCATGAGGCACTAGACAACCTCTAGGTGGCACAACGTTGTTGCCCTCAGCTTCCTCAACATAGATGGGCAACCCTCTAATAATGTTGGTGCAAATATGGAATCTCTCCCAAGGTGGAAGTAATTCTTGATCATCAAAGGTCAAGGAGTATCCCCTTCACACCATGATAGTGCCATCTCCTACTCCTGCAACATCATACAAGAAATGAGAGAAAATCTACCCTTGCTCTCCGAAGAACAACCTAAGCAACAAAATTTCTTGCTTCTTCCTCATGCTCTCATCATACAAGACATGTGATGAAGATATAGTGAATGATCTGAATGTTGCATCATCACTATGCATCCATACTCTTTTCTGCTCCATGATGCTAGCATCCCACCACATCTTCTCCATCCTCATACCCTTGGAAAGAGTGTATTCCAAGTGATGGCCAAACTCCTTCAAGAGTAACTGGTGTAGCCAAGCCTCCTGTTTCCCGGTATTATAAATATGCAAGTAGCTCACCAACTCCTTACTCATCATCCACTCAACCAATTGTGGATGTCTCCTTCCATCATTCATCTTGGTACTCCTCCCATGAGGGCTACCATCATCCCAAATTAGTTTTCTGCATTTAATGGGATATTGAAATGCAATCTTCCCAAGGATCAATTTGACCCTGTGAGGACCCAAATAGGTGGTAGGAAAAACCCTCCCATCATGGTGTGCATGGCTCAATAAATATCCAACACAGTCATGAGATATGTTATCCATCCGAAGATGTCGTCCATCTTCTATCTATTCCTATGAGAAGGGAAGAACCTCCTCCAACTGTTGAAGAATATTGCACTCCATGAAGTGTGGGAGTGCACCTCCACTAAAATCTCTCCTTGAGATCTCATCCTCATGCATGGTACTCCAAAACCCAAGAGGCCTTGGATCTGCTGACAGTAGAAGTTTCTCTTTGGTCTGTTTCATGCTCATTGAGAGAGTGTCATCTAGAGAGGAGAAAGATTTTCTTATCTCTAGATGTCTACTCCTTCTCACTGCTTCCTCCATGGCTTCTTGAATGAAGCTGCTCTTTGAGTGCTTACATGAGGGATGGATCTTCTCTTTTCGATCACTGCTCTTGTGCAGCATAGTGCTATTCTGCTGCTCTAGGTCAACTACATGCAATGATGTAGACCCATCCAAATTGTTTGCTGAAATGACAAGAGATGGATTTTTAATCATACCTTGGTGAAATGTGGAAGCTCCTTGTAGGCTACAAGAGTTTCCTCCTCATAGGTGTTGGCCTCCCAAACTGTTGAAGATGAAGGCTGCTTTGCCATGGTCTCAACAGTGCTGGTACATGCCTCATCAACTGGTGGTGAGGGCTCCTCCCTCTTCTAGCCAAATCTCCTGATCAATCTCTAAGAAAACTCAACAAGAGTAGAAACCCTTGTATGGCTTGAATAACTGAACCACCAAGTACATGCTTCACCTCCAAGGTGCAGCACTGCAACTTCTACAGCCTCTCTGTCTACTATAGGATGTAGCAAGAAGAAAGCCTCTAGCTTCTTCACCCAAACCTCTACTGCACATGTGAGTGACCCATCAAATTTGGACAATAGAAATCTATTGTCTCTCATCATCCCATAGTTGTAGGGTCTTCTTCCTTCTTTATGTTGAATAAATTGTGGAAAAACTAAAGTCTCTTGGAAGGCTCTAGGTTTAGCTCGATATTCAGCAAGGAACTCACTTATAATTTTGAATTCCAAGTGTCCTTCATGCTTTTGGTTTTATTCTTTGTGAGAGTAGGAAGTGCGTCCTTCCTCTTCTCTTTCTTCAATCTTCTTGACCTCCTCGGAGAGGTCTCCTCTGGATCTGAAAATGGATGACAGTAAACTCATCCTCTTCATCATCTTGATCTTTGTCGAGACTCGTTAAAATGAAAGTGTAGATGATGCTTTGATACTACCGTAATATTCCAAACTAGGAACAACTACACTATTGGGAATATCTCAATATATTACCAATGTGGAGATCCAGCAATACATGAACAGACTAGGAATAGCAGGGAATAACATCAACTTCATAAAATACAATAAGATCTCATAACCATATTATTAATAATATGGTATCATAAAATGTAAAATATCTTGAGGAAGTTATCACTCAGGCTTATGCAAATCCATCATCAAAGACACAAGTACAATAATCATGTAATACACTGCTACATATGATAAGGCAGCATTAATCGACAACATGAAGGAACCAAAATAACAATACATGGATAACAATGGAGAACAAATAAAGTGAGCAAGACCGAACACCGGAATTACAATACAATTCTTAAAAGGATTAACAACATACAATAAAATGGAAAACTGGCAGTAATGCTGTCGTTAAAGAACAGAAACTAGAAACATGGATGGAAGATAGCTAATGATGTTGCAATGATATCAATTCTACCCAGGCGGATTCTTTGTGTGGGTAAGGCCTATCTAATTCCTCAAGACCACCAAAATAGTGAGCAGTCTCTCACTGCACTGGTACCTTAAATACCCAGCCTAGAGAAGGACTACGCTGGTGGAGCAAGGTCACCACTCTCGACTGCCCCAGTGTAACAATCTCATGAATCCCCCTCACTAACCTCCCATAGGAATATAAGCTCCCTCCTCTGAAAGATGAGCCAAGGAAATGGTGTTGTGGAGTCCCCCACTGCAACACAAATTTATCCTGCTTCAAGAATAACGTTGTGATTGAAGGAGGTGGCTTTGGCCTAGAGCCAAGAAATGTGGAGAATGAAGAAAAATCCCTGAAGAGGCCTCTCAAGAAGGAGAAGGAATCCTAAATAGGAAATCCCCCGGCAATTCTTGCTAAACAGCAGAAGAAAGCACAATGTTTGAATAGACAATGAAATCAATAATCCAATTCATCCATAACAATGGTTGCCTTCCCTCCTTTTAAACAAGTGAAAGCTCTTTCTCCATGGGTCCCATTCATTAGGGTTTCCTCCACCAAATATCCTCTTCCTCATTCACACTACGCTGTCTCATAAAGTGATCCACTCCTCCTATGGCAGCGTTGTTGACTTGGTCAAACTTGACCTTGTCTTCATGCATTTTCCAATTTTCACACTTGAGGGTGCAAAATGAAGCTAATATGATGATTGCTTTCACATTATGAGGGATTTTATTCATGTATTAAATAAGAATGGGTTACCTTACCCATTTATTAAGCTGCTAGGTGATAAAAACAAAACTTTAATATTCCATTTAGCTGTGAGCTCAAATGGGAATATTACATTTAAGGACAGGACTCTATTCAGCGACATTGTTTGTATTTCGTCCTAGACAAATACCTTGTAGTTATATCAACTCACCAGCAGGATCATAGATTACGCAGGCTACTGAAGACAAATTCTTGGTACTGCGGGAAGCACCATCCGCGAAACCGACATAAGGGGTAATAGACATATACATAAATAAGCAAGAACCAAATAAGCAGGAAAACGCTCACAAAGCACACCAAATCAAACATGTACAAAAATGAAAAAAACACCTATGTACACAAATCATGCATGAATGACTCACGCATAATACTTTTCTAGATACAACCCATTTCTGGGTTGTTCTTAAAGGATGACCTTCATAATCAATGAGCTCATAGGCCCCATTCTGCAATACACGTTTAAAAATGTAAGGCCCATGCCACATGGGTTGAAATTTACCTACCCTCAGCTTATCATGAGCTCGGTCATACAGGAGGACGAGATCTCCTTCAACGAAAGAAAAAGGGGAAACTAATTGGTCAAAATGAGCTTTGACCTGCTTTTTCTATGCTTCAATAACCAAAGCAGAAAAGCAGCGGGTTTCACCTAACCTTTTGAGATAAAGGAGACTCTCTTCTTCTGGTGAAGTGTTTGATAGTAATTCAATAGCCAACTTGAGTGAAGGTATTTCACATTCAATCGGAAGAGTAGCTTCCAGACCATAAACCAACTGAAAAGGGGTGAATCCGGTCGCACTCTTAACTAAGGTTCGGTATGCCAAAAGAACTGAGAATAACATGAGATGCCAATTGAATTTATGGATCCCAATCATACGTTGAAGCATGGTAATAATAACTTTGTTCACGGCCTCAACCTGTCCATTGGCCTGAGGATAGTACGGCGTTGAGCTATCGTGATGCAGACCCAACTTGGAAGTCAACTTGGCCACCATGTAATGCCAAAAATGGGAACCATGATCGGTAACGACGGCTTGAGGGAAACCAATCCTAGCAATGATGTGATTGAATATGAATTGAGTAGTTGTCTTACCATCAGTGGTAAGTGTAGGCATTGCTTTGGCCCATTTAGTGAAGTAGTCCACGGCTACGATAATATAAGCATGCCCCCCAGCCGAGTGAGGGTTACACATCACAAAATTGATGCCCCACTTCGAAAAGGGACCAACGGTAATGATAGGATGAAGAGGTATAGGCGGCGCACGCATCTTGCATTGATAAACCTGGAAATCATGACATTTACGAACCGCGACAATGTAGTCTTTGAAGATAAAAGGCCAGAAATAACCAGCACGAAGAATATTTTGTGCGATGGCATAACTAGACATGTGACTGCCACAAGTGCCACTGTGACAATCATTGAGGACTTTCTCAGCTTCCTCAAGGTTCAAACATCGATGGAGAATAGAATCCACTCCGACATGATAGAGGGTATCCCCGACTATATGATAAGGTTGTGACTGATGACGGATGCATCGGCAGCCATCCTTTGTCAACTCAAATCTGAAAGTAGAAGTCTAGAGATAAACAATGATATCACCGTACCATAGATCAAGGGTGCTAATCAAGAAAAGTGTATCGTCTAGAATATATTCCTCAGAACGAGACGGAGGAGAGTATGAAGGGAGGGAACAAATAAAATCAGCAAATATTGGTGACTTCTTTGACTCGGTAGCAGTGAATTCCAAATTTAACTCTTGGAGGATGATAATCCAGTTTGAGTATTCTCCCCCCAGCAATTGTCGAGACAATATATAGGTCATGGGGTTGCAATCGGAAATCACAGTCACTGTACGCAGAAGAATATACTGACGAAAATGTTTAACTTATTAAACTGCAAATAATGCTAACTTCTCAACATGTGCATAGTGTGTCTCATGATCTAGAAGGTTACAAGACAAGTAATAGATAACATGCTCATTACCATCATCATCGTCTTGTACCAAAACCATGGCAATCGTACTGAAATCGGATGCTAAATAAAGGGAAAAATCACGGTGATAATTAGGACACAACAGAGGAGCGTTGACAAGCAACATTTTCAGGGTCTCAAAATACTTTTGAGCAATCTCATCCAAATAGAATGGGATGCATTGCTTTAATAATCGCGTGTATCCTCGAGCCACTTTTGCATAGTTAGGTATAAAATGGCGTATAAAATTATCCTTACCTTGCAAACTCTGCAATTGATGTAATGAGAAGGGAGAGGGGAGATTGATAATAGCCTCAACCTTGAGCAGATCAAGGCAAATTCCATCTTTGGACACGATAAACCCTAAAAGTCTATCGGAATCAACGCAGAAGACGCACTTGTGCAGATTAAGATGAATATTGTAACATCGAAAACGAAGAAAAATTTTATGAAGATGGTTAGGATGGTCCATGCACTTAGCTGAATGAGTGGAAAGATCATCCAGATAAGGTTGAACGATGTGTCGAATATCGTGAAAATCATATGACATCGCTCGCTAAAACATAGCCCTAGCATTCTTTAAGCCAAAAGGGAGCTTCTTATACGTGAAAGTACCCCAAGGACAGATAAAGGCAGTCTTATGTTAATCATTTGGGAGAATTTTAATATGATTGTAACCAGAAAAATCATCCATTAGGGAAAAGATCTCACACTCAGCATAGTCATCAATGATTTGATCGATAAAGGGAGTGGGATAATTATCCTTGGGACAAGCTTGATTAATATCACGATAATCAACACAGACACGAATATTTCTCTGCTTCTTATCTACAGGAACAGTATTAGAGACCCATTCTGTCAAAGGAATCGGATAAATAAAACCAGCTCTAAGAAGTTTCTCAACTTCACCTTTAATGGCGACAACTTTTCTAGGGTGCACCGGACGAAGATGCTGGCGAGCAGGTTTCAAGCTGGGGTAGTTAGGTATTTCATGCACCACTATACTAGGATCAATACCAAGTATTTCTACGTAGGACCATGCAAACACATCACGGAATTCGCGAAAAAGGCTAGTATAAACTTGTACTTCATCGGAAGAACAAGTGACCCCGATATGGATGTTCTCGACAATTCCCGGTTTAACGGAAATGTAAATAGGAATTTTTTGTGTAATATTTCTCAAGTTACATTACGTAAAGACATCGTGTGTCAAAACAGGCAATTGAAGAGAAGGAGAAGGAACCTAAGATGTGAAACACTTGAGACAAGTAAACATGGCCCTGAGGCCAAGCATAAACGAGGAACGATGATGACCATCATTCCATGGCAGATCCTCAAGAGACATGGTTTCCACAATAGCCACATCGGAAGGAAACACTTCTTTTAAAGGATCAGGCGAATCTGAATCACCAAGCCAAGGGGATTGAGAATAAATTTCAAGAGACATGCTCAAAGGAGCACAATCAATAGAAACGGCTGCAGAATCGTTCATCATGAACACCTGAGAGCCAAATGGGGCAGAGGACTGAGGTTTCTCTACCATTTGAGTCTTCTAAGATGGGAAAGGTTCTTTAAGAATGGCCAGAGTTCCCTGGGTGCCTTTGAGAAATCAGCTCACTTCGGACCGTCGAGGACAGTCCTTGGTGAAGTGCTCTTCGTCACAAATCAAACAAGGGTACTTCAGTTTATGTTGATAACCATTTCCAGCACGAGGTTTCTAAGAATTATGTTTCGGGGTATCATCTTTGGCCTTACCTTTACCCTTCTTTTTACCTTTAGAAGTATTACCCATAGGATTGGCCTAAACGAAATTAACCTCTACGGGTTTACCAGAATTCAAAGTGGACTGAGAAGCAACATTATTGGAAAAAGTAGACTTCGACTTCTCAGAGTTTGAAGATGAAGACTTCTGAGAAGTCTAAGACACAGAACCAATAATACCATCGACGGATGGAGTCACTAGTGGTTTAGAAGTTCCAAGTTGGGGAGCATCAGGCAAGATATCATATAATGCGCCAAACTGAGAGCACACAAGATCAAGGTACTGGGCATAAGCAATGGCTTGTTCCTCGGTTACACATGCCCCCATAGTGATGTCTTTGGTAATATGATTGACAAAGGAGGTGGTGAACCAATGATTTAGAAGCTGATCAGGAATTTCAAATTTGATCATGCGACGATGACGTCGCCACTCATGAATATGATCTGAGTTATGAGTAGCTCAGTCTTATTTCAATGAAGTGAGGAGGTGCGTCCCAGTCTCATAGCGGACTGGTAACTGGAAATGCGTAAGAAATTCCATATCTAAATAATTGAAATCTTGGAAGATGCCATGAGATAGCTCAATGTACCACTTTGCAGTGGCACCAGTAAGAGTTCGCTGGAAAAGACGGAGTCTAATAGAATCATCAACCCAATAGTTAGAGGAACACCACAAATGATAAGTCATAACATGCGCTTGGGGGTCTTCACCAGAATTTCCCTCAAATTTGGGACAATCACCAAGAATCTTGGTTGGAACCGGAGGCCAATACGAGTTATGAATAATGGGATCATTCGTCAACTTTGACACATCAGGTAATTCCAACGTAGCAAGAAATGGTAATTGAGTATTGAAATTCATCGAAGGTCTTTGATAAGGACTGGCATTTACATTCCAGCTAGTCCGAGTGGGATTTTTTCCCCATACATTCTGCCACGAAGGATTTGGATCATAGGGATTAGAAACAGGATAAGTCTGCTGATACTGGGATTAAGGACCACGATACTGAGTCGAAGTAGACCACTGATGTCCTTGCTAAGAAGCATAAAAAATCTATTGTGGAATATAAGCATGGCTTTGAGGTTTATGATATAAAGGTTGATTTGGAGGGTAAGTAACCTGGGGCGCACTATATACTGGTTGATATGAACCTTGAGGGTAGTAAGCGCCTTGCGGTTGAGCAGGCAGAACCAGCTGAGCAGGTTGAGTAGGCTACTAAGTGGGAAAACCTGGCTGACTATAAAAATGTAGAACGGGTTGCTAAAACGATGGAACCAGCTGAGGAGCAGGTTGAATCGGTCGTTGAGCAAGTTGAACCGAATACTGAGGGCCACTGGGTTGGCCTTGTGGGAAAGGTTGACCTGATATTTTTGATGGACCAGGTTGTCCCTGATAACCAGGTTGACCCAGAGAAGGACCGTAGGGTTGTCCTGGTTGCACAACATTTTGGTCATAATGAGCATGTGGCTGCGGTTGTGATGCAACAGGTTGTCCCTGTTGTGGGTAGATTTCCCCCCCAGGAGCATAAGATAGTCCTAGTTGATTTGGAGGTTGACCAAACATACTGGAGGGTTGTCCATGTTGGACCAAAGTTTGACCTTGTGGACCGTATGGTTGTCCCTGTGGACCAGAGGCAGGGCCCTGCTGAGCCAAAGGTTGTCTCGATGAGGGTTGTCCTCACAAGCCAGAGGGTTGCACAGGCAAGGTAGGTTCAAAACGAGAAACAATCTGATAAGGATCAGCAATAGGAAAATAGACCAGATTACCATTCTCATCATAATGGTGCGAGTATAAATATACAGTATTACCAACCACATCATAGTGATGGATTTGAAGATTTTCAGGAGCTTGGAATGGCTTAGAACCTTGAGAACTCTGCTGCTGAACAACCAATAGATATTTTTCAAAAGTAAGACTGCCAAGAATCATAGGAGTAGTGGAAACTACACTAGAAGAAGGTGTGGCCTCCATTGAAGGAGCATAACGTCGGTGAATATCCAACATCTTCTCATCAAACACATATGTAGAAACCATAGGTGTGGTAGAGGTAGACGGGGTTTCCATGGCACGGGTTTGTGATCTACTCGGGTCAAGATTAATAGGCCATGTAGGATTGACAAAAATAGACCTGTGAGTGTGAAAATATCCTGACGACTAATGGGTAACAACCGGTGTGGATGAAGACACACAAATCATCGGTTGGATAGGAATATATGTAACAGTAACCAATGAACCAGGTGTCGAAGGCGATAGTCCTAATGAAGGTAGGACTGAACTCTGACGAAGAGTTACCATACTGGATTGTGCTATAGAGGCAACACCAGACATAATCTTACTCAAGGACCTATATCCAAGTGGAAGCGACACCGATGGTGGAGAATAATGAGTACAAACATCAGGGACATCTTCCGGAAAAAGCTGATATTCTTCGATAGAAGCAATTTTTTCTTCACTACCAACAGGACTAGATGAATCCATGTCTGACTCTTCCATAAGGTCTTCAAAAATACTACAAGGACTAGGAAGCACAGCAACAGCAAAAAATGGCGAGCCCGACGTAAGAGGAGGAAAATATCCTTCTTCCCCAAAACCAGACCAAGCACCAGAAGGAGCCCAATTGAATTCAATTGGCCCTTCAGGAGGAGATTGAGTAGCAAGAAGCAAGACAAATAGGAGAATAGGCTGTGAAATCTCGTCAGACCTAGTGGATTGAGGGGTTTCAAAAGAAACATCTGGGAAAGAACTACCACTAGGAGGCGGTGAGGACGATGAAACTGGTAGTTCCGCCACTGTGGCTATATATCAAAATAGAAAGGAAAATAGAGAACCAATCGAGGACTCCAAGATCAAAACCAAGGAAAAACAATAGCCCAAGTAATAAAACTTTAATGGGCGTGTGATCGTAGGTGATTAATTTTATGACACTGAAACCATATTTTGATGTTTCATTTTTAAAGAGTCGATAAATAAGCCAAAGATGACTCTATTCGCTTTCAATTTTAAACGAGCGTGAAATGACAAGTGCTTGACGATCTCTTCTATTTTTAAAGAGTCATGAAAATATCAAAATGACTACTCTCGAATACTAAGCAAGAGGATATACCAGGTTTTCGTGAACTACCATATACACCTTGGTGATCACATGAAACAGAGATGGCCAAGGACTTGATGAACATGCAAGTAGTCTCCCCGAATGCTATGTGAGGTGTATCACGGTTACAAGGCAGCAAACTCGACTTCCTATGGATAAAAGGATTTCAACCTAGAGGGGTCTCCCTTTATATAATTGACGGTACGGGCAGCACAAGTCCGTACTAGCGCTGTCTAGAGCCAGATGGCGAATGACAGCTACTAGGTTTTAAGACACTGGAACACGTCTCTAGGCTATACCACTAGAAATTTTTCGTTAAGTTTCAATGCTTCCTTAGATTAATTAAATGAATTTTAAAGTTGATCTTGGATTATGTTTCAGTTTTAAGGTCCTATCGATTTTGAATCTCAAAATTCTTAAATGCAAGCTATATGCAAATGAACACCATTTCTGATTCAATGAATGTTAATTATGAGAAGGATAGATATCTTTCAAACAAAAGAAAACAATGAAAGTATGCAAATAAATCCACTAATGCATCTAACCCAATCAAATGAAAATGAAACCCTTTCCTAGTCAATCAGATGCTAGTTATGCAAAAGAGTATTTCACTTTCAATGCAAAGAAAGAATGCAAAATATGTTTTTTTATATTTTCAATGAAAAGAAGCACATGATGCACTAATTACATAAAAAATGAAAACAAACACTAGCTTAAGTGTTGCATAGGAATCGAAATTGAATGACTCAATAAAATGCAAAACAAACACAAGAAAGCACTCAAACTAATGTCACAACCTTTCAAACCAAGAAAAAGTTTTCAAAATGATCCAAAACAAGCAATGTAATCTATGCTTGGAGCAATAAGGAGAAAAATCAATCGAAAAAATGAAATGATCATTCAACCAAAGCAATCACTCAAAGGAATCAAGAAAACTTAGTGCAATGAATACAAGAAGAAGACTAACAACAATCAAAACCGACTTGATTCTCACACAAAAGGCTCAGTGTACCAAACCCTTAGAAACCCTAAGGCCTTAATTCACACTGATAATAATATGGACAAATGAAGGAGGAAAGCAAGTCGACGGCAGTTAAAACAGTCCCAAAGGCATAATTACACATAAAAAACAACCCAGAAGCAAGCACAATTGACCAAAAGACTCATTAAGGAGGTCAAACCAAATCCTACAGGGGTTAGCGTGACTGTAACATTGTAATCTATGCCATACAAGGGTTGGCGCGACTGAAAAAAGAGCAACCTGTGCCAATTGGCATGACAGTTCAGAGAAAAACCGCACCAAGCCAGACAACTATGGGGAAAAGAGGAAAAAACAAAACCTAATGAGCATAGATCAATATTGACACTCTGGAGCTGAACAGAGGATGTAAACTAAGCAAGCAAACCAGAAAAGGACAGATAACTAAATTAATAATTGAAACTAACCCAACAAGATGAAACGACAAACTCGCACTGATCCCCAGTGGAGTCGCCAATTTGTTCAGCGAGTAAATCCTCTCTGCGGACAGAGACGATCCCTCTAGCCCCAGAGTGGGTCTAGAAACAAAGGGACACGATAAACTGTTGCTTCCTAAATATTGAATGAACAACACAATAGATTGACCTACCTGGAATCCAACGCTGTCGTTGTTGCCGTAGTGGTGGTGGCCTCTCACTCCTGCCTCGGAAAGTCACAATCTTTTTGCCATTACGCTTGGATACTTTCACATAGAACAAGAAATAGAACAGCATACAAGATAACAAAATTTTATTCATAACTATTAGCCAATAAAAGAGGGCTAAACATATTTCATTAAACAAACGTCGTAACATAAAATTAGAATGAAACAATAGTCATGTATATAAATGAATAGATGGAAGAGTTACAACCAATGCTTTGACGTCGTAGTCTCCTCCAGCGGGGTTCAACCGAAGCGCATTTCAGATGCTTGTCAGGGAATTCGAGCGGGATGAAGGCATGGACTCAAGCTCTCTCATAAGTCATGGCCTCAAGCTTCCTCAACGTAATTCCTTCTTATTCTATCTTCTCTAGCAATTCAGCTATAATATGTTTAATTCTCCAAGTTCAGCTAGCTTGTACTAAGAGAGATAGCTTCTTTTATAGAGGAAAAGGAGGAGGTTAGGATCCCTACAAAGGTGGGAGGGAGGCCTATCCTTTACAGGGTTCCCATAAGAGGTGGAAACCATAAACCTAAAGGAGGGAATCCATGGTTTTTCAGTTCAAACACCCACAATGACTCATCCTCGAGATGGTTGGAGTGGAATCTCTGCATCTATTTTAAAAAAATATTCCATAAACAGCTTGGTGTGGGGAGAAAACTGGGACAGAGCGTCAGCTGACATGGGGCCCAGTGTTAATTTTCCTCTTTTGCATGAGGGGATAACTGACTACCCATGCCAAGGAAAAAAAATGGGTTTGGAGTCTTTTCTCAGGGAATTGTCAACAGAAGGAATATTACTCTTAGGTAAAGGGACTCAATTATGGTCTTTACAAGGCATGTGACACTTCTTATTGATCACGGAAATGACCCTCCAATGGGCGAGATGTGGATTGCAGGGACAGTGAAAAAATGTTGTGTAACAGAAGAGAATGGAAATCCTTTTATCACTCTCTTCAGTAAAGACTCATGATTTTCTCCTAGGAGCTAGACAATCCAGGACTAGGTCACAAATTACATGGATCCTTATCCATCAAGGAAGCCTATCATTTTGAAGCAACGTTATAAAATCACCCAAATGAAGAAATTTGGCACATCATGAAAAAAATTTATGAAAAAATATATATTTTCCTCTAGCTCCTCATTCAAGAAAAAAAAAAACTCATCTGGGATAAGATCCTCAAAAGAGAATTCTCAAAGCGTTATTTCTTCCATCTTTGTAAGTCAACATTGAAATATTTGGAACATATTTTTAATGGTTTCCCTTTAGTAAAAGAAAATGGGAATGCAATGATAGTTATTATGTATCAATAAAATCACAATAAGAAAAAAATTCTTGACACCATGAATAATTGCAAAATTTGACCTACTTAAATCCAATACTTCATGGAATTTGGTCACTTCTACTTGGGTTCATCCTATGGAAAAAAATGGTTGGATATTTAACAATTTTTTTCTCAATCAAGAAATTATTTCGACTAAAATCAAGGATAACATCAAATAATCAATATCCTCTTAGCATGTTCTAATCATAACTAGCAAGCCAAGTGTTAGCACTATAATTTTTCAACAAAAAAAAAATCATGGTCTGGTTGTCATTGCAAGTTGTGTCTTTTATCTTATTTTGTCTCCTAACCTATGATGGAGAGCCCTATACGGTCAAAATGTAGAGTCTTTATCATTTTTTAACAAAATCAAAAAATAATTTTGAGTACAATAGTTTGTTTATGTTATAGAGTCATTAGGGTAAATTCTCTTTTAAATAAGTCTTTTAACTTCTTTTAGTGGTTAAAGTCATGAGTTTAACTTGAAAAGCCTTATTCATTCACCATGATTTTCCTATCCAAGGTTAAAGGCAGAATGTTAGAATCATCAGTTTTGTTAATAATTACACAAGGATAGCTACTAGTTCCTTGAGAGGCAGCTATATTCTTCAAAATTTTTGGTTTTACAAGTAACAAAGGAATAGTTGTATTTTTAAAAAAGGTAGCAATTAGCAGCAAAATTAGTACAAGGAGACGAAGGAAGAATTATTCAAGTGAAAAAAGCATTGTTATTCAAATATTGAAGACCTGCTAAAACAAGAGGTGTTTCTCACTTAAAAGGTGGTTATTTTTCATTGGAGGATACATTAAAGGGTTGTTTATTTGTTTACTAAGGTTACGCAAATATATTGCTACTCATTAAAGGATATATGTGTTAAAGTGCAGTAGGAGTAGCAATTATTAAAAAATGTGATGGAGTTCGGTGAAATGATTTGGAAACAGGTTTAAATCATTTTTGTTTCCATGCCATTCCCTCGCCAATTTGTTCAGCAGGTAAATCCTCTTTGCGGATAGAGACGATCCCTCTAGCCCTAGAGTGGGTCTAGAAACAAAGGGACATGTTAAAGTGTTGCTTCCTAATTATTGAATGAACAAAGGACATGATAGATTGACCTACCTGGAATCCAACACTGTCGTTGTTGCTGTAGTAATGGTGGCCTCTCGCTCCTACCTCGTCAAGTCACAATCCTTTCGCCATTACGCTTGGATACCTGCACATAGAACAAGAAATAGAACAGCATACAAGATAACGAAATTTTATTCATAACTATTAGCCAGTAAAAGAGGGCTAAACATATTTCATTAAACAAACGTCGTAACATAAAAGTAGAATCAAACAATAGTCATGTATATAAATGAATAGATGGAAGAGTTACAACCAATGCTTTGACGTCATAGTCTCCTCCAGCAGGGTTCAACTGAAGCGCATCTCAGATGCTTGTTAGGAAATTCGAACGGGATGAAGCCATGGACTCAAGCTCTCTCATAAGTCATGGCCTCAAGCTTCCTCAATGTAATTCCTTCTTATTCTATCTTCTCTAGCAATTTAGCTATAATATGTTTAATTCTCCAAGTTCAGCTAGCTTGTACTAAGAGAGATAGCTTCTTTTATAGAGGAAAAGGAGGAGGTTAGGATCCCTACAAAGGTGGGAGGGAGGCCTATCCTTTACGGAGTTCCCATAAGAGGTGGAAACCATAAACCTAAAGGAGGGAATCCATGGTTTTTCAGTTCAAACACCCCCAATGACTCATCCTCGAGATGGTTGGAGTGGAATCTCTGCATCTATTTTAAAAAAATATTCCATAAACAGCTTGGCGTGGAGAGAAAACTGGGACAGAGCGTCAGCTGACGTGGGGCCCAGTGTTAATTTTCCTCTTTTGCGTGAGGGGATAACTGACTACCCACGCCAAGGAAAAAAAAAGGGGTTTGGAGTCTTTTCTCAGGGAATTGTCAACAGAAGGAATATTACTCTTAGGTAAAGGGACTCAATTATGGTCTTTACAAGGCATGTGAAACTTCTTATTGATCACGGAAATGACCCTCCAATGGGAGAGATGTGGATTGCAGGGACAGTGACAAAATGTTGTGTAACAGAAGAGAATGGAAATCCTTTTATCACTCTCTTCAGTAAAGACTCATGATTTTCTCCTAGGAGCTAGACAATCCAGGACTAGGTCACAAATTACATGGATCCTTATCCATCAAGGAAGCCTATCATTTTGAAGCAACGTTATAAAATCACACAAATGAAGAAATTTGGCACATCATGAAAATCATTTATGAAAAAATATCTATTTTCCTCTAGCTCCTCATTCAAGAAAAAAAAAAAACTCATCTGGGATAAGATCCTCAAAAGAGAATTCTCAAAGTGTTATTTCTTCCATATTTGTAAGTCAACATTGAAATATTTGGAACATATTTTTAATGGTTTCCCTTTAGTAAAAGAAAATGGGAATGCAATGATAGTTATTATGTATCAATAAAATCACAATAAGAAAAAAATTCTTGACACCATGAATAATTGCAAAATTTGACCTACTTAAATCCAATACTTCATGGAATTTGGTCACTTCTACTTGGGTTCATCCTATGGAAAAAAATGGTTGGATATTTAACAATTTTTTTCTCAATCAAGAAATTATTTCGATTAAAATCAAGGATAACATCAGATAATCAATATCCTCTTAGCATGTTCTAATCATAACTAGCAAGCCAAGTGTTAGCACTATAATTTTTCAACAACAAAAAAAAATCATGGTCTGGTTGTCATTGCAAGTTGTGTATTTTATCTTATTTTGTCTCCTAACCTATGGTGGAGAGCCCTGTACGGTCAAAATGTAGAGTCTTTATCATTTTTTAACAAAATCAAAAAATAATTTTGAGTACAATAGTTTGTTTATGTTATAGAGTCATTAGGGTAAATTCTCTTTTAAATAAGTCTTTTAACTTCTTTTAGTGGTTAAAGTCGTGAGATTAACTTGAAAAGCCTTATTCATTCACCATGATTTTCCTATCCAAGGTTAAAGGCAGAATGTTAGAATCATCAGTTTTGTTAATAATTACACAAGGATAGCTACTAGTTCCTTGAGAGGCAGCTATCTTCTTCAAAAATTTTGGTTTTACAAGTAACAAAGGAATAGTTGTATTTTTAAAAAAGGTAGCAATTAGCAGCAAAATTAGTACAAGGAGATGAAGGAAGAATTATTCAAGTGAAAAAAGCATTGTTATTCAAATATTGAAGACCTGCTAAAACAAGAGGTGTTTCTCACTTAAAAGGTGGTTATTTTTCATTGGAGGATACATTAAAGGGTTGTTTATTTGTTTACTAACGTTACGCAAATATATTGCTACTCATTAAAGGATATATGTGTTAAAGTGCAGTAGGAGTAGCAATTATTAAAAAATGTGATGGAGTTCGGTGAAATGATTTGGAAACAGGTTTAAATCATTTTTGTTTCCGTGCCATTCCCTCTCACTGATTTTTAGGGAACACAAAGCTCTGCCTCTGTTCATTCTTGTGACAGCTATAGAAAAATGTTATTATCCCCCATTTCAAAAAAATCTGCTAACAAGTGCGAGAAAGTAGGGCTTCGTGGAGGGTATATGCTCCTCGTTTTATAGGTTTTCATTGGTGGTTAGGTTAACTGTGAGCAGGATAGGCAAAGCAGGTAACGTTAACCATTCAGAGCCATCTAACACCCGTTTTGTTGACCATTGTGCTAATTTTAAGTTCAAAGCAGCGGGTTGGTACTAGTTTTTAAGGAAATGTTCAAGTGAAAATGTGGCAGTGGCTCAAGCATTTGCTAAAACATTTGATGGAGAAAAGGTCAGGATCGGGTCTCCGACTTTCAAGATCACCAAAATCGTCATTGCAAGGGCCACTCAAACTTTATCTACAGGTGAATCATGGCTCAAGAATAACAAAACTTTACTTAAATTTGATTCTAATGTATATTTAAAGCCTGAGCATGAACATATTTTTTGGACTCCTACCATTCATATTTTATACTTTAAACCTAAGTGGAAATTTGTCATTACCATTGTACAACATTACATAACCTGTGAGGGTAGGTTTTCAATAGTCCATAAATACCAAATGAGGTTTCTAGCCCATATCTCTGCCTCCAAACCTATGAATCTACCTTTTTTCCTTCATAGATATATGTTATAAATGTCTCAAAAGATACAGAAAACCCTAGGATACTCTCTTCACAATCTCTGTCATAGAGGTTTTATTAAAATACTCGTAGTTTATCACCTGAGAAATAAAAGAACTACATGGGAGAAGTTTTTAGAATATGAGGGATTTAGTAGCATTAATTCAAGGAGAAAAGTAGGAAGGCCTAGAAAGCTAAAAACTCAGGAACGGTAGTCAAACCCTAACCCTATATCAAATCCTTCACAAGATGTCCCATCTTCAATATCATCTAGTAGGTAGACTAGGAACTTAGCCAGAAAGGCTAGAGTTCAAACCACTACTTCTACACCTACCATCATTCCTACACCAACAGTACAACCATCCAAAGAGGTATACACTAGCATTTCATCCAAGGAGCCACATACCTTGAGGTATTATATGCAGGAGTATAGAAACAAACTCAAACAAAAATATATCCTACTTGACAAAAACATTGTGTCTAAGAGTAAAGAGGAGGCAGCTTCCTCTTCAAAAGGTAAACTCAGGAGAAGAATCATTATGAAAGAGGGACCTTCAATGGAATTCAGCCCTGAAACATTGACATCAAGCCCTATTCTAGAGGCTAGACATGAGATTCAACAAAACAATTCCATTTCAGCACCAAAGAACCCTACTCTTGCACAAGTCTTTTCCTCATTCAAAAAGGGGAAAAGAAAAGTTTCAGAGACTATCACAGTGGAAGAACCTACTGTTACACTAAAATTTGTCACCATGATGTTTTAGTACTCCCTTAGAAGTCTACAACATCAAAATTCCTAAAATCAAGCCTTGAAATTAAGAGAAAAGCTCATAAAAGTCTTAAAAACACTTGTACCGCACTTTCTCTTAGCATAGCCTGCGGTGCCACACCTTTTGGCTATAAATAATGCAGAGTTAAATGCACTTTTTCTTCATTAAGAGTGCGGACCCCTGTAAAAGGTAAAACAAAGGTGGAAAGTAACATTTAGAAGCCTAGTAGTCAAATCTGGAAGCTTCTAGAAGCAATTATCCGGTCAAAGGTTCGCTCCTATCATGTATGTTCATTCCTCCATTATGGGAGCCTACCCCTTGATTTATGGAGCCCAACCCCTTCAAAAGAGAATTATATCCCTTCTTATGTGGAACCATAACCTCCTTTCTTTACCTATAAATTGAAGCCATAGTGCAACTTCAAAGGGAGTTAGACTTGAAGAATTTTTGAGGAGAAATGTTGTAAAAACTCAGACTCTCATAGCTGATCATTATATGGTAATGATTACACACCCATGTGCTTTTAGCTGAGAGAGTGCAAGGCTTGTCAGAGTAAAGGAAACGCCTATTCCGAACCCTAGGAAGGCATGTACGATATCAAGGCAGACATGGTTGTAAGGCTCTTCTTTACTTAAGTTAATACGAATGAATATTGTTTTCTCAATGAGTTCTTTAATTAAGTAGCTTGTTTATCATGTTTTATCAATGGGTTATTTAATTAATTATCTCATTTCTTGAATTCCTTGATCATCAAGATAGGTTTATGGTTTATGAATTATCCTATATTATGCAGGTGCTTCTGATTCTTTCATGTTTGTGATTTCAGATCCTGAAAGGAGACATATTCAAAGCGATAGGAAAGAAGATCAGCGCTGGACTACAAGTAGGTTCCCAAAACCCTGTTATAGTTAATTCCAAATCAAACAGTATCTAGAGAAAATAGTTTTTATTTGTCTATTTGTTGCTAGTTGTTTGTAGGACACTTGGGAGGTTTGTCTTGTTAGCAAGAACGACTTATCCGTCCAACAAAATGGCGACTCCACTGGGGAATAAAATCTTGAACTTTGTTCTCTTTTATTTTTGACTAGTGAATTTATTTTTCTGATTTTGACTGGTTTATACTGGCTTGGGTAGTAGAGCTGTAGAATCCCTGAGAAATATTTTAGATTTTTTTATTAGTTTTTTGGTATCCACACTTTTCTTTTATAAACAGTGTGGGCATATCCACTCTTTTCTTGTATAAACAGTGCGGGATTGCACCTATTTACACTGAATCCTGTGGACCCTGTGAAAATTTTTAGAAAATATTAAAATCCTCATTACTGGATTAGTTTGTTAGATTCTCAGTGTATACCTAGACTTGTATCTTCTGTCAGAAAGCCTTGATTAAGAGTTTATTTTAGCCATTTTAGTTTTGAATGGTTTTCTGAAAGATCTGCATGTTATAGTGATTTTTGTTTTGTCTTTATCCCGCTCAAAGATTAGAAACCTTGGTATACCTTTAGATCACTAGTATTTCCTTGCTTTCTTGCTAAGTTTGACATCACAGCAGAAATTGTTTTATGAGATTTAGATCCCATTTTCTTATTTGCAAATCTTTAAAAACTCTTTGTTGATAAGTTTGGAATTTCACTTAAAAAACCAAAATTGGATGTTTTTTGAGTTCTTTCTGATCCAAGCAAACAATTTCTTAGTTAGATAACAAGCTAAGAAAGACATCCTCAAAATATTTAAAGTTTTAATTCAGATTCAGTCTTTAGAATTTTTAGATCTCAAAATTAGTTTTTAGTTTTGAGTGTTCTTTCTAGAAATTGTAGTATTCTTTTGAAGGAAAACTTTGTTTGTAGTTTTGATCTTGAATAATAAAGGGATTTCTTATTGAGCAATAGATCATTTTGAGTTCTCATGAAATTAGATTTCTTTTCATTTATTCTTGTTTGAAGGAAAGATTTGTTTTAAAAGATTGCATTTCTCAACTCTTCCTTTAGATATAATTTATTGAAAGGAAACGAATTGTTTCTCATAATAGATGCATTTTTAGTATGTTTTGAGTCGGGTCACTACATATCATCAGTTTCACTTTCGCACCCATTGTCCTAATAAATAGCCTATTAAAATCAACACTTAAATTAAAATCAATCTAGTAATTTTTATATTTCTAGGGCTCTTTTCACTAATATAGCTTAGGATAGTGTCTTGGACTAGGGAGTAATTAACTCTCCAAGACAATTAAAACAAACAAGTAATCGATCTTGCAGTAGGAAAAATCCAATAGTCACTTATATGCTCTGGGAAGCTCCTATTAAAGGAGTCAAGCACGAGGTCATATCTAAACCAGTGGGATAATCAATTCTATCTCATTGGGAACGATAGCAGATGTGTGCATATTAACAACGGTAAACCTCGGATAGACCATTGTCGAGGAGCTTAGGGTCACTTGTCGGTATACCTTGGATTATGTCAAGGAGCCTTCAAGGGGATTGAGCTTTGTTACTCTGCCCTTGAGCTTATGTCAGATCGTAGACTATTCCCCTAGGTATATTAGTTCTTGTTGGTAACCATAGTGGCCATAATCTTTACAGTTTTTTCCTAAGGTGACAATGGAGGAAAGATCCCACTGTACCTGGAGCAAACGTCGACTAGACTCACTTGGACTCTCCGGAGGGTTATTTTCACTCGATATGGTTTAAATGGAGAAAATTACACCGGTCTATTTCATTAAGCAGGTTGTCAGGGTAACTGTTCCAACCGCCCTTTCTACATTAAAATACTATGATGTTGGATTTCATCACCAACTAGTGATTTTAGTGTGGGAATTTACTGTTTGTGTGTGGTTTGATCTCCTAGATTTTTAGGCATGTGATTCATTTTTTTGTTTCTTTAGTGACTTTAGGAATTTTCATTGAAATTTTTCTTGATTGCATGTGATTAATAATTTTTAATCATGGCTGAATTACCAAGACAATCGCGCAGACTCCAAGGGAAACCCCCTGAGTATGCACCAAGCCAAATTGAAGGGCTGCGAGCTTTAGTACCACATAGTGTCAGTAGAGTTAGATCAACAGAACCAGGATAATCATCTATATTTATTCATCCTGATCATCAATCACAAATAGTAGAATATATTCAAGAGCCAATTTCAATTTCCGAAGTTACTGGTAGTATTTATCCTTCTAGTGAATTAGCTGAAGAGCCTGAAATTTCTGAGCCTAACACTGAACCTGCTGTATTGTAATCATCTTCAAGATTTGTTACTCCGACTTCTAGTGATCCTGATTCACCTAGGGTAAGACATCACATTACTGAAAATCTTCCTTTTGACCTCATATGTATTGAAGAACTTGTTGGTCCAAACGAAGACGTAACTCTTCCCGAAACCCAAGAAACTTTGAATCTTAGGGAGCGTGAATCAATATTCTACATTCCTTTTAGAACTGACGCTTGGTATTTATCATTGACATATTTTTTACAAAACGTGGGTCTTACTTATTCACCACACCTAATTCCTTTCCATTCTACACCGAGAGGTTATCATCCTTCATCAGCTATGTCGGGTGAGTCATCTATGTTTTCCCAATCTCCAGAAACATTTTTATATGGTGGTCCATCTGTTCCTTTGGGATACCAGTCACTCTTTGGTACCTTCTCAGGAGCAACTCCTCAACCACTTGAACAAGTGTTATCGTCTAGTACAGATGGAACTAAAACTGAAACATTGAACGCAAAGCATATTTTTATGATGTCTAGCAATATTCCAAATCCTCAACCTCAAGGTGCTCAGTTATCGCCTGGGGGGCAACCTCAAGGTGGTCAGTTACCGCCTGGGGGAAACCTCAAGGTGGTCATTTACCAACTGGGGGGCAACCTCAAGGTAGTCAGTTACCGCCTGGGGGGCAACCTCAAGGTAATTTTTTACTAGGAAAAATTGTAGGAAAATATTATTTACTTGGAGAACAACCTCAAGGATAGTACATACCTCAAGGTTATCAACCTTAGGGACAGAACATACCCCAAGGTCAACCCCAGACTCAGTATATTCCTCAGGGTCCATATCAACCCCAGATTCAGTACATGCCTCAAGGTTATCAACCTCAAGGTCAGTACCCAACTCAAGGTTTCCAACCTCCTTCCGTTCAACCATTATTACAAGGAGTTGGAAATTTTCCAGTTAATTATCAACCCTACATTCAACCAAGTTATGGTCCTCCATATGCACAACCTTCTACGGGTCAATACCCCGGAATGAATATGGTGTGGGATCCATCTCAAATTCAACAGACTATGCAACCTAATGTGCAGTTACCTAATCAACCAAGACAGTCCATAGGTTCTATTCCAACCTAGCAACCTATCCAGCCTACCGTTCAAGTCCCTGCACCTGGTTCTGTTTAGCAGCCTGGGCCTAGTACACCTCATAATCTGCCCCAGACTACTGCTGCTACTGCAACTTCTGTTCAACCTACCACACCTGTTTCTGGAGTATCTACAGCTCCAGTTTCTTCTATCCATGCATCAGTACAAATTCCTCAAGTATTTGTGCCACAGTCAGGACCTACAATTCATACTACAGTCCATATGCCTACAGGACAAGCCGGTACTAGTACGATTGTCGCTAGTCAACCACAATATACTTATCAACCATACCAGGGATAGTATCAATTTGGAAAAGCTACACAAAATCTAGCTTATCTGTATCAATCGTATCCTAGGTATACTTATCAAATACCTCAACAACCCCAGTATGGATCGGCTAATCCTGGTTATCCAGGAGGTTTTATGATTTCCAATGCACATCCAATTCCAGGGTATCCTGGATATCCTCCTCCTGGAACTGGTTTGATCACACAAGGTTATCAAGACCCTAGCCATCAGTTACCATTTATAGCAACTTTAGATTTACCAGATCTATCGTGCCTTATGAATGATCCCATTTTTTATCTTCCATATTGGTCGTCGATGCCTAACAATTTTCCCAGTGATATTCAAAAGTTTGAGGGTAAGTCAGGAGAGGACCCATCTAATCACATTATGACTTATCACCTCTGGTGTGCATCCAATTCACTAATCGATGATTCGGTTCGATTGCGTCTTTTTCAGAGAACTCTCATTGGTCTAGCTACCAAATGGTACATTGAGTTACCACGCGGCTCTTTTAATAATTTTAATGCACTAGCTACTACATTCTTAACCCATTTTTAGTTTCCTATCAGATACGACAACGACACAGAATTGTTGACTTCATTAAAACAATCTACGTCTATGTACATATCTGATCACATTCATGAATGGAGACGTAGAAGGCGTTTATTGAAGGTCTTTATTCCGGATCAAATTTTGGCTGAAGGGTTTATTAAATCATTATTGCCCAAAATTACTGAGGATGTGGCCAAAGGAGGCGTTGTTAGAGAAGAGAAATTCATTGCTCAGGCTCAGTACCTTGACCTTGTATATATCCAGTCAGGTACTCTGTATGATAAAATCCCCGATTTTCCAAGACCTGTTCAATTAACTACAACTCCTTCTGGCTCTCATTCCGTTGATGGTGTAATTGGTTCTGTTAGCACTGGTAAAATTAAGAATAAATCTTCCAAGATGACTTCTCCTATTATCACTTTGTCCAATTCACTGAAAGGATATTCTTCCGTTGAAGCTTCCGCCGATATTCATATTGTAGAATCATCTAAAACCAAACCTAAAACTGGTGGTAAGAATAAATGTAAGAATAAAAAGAAAAAATCTTCAAAATATAAAAACGATACAACTGAAACAACTGACGAAAAACGTAAACCTTGATATCCTTATCTGATTTGTGACAAGGATCATTTTACAAAAGAGTGCCCACATAGAGCCGAGGTATCAAAATTCGTTAAGGGTTCGCCCATACCTGCTGTCTTGAAGGATCCCTTTCCTTCTCAAGATAGTAACATGGTTGGATCTTCCTCAAATGCACTAGATAATATCTTGATGGTTGCGACGCAATCGAAATATTATAGTAGTAAAAATCCTAGTAAAGAAGCAGAAACATCTAATTCAACATCAACTACATCTCCCTTAGTTTCTGATTCATTACAGATTGAGAAATAAAATCCTGACTTAGTAATCAAACCACCTACTAAAGGTGTACTTCATAAATCATCTTTCAATCCACATGCGAGAGCTGCTCAGAATTACAATATTGTTGAAGACTTGGCAATTTCCCCTTCAGCAATGGCGGCTTTGGAAGTGTTGCAATCATGCTCAGCCCAAAGAAAATTACTATTATCAGCCTTGGTAGCCATAGACCTCCAGGATTCGAACCTTATAATCTTCGATTTAGAGAATTTTACACCCCGCCTACCCCATCAAAGGGCTTTTCAAATTCCGGTAATAGCCAAAAACAAACATATCTTTCGTACTGTTATTGATGAAGGGGATTCTACGTGTATTATGTCGTTAAAATGTTGGAAATCAGTTGGTTCCCTGACAACTAACTAATCTTTGACTATTATCAAAGCTTTTGATGGAAGAGTTTTTCAGCCATATGGTATTTTACAAGATCTAACAATAGAGGTCGAAGGAAAAATGGTTAATCTAGATGTGGAAGTGGTTGATGCCCCTCTGGATTATAACCTTCTCCTGGGTCGCAGTTCGTCTTACACCATGACTGTTGTCGTATCATAGATTTTTTGTCTCATCATGTTTCCTCATAAAGGAAAGATCATTAAAATAGATCAACTCCAATATTATTCATCTGACCCAGCCTCTACTGATAGCATCCAGCATATCGGAAAAACGACTATCCCTTATAAGGATGTCGGAGTAGGTTTGCTTAAAGATTTGGCTTTACTGGTAACTTTTTCCCTGACTGCTCCTAATCTACAGCCTCCTATTGCTAATATCAATATGATTACATAAATTACTATTTCCTTTGATGATCCTTGGATAGTACCTTCAGAATCAGAATTGGATTCTTTCGATGGCATGATGCCTTTGAGTCCTTTTGAGTTAGCATGTCAAAATTGATGCAGGAGCATTTAGG